>JANFOE010000597.1:0-95159 GCA_025667525.1 Glebionis coronaria | reverse complement strand
TTTCTTTCTCTCCACCTTCTCTCTACTTTCTCTCTCTAGTTCTTCATCTATCTCTCTCTCTCTCTATTAATCATTACATCAATAGGATAATCCAAGGATTACTTAGACTTACAAATGGTATCAAGAGCCATGGGATGATTGTTTGGTTTTTGTGTTTGTGTTCTTGATTAATACGCCTATTTTGATCCTTATTCATTCGTACCAAAATTGTTTTTGTGTTTTTATGGTTTAATCTGGATACAAATCATCTACATACTTGTGGTAGTGATTTGGTATTGTTACTTTGGTTAAAAACACAAAATGTTTTGGTGTTTATTTCGTTTTTAGGCTTAAAATTTCGAATTTGTTGTGTACTATCCAAGAAAAGTGGTACTTTTGTCTCCATCGCAAAGTTGGTTTCCATCGCAAAGTAAGCAGGGTTCTACATTGCTATCGCAAAAACCCTAGGGTTTCTACATTGCGATCGAAGAGTATTCCGACACTTATTCCGATCGTGGATTGTGATAGCTCCTTGCATCGTACATTGCGATCGGGTATACGACAATATTGCGACGTTACTCTGTCCAAATTTCGTCAACATTGCGATAGGTATTGCGATAGGTATTGCGATCAAACATTGCGATCAAACATTGCGATAGGTATCATTGCGATAGGTATTGCGATAAAGCATTGAGATAGGTAACATTGCGATAGGTATCTTTGCGATAGGTATTGCGATTAAACCTTCCGATAGGTAACATTGCGATAGGTATTGCGATCAAACATTCGGATAGGTAACATTGCGATAGGTAACATTGCGATAAGTAACATTGCGATAGGTATTGAGATCAGATATTATGATGGGTGACATTGCGATGGGTGATATTGTGATGGGTACTGCGATGGGTATTCCGATGGCTTAAACTTTGGCATGGAGATACAGTGACACGTAATGTGTGTAATTTTCCTTGGAGAATTTTTGGTTTCTTGAGAACACTTATTTAGAGGATTTAATCATTTTTTCACTACTTAAGGAATCTAATCGACAACAACAAACACACTTACTCTCATTCATTGCTTGATCGATACGTAATTCTTACATTTATTTTTCATCGAACTTCAATGGATTTCTTGAATTCGACATATCGAGAGGGAGAATTGCAGAAGATGCAAGAAGAAGCAAGACAAAAATGTCAGGTCTCCTTTAGACAATTTGAATGTCATCTCTACGAGCTTTCCAAGCTAGACTACGGACCATCCTTTATGGCACTCTTTGGTCACGATGCTCCTTTTTCATGGAGACTCTGATGATAAACTTGGATCTTCTTCAGCATCAATTTGATAAAGAAGACTTTAATCATATTGAATCTGCATCTGCACTTTAAGTTCTTTTGAAACAATATCGATTTTTCTTCAATTCGATGTTGCCAAGAAAGAAAATTCATTGCTCTGTCAGTCATTCCTTGAATACATGCATAAAGAGATCCAAGATTTCCGTGGTACTTTGTTCAAATACGTGACTTCTCTTACACATCTGTTTCAAGAACGATCACGACTTCAAATTGCTTATGATACTTGGAAGCAAGAAAACCCGATGCAGATGCCAGAGGAAACAAATGGTCTTACGGATGACGCAAAGGAGACCGCTTTGGTTAACGATGATAGCAACGTCAATGCATCACGACAACAGAGCTTGAGGATGCCAAAATTGAATTTTTGAAGAAAACGGAGAAATTTGAAAAGTATTTTGAAAAACTTGAAAACTCAAACGTTGTTCTCGAACGAAAATTAGATCAAAAATTCAAGATTCTAAAGCCGAAAAAGATAATTTTGTGAAACAAATGACTTTGCTAGAATCTAAGTTGGCATCCCAAGACCTCTTACAAAAGGAACACGAGACCTTAAAACAGCGTTGTAATGAGTTAAATAATACTATCGCAGAGATGAGGTCTAACACTCTAGAGTCAACGACCTTGTTAACTACTGAAAATGTTGATTTAAAGGCCCAGGTTCAGAAAAAGGTTTTTGTGATAGCTGCTCTGAAAAACTTGCTAAGGAAAATTAAGGGCACTAGTGTGGACACTAAGCTTGAAAAACCATCAATCTTGGGGAAACCGCCTAAAAATCAGTCCGTTCGACAACCGACTGCATTTAGATCTGAGCAACCAAAATCCTCGAGACCGCGGTTTGCCTCCCAAGTTGATATGGTTCATAGTTCTAGACCAGTCACTCCACTATCTAGGCCTAATGTGATCAAATCATCCTATACAAAACCTACAAACAAGACTGCTACTAGTGATTCTAGGTATATTTCTAAGAATATGCCACAACATAGGTCGAATAGCATGCCTAATAATCACTATGTGGATGCATCTAAGAAAATGCCACAAGCAAGAACTAGGATTTCTAGATCTCATTCGGACATCAAACACGGTGTTTGTTCCATATGCATGAAAAGTGTCTTCACGACAAATCATGCGGCTTGTGTTACGAAAGTCTTGAAGGAGTTAAGTGCTAATAGAGGGAATTCCAAAGGAAATAGGTTTTCTTCCGCTAAGTCTTCCGCTATGCTTAAGAGAACCATGTCGCCTAGATCCAATATTAGGTGGCAACCCACGGGTAGGATTATCAACTCTGTTAAACTTCAATGGGTTCCTACAGGAAAAGTGTTTCCCTCTAGCACTCCCAAAGTTGGATATGAACCCCTGCAGGCTACAAGCATAGATATCGCTAACCCATGTGAAAGTATGCAAATTCTTGATTCCAGTAGAGGTACTAAAGTTAAGGATCAACAACAACAACCTGGTCAAATCTCTGTATACCATTTAACTAAGGACACTCTTAGCGATTGGTTGCTGAAGAAGCTGATATCTACGAATCAAGTGTTTCAGGGGATTTACGATTAAGCTAACAACATTGCTGGCAGTCAAATCACAGTTTGTGACCCGAACTTCAGAGAAAGGGAAGTTTATCTCGTCAACGATAACTTAACCTCACAACGAGAAATTAATTTTTCTCAGGCATGAGCTAATGTTAAAAACATTCAAAGTTTTTAAGCTCATGCACATAGGCTCATCGTTAAATGTCAGACGATGACCCGATTCTCAAATTAAGGAAAGTTTATCACCGATGATAAACTTATCCTCATTAACGAGAAATTAAATTTTCTCAGACACGAGCTATTATTAAAATTATTCAAAGGTTTTAAGCTCGTGTATATGACTTACAGTTAAATATCAGACTGTAACTCGGATTCCAATTTTAGGGAAGATTATCTTTACATGATAACTTACCCTCGTAACGAGAAATTAAATTTTCTCGGTCATGAGCTTGTATTAAAACATTCCAAGTTTTAAGCTCATAAAGTAAAGTGTATCTTTTAATAAGAGAACTTTTCTTCTTAACGAGAAATTACTCTTTCTCGGTCACGAGCTTTACCTTAAAACATTCAAAGTTTTTCAAGCTCTTGAAAACGACTTCTAAGTAAATGTCAGCTTAGAACTTGTTCTTCGTTTAAAAGGAAAGTTTATCGCCGATGGTAACTTATCCTTAACAGCGGGAAGGTTACAACTTCTCGGTCTTGAGCTCGTTTCGTAAGATATTCAAATTCTTAAGCTCAAGTATTTGTTTTTCAAACTTTAAACACAATTTTTCAAGAATTTTTTGAAAGGATTTTCTAAATCTTTCAAAATTGTGTGTTCAACAATGTTTTGAGAAAAAGAGCATGTCTACTGGAATCGATAATATTTAAGATCCTAGAAATGTCATTCAATAATGACACGGGGTTATATATAAAGTTCGAGCAGAAGTTCAAATTTTTTAAAACATGCTCCATATGGCTTGTAGTTATTTCAGACTGCAACCCACTTTTCGCATTAAAGTCACGTATTTCTTTTGAAAACGTTGGCTCACAACGGGAATTAATTTTCTCGGGCAAGGTTTACTTTAAAACCTTGTAAGGGATCAAGTTTACTTTATAACTTGGTCTGACACAAATTAGTGTACGTTTCAGTGCATTTATTTTGTCAAAATAAGAGAAATCTTATTGCCACCAGAATCGTTTCCAAACAATCACTAAAACGGAAAACGTCTTCATGGATATTTGCTTCCTTCAAAACAATGACTACAACTCTTTAAATAGAAAATGGGTCTATGTTTAAGGGGGAGTAAATATCAAATCTTTTTGGAATTAAATTGGTCTTCAAAAAGGGTCTTTCAGAAAATGTAAACCGATATCCGTCTTATTTATATGCTATGTGTGCCTTATGTGGAATATGGTTTGATGTTTGGTCGTTTTGCACTTAAGCATTTAGTGCATGTGTTTATGTTAGACATGAAGTTACGGGTTGGTAAGATTTGTTAGGTCACTACGCTTTCTAGCATGTATACCCCAATTTTACTAGATGAGGGACCAAACCTGCATATTTGCAACAAGGGGGACTGTTTTGCAATTCTTTGCAACATACATTGACCAAAGTCAAAACCTTAATCTCCCCCTCCCCTGTTTCTTCTCCATCGTAACACAACACACAAAAACAAACACCCCCATCCGCCATTGTCAAGCTTCACACCCTCATCTTTGTTTGCTATTTCAGCCATCCATTCATCTAGGTATCAGTATGCTTATTTGATTCTATGCTTATCACGTTTTAACATAACAATCAAACCTCTAAATCATAAATTAATCAAGATTAGGGTTTTGAATTTTTTGTGATAAAAATGCTAATTGACTGGTGGGTTTTGTTAATCTAGCATAGATAAACATAGGTCTTGCACAGATTTGCTTAAAACACTTCCAAAGTCCCGTAATCGCGAAGTCAAACGTAATATCGAAATCCATGTCTCGGATTACGATAGATATTGCGATACTTACATTGCGATGAATGGTCATTGCGATGAGTCATTCCGATGGCTCATTACGATGGGCTATTGCGATGGGTCATTCCGATGACTCATTGCGACAGCTCATTGCGATGGGTCATTACGATGAAACATTGCGATGGCATATTGCGATGGTGCACTTCGAGGCATCATTGCGATGGCATCGTAATGGTATTGCGATGGGGATATATTGCGATGATTTTTCAACATTGCGATGGATACATATACATTGCGATGGTTGTAGGATTGTGATGGATTAGCATTGCGATGGATTAGCATTGCGATGATTATAGGATTGCGATGAATTCAGCATTGCGATGATAGTTGGATTGTGATGGACTTAGGATTGTGATGTCGTTATTATTCCGATGACTTGAAGGATTGCGATGAGTATTCTTAGTAAACATTCTGATAGTCTATAGTAGTATGCTAACACTATAAGATTGTGATGAGTGATAGGATTGTCATGCTAGTATAACGTTAGGTGGCACCTATAGACATGTGACTAGATCAAGTTCAAAGTGGTTAAATATAATGTGTGTATGTTTGTTGTGTTTCACTGAAAGTGCTTCAGATTGACATGGATTTAAGATATATATGTATGTGTATATCATTTGTATTTGTGTTATCTAAGCAGGAAGATGTCGATCACAGAAGAACAACAACAACAACTTGATCTCGCACTTGTTTCACTCAGCGACAGGCTACCATATGCTGAGAACAACTCTCGTTTGCAAGAGGATTTTGACCCTTCTTTAGCAGCCTTCAAAGTCGCCATGGATATCCTTGACATCTCACCGATAAAAGATGCTTTCAGAATTACTGCATTTGTTCCTGAAGTCTACATGCACGAGTTCTGGACCACTGCAACACTTTCACAAAGACAACTGTCTAAAAAGACTGTCTCATTCAAACTAAACAAAACGCCAATGGTACTTGACTTGAGCATATTTAGGCAATTGTTTAACTTTCCTAAGTTAGCAAAAGGAGAAAACTTTGTGGCTAACCCAGACACTGATGAAATGCTTCGAGTTATTCATGCTCTGAATTATGAAGGTGACATCCACAATCTATCCCAGTTCAATACATCACACATAGGGAAACCCTGGAAAGCACTGATCACCATCATTGTCAAATGTCTTACTTCAAAGACTCGGGGCTCAGACGTAATGAGACCACCTCAGGCTCACATATTTTGGGGACTTTACACTAGATCTAAAGTGGATTATGCACTACTTATCTGGGAAGAATTCTGTTATCAGTTTACTGGAACCAAGAAGAAATCCGTGCATCTTCCACTCCCAAGGTTCACCAGGATTATTATCAGTCACTTCATGAAGAATGACCCACACATCGATACTCGCGGGAATCTCTTCTACCATACACAAGATGATGACTATTTGATACTACAGATGAATGCAGATATTCAATCCACAAAGTACTCATTACGTCCAGCTCTCGTACCTGCTGAAATGATCAATGAAGTAATCAAGGAAAGTGATCACTATCAAGAGATGCTCCAGGATATTGATGCACAGTTTAGACGAGAAAATTCACTTCCCTCTGAAAAGCAAAAAGGTAAACGAAAGAAAAGAGTTTCCAAGCGCCAACCGACTGCTTCTTCCAAAGTTAAAGGCATAAAGAAAGAACAACTTTATGATGAAGATGAAGAGGATAAAGATGAGTTGATTCACATTGACGACGACGAGCACCAACTTACACGCTAGTCAAAGAAAGCCAAAGGGAAAGAAACAAGTGTTGCAGAGACCGAACCTGTTCAAGAAACCATATCTCATGCCAAACAATTGCGTCTGTCTCACTCTTCAGCAGAGTAGAGAGGAGGCTTTCGCCACATCTAGAGGTTTAGGTTCCACACTAGTTGATGATTTAGATGAATTCACAAGGTCATCCTGATGATGATACCCATTTGTATGAAGATCCGAATGACGAACACATTGATACATTTTCTTTTGAGACAATGGAGCACAGTGAAGAAGGTGGTGGTAGTGACACCTCGATGTTTGAAACACTGTACGCTGATGCTAACATTACCACCACATTACCAGCGGCAACGTGCACGCTGACTACCGATGATGCTCATGCGATTCTTACTCCAACCATTCAATCTTAAAGTAAGTCTGCTTCTAGTTCTACCGATATACTGTAATATCTTAACCTAGAAGGGGACGGCGGTGAAGTCACAAATACTGATGCATCGAAAAATGAGAACTTGGTGGATGTTCCTATTACATCAACGACAACTACTATCATTCCACCACTCACTCCAACGGTAATCAGCACTGTTGTAACTACTGTTCCCCTCACTCCAACAGTAACCTGCACTGTTGTGACTACAGATACCCCGGTTGAACCTACCATAGAACAATCGGTATCAACCACCATCCCACAATCTGTATCATCCACCACCCCAGCTACCCAGGTTGAACCCACTATAGAACAACCGGTATCAACCACTGCCCCACAATCTGTATCACCCACCACCCCAGCTACCCAGGTTGAACCTACTATAGAACAACCAGTATCAACCACCATCCTACAACTTGTATCATCCACCACCCCTTTAACACTTGTGGTTACACCTCCTCCAGCAACTTTAGTACAACAAGTACCATCCGCTTCTAACCCTTTCCTCACAGTCAATGATGAAGTGATCCAGACTCTCAAAACACAATTTACGGATCAGGCAGAACAGATTAAATTACTACAGGGAAGGTTAACTCCTGAAAATACCAGTGCCATGCGAGCACTGCACCGTGATGATTCTAAACTTAAGGAGCTATCCCACAATATCATTGATCTTCAACGACAGCATCAAGAATTTCTGAAATAAAAAGAAGCACGTGATCAAGAGAATGCTACCTTTCTCGGTACGATCAATGGTACCATGACCGACATCATCCAACGTGAAGTAAAGTCATATGTCGATCAATCGTTACCAACTCTTTTCGCCACGGGCTTATCTGACCTTCAGTTGATGTAATTATTGCAGACCCGACTAAACAATGCCGGGTCTGATCAAACGAAGACCAAGAAAAAACTACTGCAGTATCTCAACAAAGCCATCATTAAAGACACACCTGCAGATGAGTCTTCCGCTTCAGACAAGCCTGAAAATGAGGAGGAATGGGATAAGGAAGAAGAGGTGGAAGAGGATAAAGAGGAGGAAAACATGGATACAAATGACGAGGAGGATGAGAATGAGGATGAAGACGATGATGATAATGAGGATGACGAAGAGGTAGAGGATGAGGAGGACGAGAATGAGGATACAGACGAGGACGAGGATGACATCGATAATGAGGATACGGATGGGGATGACGATGATAACAATGATGATAATAACGAGAATGGAACTGGCAACAATGATAAGAACGACAACGCGGGTAAAAGTAGCGTTTAGTCTAATACAGGTGCAGGTGACATGGTAACTGAGAAAGTTGTTGAGGAAGAAAACGAAGGTGGTGATAGATCTAAAGAACATACAGTGGATGCTCCTGCTTCAGTATCTCAGAATATCGACACAGCTATGTTTACTACACCGGTTTCTACTACTGTTCCTCTTTTAGAACATATAGAACCAATGCTTGAAGACGAACCCCCAATCACTATGCATGAAGACGGACCCACGGCTTCTATGCATGAAGATGAACCACCAGTGTCTATGCCTGAAGATAATCCCATTACACATACCTCCACACCTCTAACCATGGATCAGCAGCATTCTGATATGGAAGTCGACGACCTTAATTCCCCAGAACCGACCTTTGCTAAATCCTTAATCATTGATGAGAGTGTAAAAGTGCAACAATGGATGATTGAAGCAGCACCACAACATTCATTTTCTACAGCTACAGATATCGAGCTCACACAAATGCTCAACAATCCTATTAATTTCTCGGCTTTCCTTACGTATACTCACGGGCAACCCACCTTAACCCTAGCGCTTCTCATAATGTCTGTCGCCGATGTGAATTTCTTTGATACAATGAAGATCACCAATAATGAGGCAGAATATCACTTCAATGAGCTTGTCAAGGCCATGAAAGCAACGACTACCGATATTCAGACTCCAGTGTTACAGCCTCTCACACCCACTCTTATTATCCAGTCGCCAACTATTCCACTGGAATATTTCGTTTGTCATGATCTAGAGTACCTCGAAAACAGTGCAGATAGATATGCTACATCACTAACCATGGTAAAGGCAATAAACCTGGAGAATGTACCCTGGATTGAAGACAAAGTGCCGGCAGCTTCATGGCGAACAAAGTTGATTAAATTTTATGATCCCTATGCTGCACTTGGCGTCTCTCACTAGAATAAAAAGAAAAAATTAGCTTATAATTGCTTAAATCATGGGAAGTATAGGTCACTCATCATCTCCGATCATAGAATTAAGAGCATACAAGGAGCCACCACGATGACTGTATTCGGCTATGACTACTTGAATCTCATAACGATGATGAGAAGGAATACACACTCGAAGAGAGTGATCTCCAATATCTTCGCCTTGAAGACATTGAAGATCTTCTACTGATCTTAGTCCAAGAAAAGATCCCGCACTTGACTCCCGACATCAACATTGCCTTAAGTTCAAATATTCGTCAATTCACACGAAGGATTGTCATCATAAGCAGAGTTGAAGACTTCCAACTTAGGGTGGAGAGTTACCAACAAAAACTAAACTTGCAACGTCCTCACAAAGCTCCACTGAGTCAATACCACAAGGACAAGTCGCCTTACATGGGGACCATGAACCCGGAACCACGAATGTTTTATCAGAACGCGACAAGAGTTAAGCTATACATGAGGTTTTCTGAACTACACAAGTTCAGTGATGGTACACTCAAACAAGTTCGTGATAACCTGCAAGTTCTCAATGCCAACCAACGACTTCCTGCAGTAACGTACAGATGGACCACCCAATGCAGAAGAAGTGCTAATTACGCCATCAAAAAGATCGAGGCAACACTGCGGAAGCGAAGGTTGATAAGAAGTTTGGAACGATTCGTCGGTGGACGACCATATGGAGCTCACCACAGGCTTACGGAACGATCTATTTAATTGTGGATCGTCTTCTATCAGGTCAACTCCATATGTTTATTATTGTGAATATGTTAATATATGAATAAAAGGCTTTTGTGGCTTGATGTAGTGTCAAAGTATGATAATTTTTCAAGAATTTCTCACGAGATTCTAAATCTTTTAAAAATATATCATACTCAAGCACTACAACTAACCCTCATTGATTTGAGGGGGAGCATTACCATGTTCTATGGCCAACAACTGATTTCATTTTACTACCCAAAGACCGGTTAATCCATCAATATCAAAAATATTAATGGTTAACATTTTGGATAAGGAGAGAAAATGAGATTAAGGAGACTTGTTAATATATTTGGCTAAAGATCGAAAAGCATTTAACAAATTTCCAACTTAACATGTGTATTGCACATGTTAAGGGGGAGCGTTTTTGTTGCATAAAAACTCTAAGGTACAAAATCATTTGATATGTATATCACATGGACCTTAGTAGGTTTTTCAAAGGAATTTTCATGGTGACATGTACTTACCAAAAGCACTATTAATTCACGACGATTTTGGTGACAAATGGGTGGTAGGATTAGGTACAAGTCCAATGATTCTTCCAGCACCGGAGGAATCATCCCAAGGACAATCCCATAGCTAGAAATAGAAGTCCTTAGGAAAGATGGGGAATAGATTGTGAACGTAGCGGAATGCGGACCAAGTACTTAAGCTAGCACTGGAACAATCACAACAAGATGGTAGTTATGACGTATTGGTAAGAATTGAAGGGGTTGAAGAATGAAAAAGAATTGTAAAGATAAAGGGTGTAAAGAAAGAAGCCCTCCTTACAACTTAGGCATAAACCAGGTCAACACATCTTGAAGACGTTAAAGTATCATGGACCCAGTGATGCGATGCACAACCCCTCCCAGCTAACTTAGATATCTCTCAAAAGATATTTATTTTAATGTCACGGAGTTCAACATGTTATCTATCAGTTTATTCACTCCGAATGAATTGATATTGAAAAGGTGGCAATCCTATCCATCCTCTGCTCAGCAAAACAAAACGCACTATCGAGTCTAGAGCCACGAGACCATCAAAAGTCTCTTTAGGACACTTGTCATTTATTCCTTGCTTCTTCACACTCTGTGAAAAGTAAGAAAGATTTTATGAGTCCTACGCAATAGTCTTGTATTATTGCCAGAACATCTGAGTGATACGAAAGTATTACAATGAAGACGGAAATCCTGCTTGAGTCAACATCAAACAAGCTCATGGTAGGTGACACGTGCGGTTCTTTAAGAACCAATCTTGTGATAACTGGAAAGAAACGATGGTTTGATTCTTAACTGAACTCAAACTTGTTCCAGGGCCTCTACGCATTATCCAAGTGATCTTGCCAGAACACTCAGAGTGACATTCTTTAGTGTCCACAGTGACGAGTGGAAATCCTTCCAGTGTCAACATTAAACAACACTGCGGTAGGTGACTAGCAAGATTCTATCAGAATCTGGCTCGTGACAACTGGAAAGCAACGATGGTGAAAATATTAATTGAGATTCACTTGTTCCAGGTTCATGAATTGACAGTTTCAATCATGCGGATTTTTAATCCAAATGATTCACTCTTTATGTTCGCAGTCATCTTTGAACGGTCGAATAAAGAGAACGGGTTTACCCGCGAAATCTTGTCAAGGAGATCTTTAATTAGAGCTACATGTCACCGACCGGAGGTAAATGCTACCGAATCAGAATAAAATGTCAAAGCCATTTTATTCGTGTCTTATTATGTTGCTGCATTTGAAGACGGTGGCGTTGCGGTGTACCAGAAGAAGTCGTCCTCATATACTACTTCCTTCTGCATCAAATACTTCAGCAAATTCAAGAAAGTCTGACCTAAAAGACTTCCGCTGTATTAACTATGAAACTTTCAAGAATTCAACAATGGATAGGTATGTGGGACATGAAGTCACAAAGAGGCGAATATCACAAAGAAGGCAAAGACTGCACGTGAAAGGTCAAAGAACATGCTCTCAGCCAAAGCTTAAAGATTATCAACATATTCACAAAAGAAAAGAAAGAAGAAAAGAGAAAACAACTACGAGCTCAAGACGAAGACTTAGTATAGTATGCTAGGTTTAGGACTTTGTAATTTGCAGTGACCTCCCTTAGGGGGAGATTGTTGGAAATACGTTTTTCCAAGGAAAGTCTCGGTCACATCATTGTTAGCATAGATCACGAGCTATAGACTATTTAGAACATTGTAACTTGGAGTGACCTCCCTTAGGGGGAGATTGTTGGAAATATGTTTTTATGTATTTAGGAAGGACCGGTGATAGTTGGGTTTTTACGTCTTTTAGGAAAAAGAGCGTAATTAGGGCAAGTATTAACAAGTGATTTAGGAAAACCACGAGTTATGACCCAAAGTGGGGATCGTTCTCAAGGAGGATAGTGTGTTGTGTAAAGAGATGATTAACTTTGTGATTATATTTGTGAGAAATAAAAATAGAAATGGGATAAGAAGAGAATGACGGTTACGAAGACGGATTAAACTAAGACGAAAAAGGTGTACACGTAAAACCGTAAAAAGCACCAAAATTAAAATTTTACTCTAAAAATTCCTAAAAATCACTAAAAATCCATTAAAATATTCTAAGGGTTTACAAAAAATCCAAACTTGCTAAAACCTTTTAATTAATTAAATATTAACTTTTTAATGCTAATTAAAGCCCTAAAAATCAATATTAACTAATAAGAAGTCCAAATCAAGATCTTAAAGTTTGTAAACCATTAAAATAGCCTAATTAAGCTAAAAAGTATTTTTCAAAATTTTAAAACCAATAAAAACTATTTTTAAACAATTAAAAACTATTAAAAGCTAATAAAACTTAAAATAATTCTAGAAAATAACTGAAAAACCCTAAAAATATTTGGAAAGTTGCAAAATTCCTAATTAAGTGTCTAGAAACTAGGAAAAGTATAAAAACTTAGAAAATCAGACTTTTAATTTTTAATAATAAAATAATATTAAAATATTAATAAAAATCCAAAAATCCTAAAAAAATCTAAAAAGTTGCAAACTAGCTTATTTTAACCTAAATAACACAGAAATGAACTTGAAATTACCTAAATACCCTTAATGGGCCTAGAAAATGGGCTAAACCCTAAACAGATCCTTAATGGGCCAAATTTGAGCCCAAAATGAAAAAGTGGCCCAAATAAGCCCAAAAAGCACTACTTGACTGAAAATTTGATTTTAAACAACTTTTTCCAAAGGCCCAAAAGCTGAAAATGTGAAATAAGCAAGCTTATACCAAACAGCTTATTCTTAATGGGCTTTTTGGCCCATTAAGCTATAAGCTAATGCCATAAGCTCAAATTAGACACACAAGCTTATTTTGAGCTAAATAAGACTTCTGTAAAAATAAATTTGAAATAAGCCAAAGGAATAAGCCTAAAAATGCAATAAGCAATCTACAGAAAACGACAAAATAGTCGTTTTTGAGTTCTAGGCCACCCCAAGAGCTGATTCAAGTTTCTAAAGCTTTTAAATGACTTAAATAAGCTAAATCAACAAAAAGTTTTCAAATAAGCTGACTCAATAAGCTGGAAAAAGCAAATAAGCACTTATGAAAAAGTCAAATAAGTTGGTTTTCTAGCAAAAAGTCAAAGTCAAAGTCCAATAAGCTCCAGTCTAATCAAATGGGTCAAATAATGAAGATCTATCACAAAAAATAAGTTGTTGCAGGTCTGGATAAGCTATTATAGCTTATTGATAAGCTGAGTACAAATTAACACTAGCAAGGGCTAGTTTTGGGTGTTGAGCAGTGGGAACTTTTCCCACTGCTTGACTTGTAGACTTTTTTGTCTTTAGTGACTTTTTTGGAGATTCAGATTTCAACAAGGCACCCAAATGATCATTGGATCATAAGGAGTCAATAACAATCACAAAATCACAACAAGCAACAACCAATTTGTACAATTAATTTAATAAAGCTCCAGATATAGCACAGACTTAGAACAATAAGCAGTTTAGGTCCAATAAGCACTTAGAGCACAATTCAGCCAGCCAAACTCAACCAAATGCATACACAAGCTATTATAAACTCAAATGAACAAGTCTAAACAGGTTTCATGCAATGATTCAAAGATTTAAGCAAGATTCAAGCTGATGAATGTTACTGATGAACACTAACACATGCAGTTTTATACTTTGCTGATGTATTTGACCAACAAGCCATATTCAAACCTCCAAATCTATCAAGTATGTTATAATAATGATGTTTTAACAACTTTTAACCCTAAGCATGCACAAATTCTAGATTTCACCAAAATCTTAGGTCAAAAACAGTTACAATCAACAAGTTATAGCAGATTGTGTGATTCAAGGTTTCAAACTCCAAAACTTGTAGCAAAACACTCTCAACCAAGCATATATCAGATATAAAGCACAAACACAAACTTTCCTTCACACAATAACAAGATTTAAACTCAAACAGGTAGTCCCAAACACCCTTTTAACTTTTCAATCCAAAAATTAAACAAGTATAAGTGTGATTTAGTTTACCAAATGATTAATCTAGCATACCAACAACATTAACATGCAAGATTAAGCAGATTCAAGCCAAGAAAACAACAAGAACACAAGTAGAGCACAAATCCACAAAAAATCCAAAACTTATCAGATTTTTAAGGTTTTAAGACAAACCTCATGGATGTACATCCACACCCACGAATGTTAGAGCTTATGTGCTAGCAAGAACAAGCACAAGCTTCCAACAGCAACCCTGCTAAGATTCAACAAGGTTAGAAGCACAATATCAAAACAAAAAGGTGACTTTGTTGGAAAATAAACTTGATTGATGCAACTTCTTGTACCCACTATTGATTATACCCAAGATATGAGCTTCACAACACCTTAATATCACAATTAGGGTGCTATGATCAGCTTATATCCCAAAAATTCCAAGATGTACCAAGAAAACTTAGCAAAATATCAAATTTTGATCCAATGTGTAATTTCTTACACAAGGTTTAAAAAACGTTTTGAGGTTCAATTTCAGTTAACAAATAACATAAACAAGCTTAAAATTAAGTGGCACTTGGTCTTTCTTCAACAAACTTAACACACTTTCATTAATCAGAAAAGGGGATTTACAAGTTGTTGAACAAGGAAAAACCAAAAGCAGGTGAAATGTAAAGCCTATATGCCTTTATATAGGCTACAAAGGTTCAAGAAATGCAAAGACAAACGTAAAACCCTAATGCTTGAAGTCCCCATTTTTCCCTTGCAGGTTTGAATTTTCTTGAGTACATGTGAGTTCTTCTTGGATGTTAGTGGAGCTGGCAGCTATTGAAATTTGATCTAAGGGTTTATACAAAGCTTAGAAACAAAGCTAGATTGTGGGACGTTGATTCCCTGTCACTGTTTTGTCTCCTTGCCCAAAGGTGTAGCAGGGGAATCTCATGTGGGACTGAGGAGTGAGGTGGCAAGTATTTTTGAGGTTGGGATGTGATTAAGGGGTCATTAATCACTAATCTGGAGGTTATTGGGTGCTAATTGCAAACGGATTAAGAATACCTAAATTTGTGAAGAACATGAATAGTGCAGGTTTTGATCTGTTTGAGTTTTTAAACTTTGTGTTTAGCGCGTTTTAAATAAACTAATCCCAGATTAGTTAAAGTTGTTATGAGTGGATAGATGAGGTGGATGAATGGTGAAAGGGGATTGGTGGATTTTGGTGAGTGGGGCACGTGTTACCCCCTCACTGGTTAAGGTAACAATCTTGTCTGGCCAGTATTAGTCCTTCACTTCCTTCCCCTTTGTCATTTCAGTTTATAACTCCATCAACGCCAAAATCCTTCTTAACAACTTTTCCATTTTCACACTTTTGCCCCAAAAAGTTTTGTAAAATGATTTCAGGGGTAATTCTTGCCATTTTGTGATTCTTGAAGGGCTGGTTTGGTATTTTCTTCAAGGATAATGGTTTAAACTTGTATGATTGACATTTTGGAGGACTGAATTTGCCAATTCATGTTTGATGAGGGACCATTTTTGCCAAATCTTCAAAGTCAAGGGTCTTTTTGGTAATTTTGGGATTTTTAAAGGACCAATTTTGTAATTCTTGTAACTTGGAGTTCTTCTTGGTATGCTTGACTTTGAGAAGGACTAATATTGACATTTTAGTTTTGTTGAGGGACTAAAATTGCCAATTCTTCAAAGTAGAGGGCCCTTTTTGCAATATTGACAAACATTAGGGACCAAACTTGTAATTATGAAGATACAAGGGTATAAAGTGTCAATTCTTCCATATTTGGAGGACCCTTCTTCATAATTCTTCAAGTCTTCAAGGGTTTGTCTTGGGAATTTCTTCATTAGGGCTTGGTTCATTGTGCGGCTTCGTTTCCCGTGTTCGTTTTTGCATGATTCTTGTGATCTTTTGTCATTTTCTCAATATTCGTACCTAAAATACACAAGCAACAAACACAAGCATATATATGGGTATTTTGATGATATTTAATGCATTTTAAGCCCTTTTTGGACGATGAGACTATGTATAAAAGCAGTCTCATCACTCCCCCATAGTAAACCATTGCCGTGCCCTCACGCAATGCTAGAATAAAGTATCGTAGCACCTCCAAAATTTATTTTTATTCACTTTATTGAATGATAAACTAGCTGCATTACTACTATTACTACTACTTGCGTTTTAGACATAATGTATGATTTTCATCGCAAAATGGGACGTTTAGGTTCATAGAACAAGAACACGTGAATGCTTCGTTAGAAATAATTTTATCGTCCTTGATTTTCACCCCAATTCCATGCCAAGCGTGCAACGAGATCATTGTCATTATAAGTTAGTAATGCTAACACTACTCATATGCCCTAATCACGTACTTATCCTCCCATTTTCTTAAGTTGTATCTCTTATATTTTATTATGTCTTAATGATCACGAGGATACATTGTTTGACTTATGCGATAATAGAGATTTAGGTCTAAAAATAGAGTCCTAACGGTGTAACCAAGACCATCAAATCAATAACCCCTCCTAATAGACAACGATGTCAAAAAATTAAGTCAACAAGAAGGATCGATAAACACGGTTTTATAACGGTTTTGAACATAAGACTTATTACCAAGACTTTTATACGCCCCCAACGGAAGGGACTTATTATCTTTGATTTACTTCCATCTTTTATTCAACTTCGCCATGAAGCTTTTATTATGACTTCGGTCTTGCCTTGCCTTTTTTTTATCCACCTCATCGGTAGTTTTATTAGCCAAAGACGTATATCCTCACGCTAAAGCGAATTTTGGATCTTTAAAGCTTCAAAGATTAAGGCTTGATTCACTTTCAACTTTGCATAGATTTTTCGGCCTTGTGGGGCTTCAAATTGTTTGCTTGATTTAGGTGAGCACTTGAAATCTTATTATTGGGTGAAGCTTTTTATTATTCGGGTGCCAATACTTCAAAACCGTGACGCTGGAGATACCTTAATGTCTTCCCAATTTAATTACACGGAAGCTACTAGAAAAGACTAGAAATCCAACAATCAAGACTAAACCGCTAAGTCAATATTTATTAAGCAAAAAATATTTACATGCGAAGGGAGAATAAGCAAATAATGAGAACACATGAGTTTTTGAAAGAATACGAGTACTCTACGTTTAGCATAGTAACTTATAATTAACCCTATCATTTCTCGTCCTCATTTAAGAGACTTAGCCTAATGTGAAGTTAAGGAATCAAAGCTAAGTGCTCAACACGCACGGTCGAGTCAAAAATTACTCTTATTCTCGCCATCGGAAAACCTACATTCGTGTCTTAAACACTTATAAAACATGAGAAAATTTTTAAAATTTGGCCATTTTTAGCCTTATTTTGCAACAAAACGATAAACAAAAAGATAAACTTTGGAAAGCGTGAAGGTTTGGCAAGGCAAGTATCTATTCACCCCCCCATACTAAAGTTAAACATTTTCCTCAATGTTTCGAGTCTAGGGGTGCAAACACCCCCATACTAGAGACGTAGTCGAATGCCTAATGTAGCATGGAAAGGGTGTAACCGTTAAATTTAAAGCCGTTTATGAAGTGTGCTATAAACCTAAGGTTAGAATATCAAAGGATATATCATGGATATTGAGAAAGTCTTCAAAGCAAACGATCGAGTGCTCCCATAAAACGAACACGAGAGGCTCCAATCGTGAAGATCATGATCATCTAAAAACCACAATTCACAAACAACCACGGAACAAAGGTTGGAAGGGCACAAATCCCCACACGTTACTACATTAGAAAGCGATAATATGTACATAGGATAAGCATGGGACTCCCCCACAAGGCACCTCGTTTTTGATTACCGAGTCATGAGCTCGACTCGATCCCCTCAATACTAATTATCATTGGGGAAGGTGATTTGGTCGAGGTAGTTCAAGGATGGAACTTCCTCGCCAAAGTAGTGCTTCAACCTATGTCCATTCACCTTGAAATTGGGGCCATCATTTTGAGCTAGCTCGATGGTCCCATATGGAAAAACTTGAGTCACGGTGAATGGACCGGACCAACGGGATTTCAACTTATCGGAAAAGATTTTCAAACGAGAATTAAAAAGCAAAACTTGATCCCCAATGTTAAAAACCCGGTTTTTAATTTTAGAATCATGCAACTTTTTAGTTTTTTCTTTATAAATCAATGAATTTTCATAAGCAATATCCCTTAATTCATCCAATTCATTTAATTGCATTTTCTGGTGTTTTCCCGCGGTCTCCATGTCATCATTACAATGCTTTAGGGCCCAATAAGCCTTGTGTTCCAATTCGATTGGCAAATGACATTTTTTTCCATACACAAGCTTATAGGGAGTGCACCCAATGGGCGTCTTATGAGCGGTCCTAAAGGCCCATAAAGCATCGTCCAACTTATCCGACCAAGATTGTCGGTTTTCCCCAACGGATCTCTCCAAGATCCTCTTCAACGCCCGATTTGAAACCTCGACTTGCCCACTCGTTTGCGGGTGATAAGCCGTAGAAAGACGATGTGTAACCCCATATTTCCTTAGGACCCTTTCAAATTGGTCGTTACAAAAATGGGTTCCACGATCGCTTATGATCGCACGATGGGTTCCAAACCGAGAAAACAATTGCTTCAAAAACTTGACTACCACACGAGCATCATTGGTGGGCAAAGCCTTAGCTTCCACCCACTTAGATAGGTAGTCAACCGCAACGAGGATGTACTTATTACCACGAGATGATGGGAACGGCCCCATAAAGTCTATACCCCAAACGTCAAAGATCTCACACACTTGGATGATATTTTGTGGCATTTCATCTTTTTGTGAGGCTTTACCTTGTCGTTGGCATGATTCACATGACTTCACAAGATCTTGTGCATCTCGGTAAATAGTAGGCCAAAAGAAGCCGGCATCAAAGACCTTCTTAGCCGTGAGATTAGCACCATGGTGACCACCCATGGGTCCCTCATGACAAGCTCTAAGGATATTAGAAGCTTCGGTGCCAAATACACAACGTCGAATAATTTGATCCGCACAAGTTCTAAACAAGTAAGGGTCGTTCCAAAAGTAGAACTTGACGTCACGAAAGAATTTTCATTTTTCTTGAGTCGTCATACCCTTAATGATGAAGTTGCCCGCATGGTAATTTGCAAAGTCCGCAAACCATGGGGTGGAAGAATCAAGCTTAGAATTCACTACACCAAGTGTCTCAAGCGGAAATGTTTCGGTGATTTCCTTGGGCTCGTAAACACTTTGGTGAGGATCTTCCAAACGAGAAAGATGATCGGCCGCTAGATTCTCGGCTCCTTTTTTGTCAACAATTTTGTGATCAAATTCTTGAAGGAGGAGAATCCAACGAAGTAATCTTGGCTTTGCATCTTGCTTAGCCATAAGATACTTGATAGCCGAATGATCCGTATACACTATGCATTTTGTCAAGACGAGATAAGGTCGAAATTTCTCAAATGCATACACCACGACAAGGAACTCCTTCTCCGTTGTAGTGTATTTTAGTTGATCCTCGGTCATCTTCTTGCTAGCATAGTGAATAGGCAAGAAGTGCTTTTCATGACGTTGCCCCAATACGGCCCCAATAGCGTAATCACTAGCATCACACATGAGCTCAAAGGGGAGGTTCCAATTGGGAGCAACAAGAATGGGAGCTTCGGTAAGTTTCCTCTTAAGGATTTCAAAGGCTCGTACACAATCTTCGTCAAAGATAAAACGTGCCTCTTTTTCAAGAAGATGTGTAATAGGTCGATAGATCTTTGAAAAATCCTTGATGAATCGACGATAAAATCCCGCGTGGCCTAGGAAACTCCTAACTCCCTTAACGGTTTTGGGATGAGGTAATTTGGCGATGACGTCTACCTTAGCTTGATCTACCTCAATCCCCGCGTTCAAAACCTTGTGCCCTAAGACGATTCCACTTTTAACCATAAAATGACATTTTTCCCAATTGAGCACAAGGTTGGTTTCCTCACAACGTTTCAACATTCTCTCAAGATTCGACAAACACGAAGTGAACGAACTACCAAACACGGAAAAGTCATCCATGAAGACTTCCATCGTCTTCTCGATCATATCATGAAAAATAGCCATCATGCACCTTTGAAAGGTTCCCGGTGCATTTCAAAGTCCGAGTGGCATTCTACGATAGGCAAACGTTCCATATGGACACGTAAACGTAGTTTTTTCTTGATCACGAGGATCGATGGGGATTTGGAAGTAACCGGAAAAACCATCTAAAAAGCAATAGAAATCGTTTCCCACAAGACGCTCCAACATTTGGTCCACGAAGGGCAAGGGAAAATTGTCTTTACGAGTGGCTTCATTCAACTTACGATAGTCAATGCACACTCTCCATCCGGTCACGAGTCTAGTGGGAATCAACTCGTTGTCATCGTTTGGCACAACGGTCATTCCTCCCTTTTTAGGGACACAATGGATAGGACTCACCCAAGGGCTATTGGAAATAGTGTAAATCATTCCCGCGTCAAGGAGTTTAAGGACTTCCTTTTTGATGACGTCGTGAATTTTGGGGTTCACCCTCCTTTGACATTGGATTGCGGGCTTGTAATCCTTGATGTGTCGTTGATAGTATAGTGATAATTAGATACGTTATAGGGTAATTTAGTAAATTACCTTTAGGAAAAAGTAATAAACTAAAATTACCAAAGACGGATTCAATTAACACGTGATGAACCAAGTTCATTGTACACGAAGATCTTATGAATTTGAAATGTTTTTGTTTCGATTTGGACAATTGATTCGAATTAGTTTTCGGTTTTTAAACTAAAAATTAAATCTACCAATTTTAAACTATTTAATTTTAACCTAAAGTGCATGAATCATAAACCCTAAAATATTTAACGACAATTATTTAAAATTTAAAGCTATATTAAAAATTAAACTACTTAAAAATCTAATTAAAATTATTCTATTTAATTTTAAATAACTTTTTACACTATTTTAAAATCCATAAAACTAAATTACTTTATTTAAATTCTAAATTAGTAAAAATTCTAATTATTTTAATACTAATTAAATTCCTATATTACTAAAAAAATTTTATTATTTGTATAAAACTACAAATTACTTTGATAAAAATATCAAATTAAATTAATCTAGACGGAAAATGTGTTAAAATCAATCTTCAAATAAAACTGCTAGATAAAGGAATACTATTTCAAATAAACGTGCATTGCCTGTGACCAGGAGGTCACAGGTTCGAACCCAATGAAGGACATAATTTGTGATTATATATATATATATATATATATATATATATATATATATTAACAGTAAAAACGTTTAAACGAAGTCACAGGAGGTGACTTATTGGTAATACCTTATTGATAGCTGATCAGTAAATCAGCATGAAACCATCAGATCAATTGAATCTGATAGTTAACAAGAATCAACAGTTCATTCAATAAAACTCAACAAAACTTAACACAGCTATGCCAAAACAAATTTACTCAGCACATCATTTTTATCAGCAAAATAAATTTCTTATATCAGCTAAACTAAACTAACTCAGCAAAAAAAATCAATTTCAAAACAAATGATAACAAGCTAAAATCAACTCAGTAAGAATAACACCAGCAAATTAACTCGTTAAGCTAGATAAACTACATATCAACAAGGCAAAACTAATCTTAGCAACACAATGAGTAAAGTAAAACAGAAACATCATATCAAAACTCAGTAAAAATCCACCAGCATGAGAGTATACATTCAACATTATACTAACAGATTGATCTATATAAGTTCCATTCCAAACAAATAAGTACAGATTAATCTAAACCAACGATACCAATTAAACCAACAGATTCATCAACTCATAAAAAGAAATATATTCAGCAGGCATAACCATCATTTTAATCTAACTTATCAGCTTATTAAAATAATCAGACAACTTAGCAGATACAAACTAAACACACAAACCAGTCTAGAGCTTAATCAAATTAGCAGATTAATTCAATCTCTAAAAAAAACATAACATACCATTTCTAACACAATGCAAATACATCAACTAGACTGCAACAAAATCAAACTCACAGTTCTAAAATAAATTCTTAAAAGCTTAAACAAACTAAATAGAAATAAGAGATCGAAACCTTTTGAAGAAAGCCGTTGTGAAGAAGGTTAGCGCTGTGCTACCTTAGAACCGAAACGAAAACACCATAACTATCAAGCACCACCTTCGAACACCATCAATATCTCGAAATCAGCAGCCTCTTTATGATTTATCCAGTGGGGATAAATATATTTTTATTCCTTTTTTTTACTAAATTGTGCAAATAAGCTACAGTATAAACTTATTCACCCAATATATAGTTATAACAGTATTTTTAGATTCAATTAAGCAGTTAATTAAACATAAAAACAGACTTTAAATAAAATATATTTCTGAACCGAGAATAAGAATTTTATTAAATCAAAATTTATTCAATACAACTTAAAAAGGAAAATTACATCTATTGACTAAAATCTACCATTATAACATTACAAGTAGAAAAAGGGATACAAAATACAGAAAAAGCAAGGGTATTTATACTTGAACCCGAGACTTGTTGGTGGAGTTAGTTGAGGAAGAGAATCGATCCAGGCCATCCAAGAAGCATCTTCGTTCTTCTCTCTCTTCAAATCTTGATCTAACGGATGTAGATACACAACTAGCACACGGATCGCCAACGTGGCATCCGATTGTGCTAGTTGTGCTAGTTGATAACTGAGCTGGCATCACTTATAGGTGGATTGGAGATAGATGAGCTGTTTAAACCAATCAAATCAGGGAAAGGCGCCACGTCACCCATCTTGCACCATCTTCTTAGTCCGATATAGGGTGGGATTCAATTAAAGGGCGTGTAAACTCACGCGCCCTTAATAGGTAAAAGCCCTAATATTAATTCAAGGCTAGGGTTTGGGTAAATAATGTTTACTGGTTATTTTAGTTTTGGGGAAGAAGGTGAGTTATCTTGTTTTTATCGAAAGGAAAATGAGTGGTATGTGTGAAACGGTTGTTCAAAAGTGAATAAGTATAATCTCATGACAAAATAAATGCCCTAATGGGTTTTAAGCCCATGTTTTACCGTTTCTTAACTCAATGTCAAAAGATTTGGGCTTGAAGCCCAAATTTCTCTCAATTCGTCCAAGGTAATATCCAGTTTGGGCCATAATGGGCCTTTTGCTCAAAAGTAAATACTTGTTTTCCAACATTGGGCTTTTGGGCCCAATATCCATATGTGGGACCCACAAGGCCCAAAAATCCTCCATGAATATCAAATCAGCTGAAATCGAGCTCATTTTTGGCATTGTTGATCCTTTTCTTCAAACTCGTGTTGTTTTCGCCGGTTTTCGCGATCTTCGGTACCTACACACATCAAACAACAAACAAGCATATACAAGGCATATTTAATACATTTAATGCATTTTAAACTCATTATTTGATATAATTGATATGAGTATAATCACTCATATCAAACTCCCCCTTTCTAAGCAATTGCCGTGTCCTCACGCAATGATAAAAATAAAACTACTAACTATACTTTTATTCAACTTTTGAAACTTTATTTTGCGAAGACATAATGTATTGCTTTCATTATTTGAAAAATAACTTTTAGGATCATAAAACTCAAATAGATTCATCGTCCTCGACTTTTCACTTTTCCATGCCAAGTGTAAAAACAAGATCATTGTCAATCATAAGCCCCAAAATTAAACTAACTCATACAAGTAATTTGTGTTAAACTCAATCTCCTATTATTCCTAATTGTATCTCTAGATTTTAAATGTCATTCACCCAAAGGCTCATTTGACTTTATTTGATATTTATTAGTAAAAAATGAAGGCAAGAACGGTGTAAACTCAACACTCAAAACCTAACCTCGACTTCAAAAACCGTTGTCACTAAAGAAAGCCCACATCAAGGATAACTTAACACGATTTGAGGGATAAATCCCCGGACCCGAAATTTGGCTAATATAGCTACTTAAAAGCAATAATAAAACCCTCCAAAGTCAATTATGACCTTATAAGGAGTTAGAAACAATTACATCATAACACCTTGTGGCTCTTTAAGATGCAATTGTGCTCCTTATTTAAAATCCACACCCGAAGGATCCTTGGACAAAAATAAGGGAATTGACATCACCATCCCACCTTACGGCTCATGATGATGAAGCAATTTTTATTCAACACTTCCTCTTGCCATACACCCTAAGGCTCTAATGAAAAGGTTAGTGCTACATGACTCCCACCCGAAGGCTCCTAGAGAACATGTTTTTATTTATTCTTCTTTATTAATATGATATTTATAGTAAGCCAAATTTCCGCAATCCCATGATCAAAAGTCCATGACGCTGACACCCTTAATGTGTTCTCACTTTAATTACAAGGGAAGAAAAAGAAGGAGTTACGAGTTAAGATATCAAGCCTAAACCACTAAAAACTTCATTTATTAAGCAGTTATTATTCAAGTTTGGAAAGTAAATACGAGGAGATTAAATCAAACACAAAAATACAAAGAAGAGTTAATTTTAGAACTTATGATTGAACTCTATCATCTCTTGTTCTCCATATTATAAAATTCCAAAAATGTGAAATCAATGGATACTTAGCCTATTAAATCAAAGTTTTGGGTTTTCAAGTCATCTATAGGATCTTGCATCTTCTTATACTTTTTCAAGCTTTAGAATTTGCGTTTTAAAGTTACCTTGATAAATGACTTTCTAGGATCAATTATAGGAACTTGCGAAAAGTTCTTGTTCTTAACCCGTATGAATTAAGACTTTCGCGTTTTAAAGCTCCCTATATAAAAGCCTAGGAAAACTTAATTCAAATACGTTAAGGAAAAGCTAACGTAAAAACCGAGTCGAGTCAAAAACTATTTTTATTTTCACCAACGGAAAGCCTACATTTGTGTCAAAAGCACTTATTTTATTTAAAAATAACACAAAAAAATTAAAATTTTATTGAAAAATGAGAAAAACGATTACGTTTAGACACGAAAAAAGCAATTGCAAGCGATTATATCGATTAAATCCCCCATGCTAAAACGAAACATTGTCCTCAATGTTTCTTACCTCAAGAGTAACACCCCCTTGCTAAAACACGAAGAGTCTAATGCAAATTCCTAGCATGGAAAGAGCACGCAAATTTATAAGCCGTTTATTAATTATGCCTCAAGATAAAACGTTTTTCGATAAAAATCAAAGGAAAGAGAGTGTGCCCCTTTTGGCATTCAAAGAATGGAAGATCAAGTGGACCGGCAAAAACCAAACACGAGAGTCTTCAATGATTAGGGTCATACCTAAGATTCACAACACAACAAAACACGAGCACGAACTTGAAAGATCAAGCCTTATTAGTGTTAGAAAATAGAAAGAAGATAGAATGTATGGGACTCCCCCACAAGGCACTGTTGGGTCGAAAATATAAAGTATTATGAGTTGATGTGTCAAAACTAAAAGATAAGGACTAAATCTGACAAGTAAAGATTCTACAAGCCGGTGGACAAACTTGTAGAAGATATATTGTAAGAAGATAAAAGATTTAGTGAATATATTATTTAGTGAATATATTATTTAGTGAATATCTTATTTACTAAATATCTTATTTACTAAATATCTTATTTAGTTTTCTTGTAACAAGGGTTTATGTGTAGTATATAAACACATACCCTGCGTAGGTTTTATTCATAACAATCATTCACAATGTAACCTACAAGCAATTCGTGTGTCTAGACGTGGGATTTAATGTATACACGTCTAGATGTTATTTGTGTTTAATAATACAAGTAACGTTTGGGAAAATTCATCTTGTCCACAACACCTTGTTCATGATTATTGTTCTAATTCCGCTATGTTAAATCATATGAATGATAATCATGCCTAGCATCTTAAAGATCCGAATCTATAGGATTCAACAATTGGTATCAGATCGGGTGGCTCTCGATGTTAGGATCAACGAGGTGTTCGTTCTTAGTGAAAAAGAAGAAGGGCATAACTTTTATTGAACTGTTAGATCGCCACAAAATTTTTTGTGTGTGTTCTACACACATATATCTAGATATCCAACGGAGGGATTGTCATGATTTGTCCCCAAGAAAAAGTTATTAACCGTCGAAGTCAGCAGTAATCATATGATGTTTTCTGTGAACAGTAATGGTAAAAACACGATTTCTCCTTCGTTAACCGTTAGATCATCGTGAAATTTTTGCTGTAGGTTCTAGACACATGTATCTAAGGTTTCAACGAAGGGATCTTCGATCTGAGCTCTCATGAAGAAGATATTCGATGTCGAAGTTCGCTGCAGAATATGATCTTTACATAAAATCATGATTTAGGGTTTATAAAACCCTAGATCGATTAGGCGCTGATGTGTGTTATTTTGACGCTGATAGATGTTAGTGTCAGTGGATGTCGTTGACGCTGACAAGGCATGGATGAGACGCTGATGGCCAGGCACTGACAGGTTTAAAGATGGCGCTGACAAGTTATATGTAGGCGCTGACAGAAATTCATGTGTTGTCCGAGATATGGTTTTTCAAACACTGACAAGTGTTGTCCGATATTGGACAACACACACTGATAAGATCTTGGACAGTGAAGGATATTGGACGACAAAGGATTCGCTGCTGTTTGGTATTTTGGTTACGTTTTTGCACACAAAACGAGGTATTTACACACGAAGGTACATGGGATCTCTGTTTTTATTCAGAATATCAATTTGATATTTATGGCTCGGATATATTTAAAAGGGATTAATGATCTTAATGCGAGTTAGCAACTATTCATGAGAATTTGATGGATATTTTATTATGTAATCGGGATAGCCTTGTGAAAGAGTTATCCATATTTGTGGCTTTACATATGGTATGAAGATGTTATTCCATTAAAATTCGTCATGAAGAGGTGTTGGCTTAAGGGGAAGAATTCTTATGGTAAGTTTGATGTTCGACGAAGATTTTCGCGAGTTTGTGTTCTATTATATCTTAAAAGTCGTGTCTGGTCAACATTACTTTTGAAGATAACTTGTTCATGCTTATACGATTGGTGACAACGGACTTGATAAAAAGATAGCAAAGGTATGAGATTTTTCTTAAGACACTCTATGCTCATATTTTCTAGAGAACTCTTTTTGTCAAGAGACTACTCATTATAGCCGTGAGTTTTTAAGTCTGCTCATTATAGCCGTGAGTTTTAGAGTCGCATAGATAGTACAAGACATGGAACACATGTTTGGGTTATTCTACTTCTACATCAAGATTATAGTATTTATTTTTCTTCAAGGTTATTACAAAGAGCTACTTTTGGAGAATTTTCAAGATTGCATACTTTCACATATTCCCTATTGATGTGTCAAAAAGGGGAAGAATATGTGCTATACTTAAGGGGAAGAAATTTGAAGATCATGTGCCATATACAAAGAGTTTTGACATCATGAACTAGGGGAATATTGTTGGGTCGAAAATATAAAGTATTATGAGTTGATGTGTAAACCTAAAAGACAAGGACTAAATCTGACAAGTGAAGATTCTACAAGCCGGTGGACAAACTTGTAGAAGATATATTGTAAGAAGATAAAAGATTTAGTGAATATATTATTTAGTTAATATATTATTTAGTGAATATATTATTTAGTGAATATCTTATTTACTAAATATCTTATTTAGTTTCCTTGTAACAAGGGTTTGTGTGTAGTATATAAACACATACCCTACGTAGGTTTTATTCATAACAATCATTCACAATGTAACCTACAAGCAATTCGTGTGTCTAGACGTGGGATTTAATGTATACACGTCTAGATGTTATTTATGTTTAATAATACAAGTAACGTTTGAGAAAATTCATCTTGTCCATAACACCTTGTTCATGATTATTGTTCTAATTCCGCTATGTTAAATCATATGAATGATAATCATGCCTAGCAGCTTAAAGATCCGAATCTATAGGATTCAACAGGCACCTCGTTTTTGTTAACCGAGTCATGAGCTCGACTCGATCCCCGCATTCATTGGTCCTTAGGGAATGTTTGAAGATCCGGAACAACCTCCGTAGGTATGTCCCCTCCAAATTAGTGTTTCACACGATGACCATTTACCTTAAAGTCAGGCCCGTCTTTTTGAGCTAGCTCAATGGTGCCATAAGGAAAAACTTGTGCAATGGTGAATGGTCCGGACCAACGGGATTTAAGCTTGCCCGAGAAAATCTTAAGTCTAGAGTTAAATAAGAGGACTTGATCACCAACATTGAAAATGCGGTTTTTGATCTTAGAGTCATGAATCCTCTTAGTCTTCTCTTTATAGATCAAAGAATTTTCATAAGCTTGATCCCTTAATTCACTTAGTTCATTCAATTGAACCTTGCGATGATCACCCGCGGTCCTCAAATCAAAGTTACAATGCTTAAGAGCCTAATACGCCTTATGTTCGAGTTCAATTGGCAAGTGGCATGCTTTTCCGTAGACCAACCAAAATGGTGTACAACCAATTGGTGTCTTGTAAGCCGTACGGAAAGCCCACAATGCATCGTCCAATTTATCCGACCATGAAGTGCGATTTTCTCCAATAGAACTCTCCAAAATCCTTTTAAGAGCTCGGTTTGAAACCTCCACTTGACCACTCGTTTGAGGGTGATAAGCCGTAGAAAGTCGATGAGTGACACCATATTTCTTTAGAACTTTTTCAAATTGTTCATTACAAAAATGGGTCACACGATCACTTATAATAGCCCGCGGAGTTCCAAACCTAGAAAAGATTTGTTTCAAAAAGTTCACCACAACTCGAGCATCATTCGTGGACAAAGCCTTAGCTTCAACCCATTTAGACAAATAGTCCACGGCTACGAGAATGTATTTATTTCCTTTCGAAGATGGAAATGGCCCCATAAAATCGATCCCCCACATGTCAAAGATTTCACAAACTTGGATAATGTTTTGAGGCATTTCATCCCTTTGTGAGTTCTTTCCTTGACGTTGACAAGCATCACAAGTCTTGATCAAGTCTTGGGCATCACGATATATGGAAGGCCAAAAGAAGCCGGCATCAAAGACTTTCTTCGCGGTGGCGTTGGCACCATGATGTCCCCCGATGGGTCCTTCATGACAAGATTTAAGGATATCTTGAGCTTCTTTGCCAAACACGCACCTACGAATCACTTGATCCGCGCACACACGAAACAAATAGTGGTCGTCCCAAAAGTAATAGGATATATCCTTGAAAAACTTTCGTTTTTGTTGGGACGACATACCCTTGATCACAAACTTCCCCGCATGGTAATTTGCAATATCCGCAAACCATGGGGGTACTATCATCACCACGAAAAGCAATCATATCAAGCGTCTCGAGAGGAAATGTTTCATTGATTTCCTTGTTCTCTCGATCGCTTTGGTGAGGATTCTCAAGTCGAGATAAATGATCGGCCGCGAGATTCTCGGCTCCTTTTTTGTCTAGAATTTTGACATTAAATTCTTGAAGGAGGAGAATCCACCAGAGCAACCTCGGCTTAGCATCTTGTTTATTAAGAAGATATTTGATAGCCGAGTGGTCCGTATACACTATGGTTTGAGACAAGACGAGATATGGTCTAAACTTTTCAAAAGCATACACAACGGCAAGTAACTCCTTTTCTGTTGTAGTGTACTTTGTTTGAGCATCCGTCATAGTCTTACTTGCATAGTGTATAGGCAAGAAGTGTTTTGATTTACGTTGCCCCAAAACCGCACCTACCGCATAATCACTAGCATCACACATAATTTCGAAAGGTAGGTCCCAATCCGGAGCAACCAAGATTGGAGATTCGGTTAATTTCCTTTTAAGCATCTTAAAGGCTTGAATACACTCATCTGAAAAGATGAAAGGGGTCTATTTTTCCAAAAGATGGGTCATAGGTCGAGCTATCTTAGAGAAGTCTTGTATAAAACGTCGATAGAATCCAACATGGCCGAGAAAACTCCTAACTCCCTTAACGGTGGTGGGTGGAGGTAATTTGGTAATCACGTCAATTTTAGCCCTATCAACCTCAATACTGGCCTTAGAGATCTTATGTCCTAATGATATGAGTAATTTTACTCATATCATTTGTATCAATAAACATTCAATAATTGCATTAATATGATGAAAATGCCTTGTGTATATGTTGTTTTGTTGTTTCATGTGTGTAGGTACCAAGTTCGTGAAAATCGACAAAAACCGACACGAGTTTGAAGAAAAAGATCGAGGAAGCCAAAATCGAGTTCGATTTAGAGGATTTAATGTTTAAATAATTGATTTTTGTCAAGTAGGTCCCACATTGGAGCAATTGGGCTTAAAAGCCCAATATTAGATAGACATTGGACTACTTTTGGCACAAGGCCCAAACAAAGCCCAATATCATGATAGATGAGACGGATAGAGTATACACGTTTTTGGAACAAAGTTTAATGGCCCAAATTGATGAAATGTAAGGAGACGGATTGATTAATGGATCACAAGCCCATTAGGGTTTGATTTATTAATAAACGAATTGTGAGTAAACCAAAATACATTCACATTAAAATACACGTTTCATTTTCTCTCCCACTCGTACAATATTCCATTCACTCACTCACGCTTTAAATAAATCCCACACACACGTTTTTTTCCACTTCCTCTCATATAATTAAATAACCCATCGATACTTTCTATGTGTAACCTTTCTTTCTCCTTCAACCTCAAAGAAAACCAGTAACTTTCACAACCATAATCACTATTCACCCCAAGCCCTAATTACCCAAAAAGTTAAATTAATAAGGGGTTTTTACTCCCACGTGTAATTCAAGTGTGGGGGAATTAAATCCCCCAATTTTAAGGAAGAGAAGAGATGGGCAGATGAGGCTACGTGGCAGATTTCTACTGGATTAAACACCTCATTTTCCCCAATCAGCCAATCATAAGGCATCAAACTAACACAACTAGCACAAACGGATGCCACGTTGGCAATCCGTGTGCTAGTTGTATCCTCTCAACCGTAGGATCAACAACAAGAGAGAGAATGAAGATCTAAGGGCTAAAATCGAAGATGGAATATACCAAAAAGATCCGGATATTCTTCCCTCTACAGCCTTGGGATGGCTATAAAAACCCCCATTTATCTTGTAATCATTATCCCTCTTTTTACTTTCTAGTTATAATGTCAAAATAGAGTTAGGAAATTGTATTTTAATTTTATCAGTATTGTAATAGATTTTTATATTAATAAAAGTGATTTCAGTTTTAAGTATCTCAAATTTACTTTACTGTCGAGATTCTATTTCAGTTTTCTTATGTTCTATTTGATGTTATGATATGAAAAGATTATTTATTTAAGCTAATTTAATAGTTTAATTGAATAATCAAAAGTGAGAAAGGGTTTTAAGTTTTTTCCCCACTGGAGGAAATTAAAAATGGTGATACTATTGGTGGTGGTGGTTCGGTTGACGATTAATGGTGGATGATGGTGGTTTCGTTTCCGGTTCATAAGGTAGCACAGCGCTAACCTTCGTCTCAAAGGAAATCTCCAAAAGGTGCTCATTTCTTTCATTTTACATGTTTTTAGATTAAACTTTGTTTAAATGTTAATATGTTTTAAATATGTGAGTGGCTTGTGCGAATTTGTTTCTAATTGATTTATGTTAAATTGTGATTGATTTAATGAATCTGAAAAAAAATGATTGAGGTTATAGTTTGATCTGATTTAAGATTGTTACAGTTTTAAATTTGCATTTTTATAAAGTTATATTGTTTGCCGTTTAATGACTATTTACTTCTTGTTAAAGCTTACTGAATGTATAGTTTGATTAAGTAGTGTGTTTGGCCTTTTGTTTGGATGATGTATAAGTTTCAGTATTATGCTAATATTTCTTAACGTGTAGACTAAATCTTTTTGATTGCTTATAAAATATATGATCAATTTTCACTTACTGTTAGTTTAAGTATTTTTAGCAGCTTCCTTTTAGCTTTGTTGTGCTGATGCATTCTTTTGGTTTTGTCATTGCTGACGTGCTTATAAGCTGATAGGATGTTAGACCTTATTAACTAATGATTTAACTGATCTTAGGTTATCATTCTGCTGATAAGATTGTATTGCTTGATTGCTTGCTTTCATTAACTTGTCAGATTAGCTGCATTTGTGGGTTGGTATAATTAGGATTTGCGTTTTATTACCCAGTTTATTGTGATATGTTGTGATTATCCTGCTGAATTTTTGTTCCTAATTGATAAGTTTAGTTTCTAGTTTGCTGAATATTTTTGTGATGTTTGTCATGATTTAAATTGCTGTGATTAGATTTAACAGACTTAGTTTATCTGTTAAGTTTCAAATACTGATTCCTATCAGTATTCTTTAAATAAGCTTTGCAATTTGATCACTCCTATGATCCTTCATATCTCAGTTGTCCAAAAAATAATAATCCAAAAATATGTCACTCATGGGAATCGAATCTGTGACCTCCTGGTCACAGGCCTAGCGTGTTAGCCAACTGGGCTACATGTTCGTTTGATTTTATTATCAGTTAACTGTTTAATATAGTATAGCTGTAACTGGCAGATTTTCATTTAAAGTTGTAGGCCTATTAATTTCCATTTATACAAATAGTAGTTAACTTTTTTTTATGTAAATCTTAGTTTTATAAAATAAGTAAAAATACAAATAAAAATAATAAAAAATGTTTTATTTAATTTAAAAAGTTTAATTAGTTTATTTTAATAATTAGATTTTTATAATTTTAGATTTTAAATAAAATATAGTTTTAAAAAATAGATTTGGTATAAGTAAATTTTAATAAAGGTAATTAGTTTAAAAGGTTAATTAGATTTCTAAAAATAATTTAAAAGTCATTTTTAATTAAATAGAATTATTTTTATAGATTTTTAAAATAGTTTAATTTTTAAATAGTTTTAATTTTAAGTAATTGTTTGTAGATTTTAATGATAGCGGGGTTTACGATTCATGCACTTTAGGATTAAAATAAGTTCTAAATTATTAGATTTAATTTCTAGTTTAAAAACCGAAAACCAATTCAAATCGATTGTCCAAATTGAAACGAAACGTCTCAAATTCACTCGATCTTCGTGTACAACGAACTTGGTTCATCAAGTGTTTAATTAAATTCTTTATTGGTAATATTAGTCTATTACTTTTTCCTAAAGGTAATTTTCTAATTTACCCTATAACGTAATCATAATTATCACTATACTATCACGATCACATCAAAATTTTGGCGCCGCTGCCGGGGATCTTGTGTAGGATTCGTTTTCGTTGAGATTTGTTGATCGTTGATTTGAAGACCCTTTCCGTCCTCGGAAAGTTTTGTTATTTTTCTATTATATAGTATGTATCGTTTTTCTCGTTTTTTGTGAATAATATATTATATTACGTAGAACAATAAAATTACATACTTTTCAAATAAGGCCTTAGTTGGGATTTCATCACCTAGCTATTGTATTCGAATCCAAAACAAAAATAAAAGGCAAACTAGATAAATACTAATAAGAAGTTTGAACTCGATTTATACAAACTATAAGGTGCGTATAAGGCGACAAGCTATAAAAGGCCGTCTAAGGAAAAATGTTTTTAAGTGCTTTGTGCCACCTCGTTTCCCCGCTTGCTTGTGCGTATATTGAGAGGGACGACCTATTATTGGTTTGCCGACTCAAGTAGTAATAAATTTTATTTTTGTAGTTTACTTATTGAACCTCGAGACGTTTAGGTTTTCACCTATCGTTTCAAAGTCGACCGAGGGTAATTTACTTCCATAGTAGTTATCCTTATTCCTTGTTTTTTATCGATCATTTTTGATTGAGCAATACCAAATAAAATACCAAAAATAATCTTCTTCTTGTCTAATTTCTTTTCTCTAATCCTCTAAATTCTCGTCTTTGTAGTGTATGCAATTACGTTCTTCTCGACTTGTGATTGATTTTAATAGGCTTGAAAATATTCCTCGTAGAAATAGAAATCGTCAACAACGAATAGTGGAACCCAAGCTTCCACCTATTGTTGTAGAGATGGCCGATAACCGAACAATGGAGGAATTGATCCGTGCACCCACCGAAGGGTATGGGGAAGCAATCGTTGTGCCGGATATTTTGGCGGATCATTATGAGATTAAGACGGGTCTTTTATCGCTCATTCGTGCCGACCAATTTCGTGGCAATGAGACCGATAACCCGCATTCTCACATTCGGAATTTTCTTCGAATTACCTCGACTCTTAAGTTTAGAGATGTGCCGAATGACGCGATTAAGCTCATGCTTTTTCCGTACTCGCTCGAGGGTAATGCTAAGATTTGGTATGAGAAAGAACCACTGGGTTCGATCTTAACATTGGATGATTTAGTGTCTAAGTTTATGAATTATTTCTTTCCACCATCTAAGACAACACACTTTAAGAATGAGATCACTAGATTTGAACAAAAAGTGCATGAATCGTTTGGGGTTGCTTGGGAGAGATTTAAAGATTTGTTAAGACAATGTCCACACCACGGTTTCTCGGAATTGCATCAAATTAATACTTTCTATAATGGGCTTAATATGATTGAACAAGATTCGTTAAATGCCGCCGCGGGTGGTAATCTTTTAAGAAAAACTCTGAGAGACGCGTGGGGAATAATTGAGAATAAATCTAGAGCACAATATTCACGAAACACACCGGGTGTTTCCAATGTGAATTCATTTAATCCCGAGATTGCTAGATTGGACTCTAAGATTGGCACAATTTTGAATGAGCTTAGGAAGAATCCTCATGGATCGATTAATATGATTGAGAATGTTTGTGTATCATGTGGTGGAGCACATCCTAATCATGCTTGTTTAACCACGGGGTTTGATCAAGCTAGTGCTTTTTCCGCGACAGGAACTTATGGCTCCAACGGTCAAGTTCCTCGTCAAAATCATGTTGCTCCACCGGGTTTTCCACCGGTTCAAAATAGGTACAACAATGGAAACAATGGGAATAATTTTAACCGTGGTAACCAAGGGAATTTCAATCAAGGATATGGGGTTAATGCTAATCAAAACAATCAAGGTTTTCACAATAATCAAAATGATTTGTCTAGCTATATCAAGTCAAATGAGGCAAATATGAAAGCTCTTCAAAACAACATTCAAGGGCAAATTAATACTTTGAGACTCGATTTTCAAATTACGATTAAAGGGCAAAACAATAAGATTGAGCTTAATCAACAAAGGCTAGAGCAAAACCAAAATCGTATGCACCAAAGTTTAGAACAAAGTCAAAATAAATTGCTTTCGATGTTTGAGGGATTTATGTCTAAACCGTCATCTTCTTCGGGTTGCTTACCTAGCAATACCATTCCAAACCCGAAGGGAGAGCTTAAGGCCATAACCGTTTATGATGATTGTGATAATTTAGAAGAAGTTGAAGTGATTGAGTTTAATCCTCCACCTAAGGAAACTTTTCTAGATGTCACCTGATAGGTGTGAAAACACACATCCTTTTACCACTTAATTCTGGCTAAAACAAGACCAAAACACGTATTTAATATCATTTGTTTGGAATTATGCGTGGTTTTTGTGTTTATTGTGTTTTCAGAGTCAACCGGATGAATATTGAAGAAAACATGGGATTGCACGGGTTTTATCGAGGAAAAAGACTCAAGACGAAGTCTATTGTCCAAGAAATGCAAAAGATTTGAAGTCATTGTGCCTATTTGAAGATTTATCTAAGAATAGAGCCAAAGATGGAAGATTCATATATGTCGAAGAACTCGAGTCTATTAAATAAAAGATTATAAGACGAGTTGGAATTATTCACCGACACTTCTCAAAATCCAAAGTCGGAAACGTTTATTTAAAGAGACAAGAAGACTAAAGAAGGAAGAAGAAAAGAAGCCCAAAACCAAGCCCATTCACAAAGCCCACAAGACTTGCCTATAAATAGGACTTTACTTCATAAAATTTGCACTTAGTTTTAGACTTAGTTTTTTAGGTAGTTTTTAGTTTTCATTCTCTCTAGTTTTAGAGAGAGAAAGTTCTAAACTTTCTCTCACTAGATTTCATCTTTTTATATTTCAAATCAAAACTTTGTATTAATTTTCATTAATCAAGTTCAAGTTTTTAGCTTTTAATCTTTAATCTCATCCTTCCTTTCTTTGATTTTGATTGATTTTGGTACAAATCTCGTATGATCCGTGTTGTTCATCGATGATTTTGTGCTTAAAAAGTTAATCTTTTGATGTTTCCTAAGTTTCTACACAAATAAGCTTTGAGATCCTTGTGCTTATAGGCTTATTTTGTTGATTTAGCTTATTTACTTTTTAAGGTTTTTATAAAAAGTTCATCTTTTTATCATTTGATTTATGCTTTTGCTTATTTGAAGTTTAGATAAGTTGTTCTTAAGTGCTTATTTGATCAGCTTATATTGGATTCGAGCTTGTTCGGGAGTTAGCTTATTCCATAAGCTTATTTCCCTTGCTTTTAGTTTCGGATCAACATAGTTTTCGGAAAGGGCAAAGCCCTTTTCCGATCGGGTATTCCGACCAAGCATTTCCCCTTTTTCCGATCGCAGTGATCGGAAAAGGGTTTTAATATTCAGATTGGTGGTATTGTCATATTCCGACGGTAAGTGTGTTGATATTCCGATCTACTTCATTTGCTCTATATTCCGATTGTAGCCTATTTCAATTATTCCGATCTGGACTTTTTACGATATTCCGATTGTACTCATTTTCATATTCCGATTGGCATGATTTCTACATATTCCGATAAGTGCTTCCTTGAACATTCCGATTGCTCCTCTTAGTCTGTTATTCCGATCACCATTTCTCCTCAACATTCCGATCCTCAAATCGGAAAACATTCCGATTGCACTCTATTTTTCCTTATTCCGATTCTAGTTTCTTTAATATGTTCCGATCTTACTTTCTTTTAGTATTTTTCGACTAAGTTCATATTTATTTAAGGTTTTCCAAGTGTTAGTTTTTATTGAGTGTTCACTTATTTTTCTAATATAATCTTTAAGTTTCCAAGCATTTATTTTTAATCTCGTCTTTTTGAGTTAAATCTTTTAAAGCTTTAAGTTTACTTCTCAACACTTAATTACTTGTCATTAGTTTAAAATAGATAAACAAACCAACTCTTTTTTATTAACCAAGAACAAATCATTCCACTCAGAGCCGAGATCAATTCGAGGAGATACCGAGAACTTAAATCCGAACCCATACAAAATCATTGTGTCAAATGGCGCCGCTGCCGGCTCTTCTCGTTAAGATCAACAGTTTTTTTTTGAGAACTTGGATTTTGGGATCCGTTCACCGTGAACGTTACTTTTTCATAAAAATTTTCAAAAACCCTAAAAAATATAAAATTTTCAAAAATACAAAAAAAAATTAAAAAACATAAAAACCAAAAATATTTTTTGTTTTTGCCTTGTTAGTTCTTTTGCAGGTGCATGCGTACACGATCAACGTCTTATCAAGAGCCCGAGCCTCTCGATAACTTAGACATGACCGGTGTACAAAACAACAACAATAACCCACCTCAAAACAATAATAATAACAATAACAATCCACCGCTCAACAACATGTATAATAACAACAACAATGAGCCTCTACCGGATAATCGCCCGATGATTGAACTTCTACAAGCTCATGTAGATGGCAACACTGATCCAATTGTTATACCCACGTTTGCAGCCAACAACTTTGAGCTTAAATCCGGCTTTATCCAGATGGTCTCTGCTCAACCATTCTTGGGGCGTACCATTGATGATCCACATGACCACATCAAGAGATTCTTGCAACTCACCAATACGGTCAAATTCAATGGTGTTCCACAAGAGATAATCCGTTTACAACTTTTTCCCTTTTCTTTAGAGGGACAAGCCCGGCATTGGCTTGCTAAGGAACCGCCACAAAGTATTCTTTCGTGGACGGATTTGGAGACCAGGTTTATCAATTACTTTTTCCCACCCTCTCATACTACCGCTTTGCGGAATGAAATTATCAATTTTGAACAAAAGTACGATGAGTCGTTTAGTGAATCTTGGGATCGTTTCAAAGATCTTTTAAGAAAATGCCCACAACATGGTTTTACCAAAGTGCACCAAATTAACACTTTTTATAATGGTTTAAGCATGAATGACCAAGATTCACTAAACAGTGCCTCAGGGGGTAATCTTTTGGCTAAGACTTCCTATGTTGCTTGGGATATCATTGAGAATAAGTCTCGTGTGCAAACCAAGAGTGTTCGGACCAATGTCGCTAGTGCTAGTACTAGTGACAGCGACAAGCGAATTGACAAAATCACTGCGCTTCTTGAATCGCTTGCTACCCAAACCGCCAGCAACACTAACAGCATCAACGCTAGAAACGCTAAAGACGCTCAAGTCAATGCTGTTAGCCAACCATGTGAAATCTGTGGGGGTCCTCACTCTTACACCACTTGTACTGCCACCCAAGACTACCCTTTTGAGAATGTGAATGCAGCATATGGCACCTATCCTCAACCCGCTTATCAAGCTCGTCCTCAAGGTGACCGCAACTTGCTTAGCTACCGTTCCAACAACTATCTCTCACCACCTGGTTTTTCTCCTAACAACCCTAACCAACAACAAAACCTCAACCGCCCTGCTCAACAACAACAACAACCTCGTACACCATACATACCACCTCACAAACAACCACAGCCACCTCAAAGAAACAACCAAGTTTACCAGCAACCTGCTTATCAACCCACCGCATTACACCAAGAGGTTGCAACCTACATGAGGACCAATGATGTGATCGTGGAAAATCTCCAACAGGAAGTGCGCAACTTGAAAGCAGACCTGGTGAAACAATGGAACGATCTGAGAGCTGATATGAGAAACACGTTGGATAGTCAAACGAATGACTTAAAGAACATGATGGCTAGTTTCTTCCAAGGTAATCAACCCTCTTCTTCGGGTACTCTTCTGAGTAACACTGTTGCGAATCCAAGAGGGGAGATGAAAGCAATCACCACTCACAGTGGCAAAGGTACCAAGGAACCCGAGCTTCCTATACCTCCACGGTGGTTGTGACTAAGGAGAACGAGTCACCTGCTCCTATTCCTCATCCTTCTCCTTCCCCAATTTCTCCACCTCTTACTGCTACCCCTCCTCCACCCAAGGATGTGAGTGATCCTATTCTCCCAAAGCCTTCCTCTTCTTCCAATATACCTTATCCATCTAGGTTGAGGAAAGAGAAGCTCAAAAGCAAGGATGATATTCAGGTTTCGAATTTTCTCAAAATGTTTAAACAATTGAATTTTAACATCTCCTTCGCTGAGGCTCTCGCTCACATGCCTAAGTACGCGAAAATGTTCAAAGATCTTCTCAGCGACAAGGAAAAGCTTCTTGATATTGCTAACACCCAACTTAATGAGAATTGCTCTGCAGTACTCTTAAGGAAATTGCCAACCAAGCTTGGTGATCCGGGTCGTTTCTTAATCCCTTGCAATTTCCTGGGAGTAGAGAATTGCATGGCCCTAGCCGATCTAGGTGCCAGTATTAATTTAATGCCTCTAAGCGTTTGGAAGCAATTATCTCTCCCTGAGCTAGTCCCCACCAAAATGACTCTGGAATTGGCTAACCGTACGGTTGCTTATCCAGTGGGGATAGCCGAAGACGTCTTTGTAGGAGTTGACAAATTCACTTTTCCTGCCGATTTCGTCGTCGTCGACTACGAGATGGACCCTCGTGTGCCATTAATTGTTGGTCGTCCATTCCTGAGGACCGGTCGCACTCTCATCGATGTTGAAGCGGGTGAGCTTATCATGAGAGTGGGTGACGATAAAATTGTCTTCAACATGGGAAAGTTGTCTAAACAACCTTATTCATACGAGAGTGTTAATTGTATTGACGTTCTGGATGAGGCTTGTGAAGAACACTTCCAAAATGCTTGCAAAAGTATTCCTACTTCTCTTCCCAATGTTGAGACCGTTTCCTCTATTGATTCATCACTGTCTCTATTTGGAGAAAGTGATTTGTTTTAGAAAGATCTTGAAGCCACCATGAGAGATGTGAACTTAGCAAATGATGATTCTCCCACCAATGGGGATGAAGACATGCATTTCTTTGAAAACCTTCTCAACAAAGACAATCTTTCTCCACCATCTCCCACGGTTATTGCTATCGATGCTCCGAATTTGAAAACGCCTCCCATCGAAAATCCTCCGGATTTAGAACTTAAGGAGTTGCCGCCTCATCTCGAGTACGTGTTCCTTGAAGAAGAGAAGAAGTCGCCCGTAATTATCGCGAAGGACTTGAAAGAAGAAGAGAAAACTCGCCTCATCGCCGTGCTTAAAGCTCATAAGAAGGCAATTGCTTGGAAAATTTCCGATATCCGCGGAATTGATCCGAACTTTTGTACTCACAAGATTCTCATGGAAGATGACTTTAAACCCGCAATCCAGAGCCAAAGAAGGGTTAACCCTAAAATTCATGACGTCATCAAACAAGAGGTTATCAAACTTCTGGATGCCGGCTTGATCTACCCTATTTCGGATTCGCCGTGGGTAAGTCCCGTCCATTGTGTGCCCAAAAAGGGCGGAATAACCGTTGTTCCCAATGAACACAACGAATTGATTCCCACTCGTCTCGTTACTGGGTGGAGAGTTTGTATTGATTATCACAAGCTCAATGATGCCACGAGAAAAGACCACTTTCCTCTTCCCTTCATGGATCAAATGCTCGAGCGTCTTGCTGGTAATGACTATTACTGCTTCTTAGACGGTTTCTCCGGGTATTTTCAAATTCCCATCGATCCTAAGGACCAAGAAAAGACCACATTCACTTGTCCCTATGGAACATTTGCTTACAAACGCATGCCTTTTGGTTTATGTAATGCTCCTGGGACGTTCCAACGGTGTATGATGGCTATATTCCATGACATGGTGGAAGACACTATGGAAGTATTCATGGATGATTTCTCGGTTTATGGTGACTCTTTCTCTGCTTGCCTTTCCAATTTAGAACGTATGCTGAAGCGGTGTGAAGACACTCGCCTTGTTCTTAATTGGGAAAAATGCCATTTCATGGTAAAAGAGGGCATCGTGCTAGGACACAAAATTTCCAAAGCCGGTCTTGAAGTGGACCGTGCTAAAGTCGATGTTATCGCTAAGTTGCCTCCACCTTCAACCGTGAAGGGTGTGAGAAGTTTCCTTGGTCATGCGGGCTTCTACCGTCGATTCATCAAAGATTTTTCTCAAATCGCTCGCCCGATGACCCACCTCTTGGAAAAAGATACTCCTTTTATCTTTTCCAAAGAGTGTCTTGAAGCCTTCAACTCGCTTAAGGATAAGCTAACTAAGGCACCCGTCTTGGTCACCCCCAATTGGGAGCTGCCTTTCGAGTTGATGTGCGATGCTAGTGACTTTGCCATTGGAGCGGTTCTGGGACAAAGAGTGAATAAACACTTCCAACCAATCCATTACGCTAGCAAGACAATGAGTGGGGCTCAATTACATTATACGACAACCGAAAAGAGCTTTTAGCTGTTGTCTATGCCTTTGAAAAGTTCCGCCCCTATCTTGTCCTTTCCACCACAATCGTTTACACCGATCATTCCGCGTTGAAGTACTTGTTGACAAAGCAAGATTCCAAACCAAGACTTCTTCGCTGGGTTTTGCTACTCCAAGAATTTAAAATCGAAATTCGCGATAAAAAAGGAGCTGAAAACCTAGCCGCGGATCATCTCAGTAGACTTGAGGATCCTTACCAAGGGGATCATCCGAACAAAGAAATCAATGATTCTTTTCCCCTGGAGACCTTAATGTCTATCAACTCGACTTCTGATGAAACCCCGTGGTTTGCGGACATTGCAAACTACCTGGCGGGTGGAATTCTCATTGACGGGTTAACATCCCAGAAAAAGAAGAAGTTCTTTAACGATATTAAGACTTACTTTTGGGATGACCCGTATCTTTTCAAACAATGTGCTGACTTGATTATTCGTCGATGTGTTGATGGACCGGCAGCTTTAGAAATCCTTGACTCTTGCCACAAAGGACCCACCGGTGGTCACTTTGGTCCCAACTACACCGCCAAAAAAGTGTTTGACTCGGGATTTTATTGGCCCACCATTTACCGTGATGCTCACGAGATGGTTAAACGTTGTGATGCCTGCCAATAACAAGGCAAGATCACTCATAAAGATGAGATGCCTCAAAATTTCATACAAGAATGTGAAATCTTTGATGTTTGGGGTATCGACTTTATGGGGCCATTCCCTTCATCTAAAGGAAAAAAATACATCCTTGTAGCCGTTGACTACGTTTCAAAGTGGGTTGAAGCCAAAGCTTTACCTATTAATGATGCAAGGGTGGTTTGTAACTTTTTGAAATCGCTATTCGCTAGATTCGGCGTTCCTCGTGCTATTATCAGTGACCGCGGGACTCATTTTTGCAACGATCAATTTGAAAGAGTCATGGCTAAGTATGGTGTCAATCACCGTCTTTCCACCGCCTATCATCCCCAAACCAATGGGCAAGCCGAGATATCCAACCGCGGATTGAAGCGAATTTTGGAGCGTACTTTGGGAGAGCATCGTGCCCCGTGGGCCGATAAGTTAGATGATGCTCTGTGGGCTTTCCGTACTGCTTATAAGACCCCGATCGGTTGTACAACTTATCGTCTTGTGTACGGGAAAGCATGCCACCTTCCCATCGAGCTGGAACATAAGGCATACTGGGCCTTGAAGTGGGCTAACTTCGACATCAACAAAGCCGGTGATCATCGCAAGATTCAACTCAACGAGCTCAACGAACTGAGGAATGAAGCTTATGAGAACTCGCTGATCTACAAGGAGAAGACGAAGATCATTCATGACGCAAAAATCAAGAACCGAGAGTTCCACGTTGGTGATCAAGTCTTACTTTTTAACTCTCGGTTGAAGATCTTCTCTGGCAAGTTGAAGAGCCGCTGGTCTGGTCCATTCACCGTCGCCAAAGTCTTTCCATATGGGACCATTGAGCTTTCTCAGCCAAATGGGCCCAATTTCAAAGTGAATGGCCAGCGTCTGAAGCTGTACTTTGGTGAGGACATCTCTCAGGAGATGATTCCATCCCTCACCACGTTCCCCATGAACTAATTTTGGGTCGAGTCAGGCTCGTGACTCGGTTATCAAAAACAAGCGCTCCTCGGAAGGCAACCCGAGTATCTATCCTTTTATGTTTTAACCTCCTAAGTGTAGGGGGACCTATATAGGTGTTTGCATTTGTGTGGTGATGTGATTGCGGGGATAAGTGCACTCTTGGAATCTCTGAAGAACCATGCTCCCGTGTTATCCGAAATCCGGTTCTATCTCTCAACTATCGTGATTCAATTTTCTTCATACTCACATTTGAAATTGATCACGTTAGTCGTCTCTTCCTTATCTTGATTTAACCAACGTGCACAATGTCATAAGTGTAGGGGAGACTTCTCCCACATGCTTAAACATTGAGGACAATGTTTATCTTAAGTGTAGGGGGACTTCTATCGAAGTTTTAAGTGGACTTTTCCATGAAAATGCCTTCATTTAACCGGAAAATCATCTTTTTCAACATTTTTCAAATTTTTAATTAACTTTGGCCATTTAGTCGTAATTTTTAAATTTTTCTCGTTGCTTTCATATGTATATATCCCGTAATAAAGTCAAAAATATTAATAAAGTGGTGTAGCTAGTTTAGAAGTCTTTGACATATTAGGCCCGTTGCGATTATTTTGACTCAACCCGAATAGACTTATTTAAGTTTATTCTAGCTAGTATCCTTAACCATGTAGACCTTAATTGGTTTATTAGGCTAAGCATCCACGAGTCTCATTACTTGAGATTTTAAATTGTGGAGAACGAGAAATGATAGAGTCAATTATAAGTCGGTATTCTTGCGCAAGCTCACTTGGTGTAATTATTTGCCTATTCTCCCATCACTTGCTAATAATTTATCTGCAATAAGTAAGGTCGTACGATTTGAAAAGTTACTTAGCTTCTAGCCCAAGATCGTTTAAAAGTTGCTCGGTAATGATAAGAGTTCATAGCCAAGGCATAACTTATGAAGCGGGGCGCGAAGATTGGCGAGTCCGAAAAGGCCCTAACAAGGCATGAGGATTCAATTTTATTGCTGAAGATCCAAAGTGATGTGAAAAGCATTATTCCCAAAATCAATATGAAGGATCAAGACTCACGACGAAAAGCAATCAACTCCCATAAAGATCATGGAGAAGTCTATCCGAAAAGACCCTAACAAGGTATGAGGATAAATAGATCCAAGTCCGAAAAGGAGGCGGATCGTTGTATCTCAAAATCCCAATTAGAGATTGAAGAAATAATCATGAAGTCGTGGTCAACAAAGTTGGAGTACCCCTAAAAAGTCTCCAAGTGAAGAAACTCTATTACGATGAGAAGACCATTATCTCAAGAACGTCTCTCAAGATATGAAGTATGAAGTACATGCGAAATATCGGCCCGAGAAAGGTCTCAAATCGCGAACCAAGTTATGCCAAGATATGAACTTTTTGATATCCCGAGAAGCAGTTTTAAGATATTTTGTCCTTTAGCTAACTATTGATCAAATCGTCCTACTTTGCTTTCAGCCTAAATAAACTATCGAAATAAGTCCAAAAATGCATCTTCATGATCATTCTAAGACAAAAATAAAATATAAGAGATACACCTAGGAATAAGGGAGTTTAAGCATTTAATTAAGCCATGTGTGTAAGTGTTTGATTTGCTAACTTATAATAACAATGATCTCGTTTTAAGCTTAGTTTGGGGAACGTGAAACTTGAGGGTGATGAATCGTCGCAGCACCAAAGCCCTAATGTAAGTCCTTGATCTCTTTGCAAGTTATTTCCATCCTTTTGTTTACTTTAAAGTTCTGATTTCTCTTAGTACTTTAATTTTTGTTTAGTAGTATGTTAATAAGACCAAGGTTGATTGATTATGAGAAAAGTGGAAATCTGCTTTATCGCTAAGCATTGCATGAGGGCATGGCAATGGTTAAGTGTAGGGGATTTGATAGGTGTGAAAACACCCATCCTTTTACCACTTAATTCTGGCTAAAACAAGACCAAAACACGTATTTAATATCATTTGTTTGGAATTATGTGTGGTTTTTGTGTTTATTGTGTTTTCAGAGTCAACCGGATGAATATTGAAGAAAACATGGGATTGCACGGGTTTTATCGAGGAAAAAGACTCAAGACGAAGTCTATTGTCCAAGAAATGCAAAAGATTTGAAGTCATTGTGCCTATTTGAAGATTTATCGAAGAATAGAGCCAAAGATGGAAGATTCATATATGTCGAAGAACTCGAGTCTATTAAATAAAAGATTATAAGACGAGTTGGAATTATTCACCGACACTTCTCAAAATCCAAAGTCGGAAACGTTTATTTAAAGAGACAAGAAGACTAAAGAAGGAAGAAGAAAAGAAGCCCAAAACCAAGCCCATTCACAAAGCCCACAAGACTTGCCTATAAATAGGACTTTACTTCACAAAATTTGCACTTAGTTTTAGACTTCGTTTTTTAGGTAGTTTTTAGTTTTCATTCTCTCTAGTTTTAGAGAGAGAAAGTTCTAGACTTTCTCTCACTAGATTTCATCTTTTTATATTTCAAGATCAAAACTTTGTATTAATTTTCATTAATCAAGTTCAAGTTTTTAGCTTTTAATCTTTAATCTCATCCTTCCTTTCTTTGATTTTGATTGATTTTGGTACAAATCTCGTATGATCCGTGTTGTTCATCGATGATTTTGTGCTTAAAAAGTTAATCTTTTGATGTTTCCTAAGTTTCTACACAAATAAGCTTTGAGATCCTTGTGCTTATAGGCTTATTTTGTTGATTTAGCTTATTTACTTTTTAAGGTTTTTATAAAAAGTTCATCTTTTTATCATTTGATTTATGCTTTTGCTTATTTGAAGTTTAGATAAGTTGTTCTTAAGTGCTTATTTGATCAGCTTATATTGGATTCGAGCTTGTTCGGGAGTTAGCTTATTCCATAAGCTTATTTCCCTTGCTTTTAGTTTCGGATCAGCATAGTTTTCGGAAAGGGCAAAGCCCTTTTCTGATCGGGTATTCCGACCAAGCATTTCCCCTTTTTCCGATCGCAGTGATCGGAAAAGGGTTTTAATATTCAGATTGGTGGTATTGTCATATTCCGACGGTAAGTGTGTTGATATTCCGATCTACTTCATTTGCTCTATATTCCGATTGTAGCCTATTTCAATTATTCCGATCTGGACTTTTTACGATATTCTGATTGTACTCATTTTCATATTCCGATTGGCATGATTTCTACATATTCCGATAAGTGCTTCCTTGAACATTCCGATTGCTCCTCTTAGTCTGTTATTCCGATCACCATTTCTCCTCAACATTCCGATCCTCAGATCGGAAAACATTCCGATTGCACCCTATTTTTCCTTATTCCGATTCTAGTTTCTTTAATATGTTCCGATCTTACTTTCTTTTAGTATTTTTCGACTAAGTTCATATTTTTTTAAGGTTTTCCAAGTGTTAGTTTTTATTGAGTGTTCACTTATTTTTCTAATATAATCTTTAAGTTTCCAAGCATTTATTTTTAATCTCGTCTTTTTGAGTTAAATCTTTTAAAGCTTTAAGTTTACTTCTCAACACTTAATTACTTGTCATTAGTTTAAAATAGATAAACAAACCAACTCTTTTTTATTAACCAAGAACAAATCATTCCACTTAGAGCCGAGATCAATTCGAGGAGATACCGAGAACTTAAATCCGAACCCATACAAAATCATTGTATCATCACCAAGGCCACTTTAAATGTGATTAGTACCTCGGTTTTCTTTGATTTCTTTCCCGAGAAGTATAAAGATCCGGGTCAATTCTTGATACCTTGTGTTTTCAATGAGCTTGGGGTTTGCAAAGCTCTAGCCGATCTAGGAGCTAGTATTAACATAATGCCCCTAGCCCTTTGGAAGACTATTGACTATGCACCACTTAGTACCACTCGAATGATCATTGAACTTGCTAATGGTACCACCACTCGACCGGTTGGTATAGCGGAAAATGTCATTGTTAAAGTGGGAAATTTCTTATACTTAGCCGATTTTGCTATAGTTGATTATGAGACCAATCCTCGTGTGCCTATTATTCTAGGACGTCCATTTTTGTGCACGGCTCAAATTCAAGTTGATATGAGGAAAGAGGAAATTAAATTGTTTTATGGTGATAAAAGCATTGTTTTCAAACCGAAAAAGATTCCAAGATTTGCTTCTAAGAAAGTTGAAGGTGTTAAACTTGTTGAAACAATTGAAAGTAATAAGAAAGCTCTTTTTGATAAAGGTGTTTTTCCAATTTTGGAAACTCCATTTTGTGAAAGTGAAACGTTAAATGCAAATGAAGAAGCTTGCTTTGTTGAATCATGTTGTAATCTTTCCTCATCTCCATTCAATCCACACGAGGATGATAAAATTGAAAAACAAATTGATGAATACCTAAGTGAGCCATATGATGCTAGTGAGTTTGTTAATGAGAATTTTGATCCCGAGAGTGATATTGCTTTAATTGAACAATCTTTGAAAATGGACTCATTTTCACTCTCTTCTAAGGATCATATTGATGTTCCTAAGGCACAATCTTCCATTGAAGAGCCTTTGATTCCAAACTTCACACCGAGTGAGGTTAGTGACTATTCATGTGATAAGTTCATCGATGAACTTTTTGCTATCATTGATCCACTTCCACGGGGAAGTGAAGACGTTTCCGATCTCGAGATCGAGCGTGATTCTCATGTTTTACCTACCATTCTCGAGGAATTCGCCGATGAATTGCCTTCTAATGAGAATGATGATCTTGTATCCGAGTGTGATACACTTGATACTTTGTCGGGTATTTCTTGTGATGACAAGATTGATGACACTTTTGTGACTTACTCAAATCCTCTCTTTGAACCTTCAATGAACAATAATCCATTGTTTCAAGAGGATTTTGAGAGCATCATACCTCCTACATCTCACAACCTTTGTGATGATGATCTTCTCATGAAGGAGGTTGATGAGTTTCTCTATATAGACATTCCTTCGGAATTTGAGGAAGAGTCTAATGACGGTGATGAAAACTCTTGGTTTGATCACCCGATTTATGATGATGATAATGTTGACCCGGAGGGAGAAATTACTTTTGCTCCTATTATCTTTCCCACTCGCTTTGATCTTAATGTGCGGGTTTTTCATGCGACTCATTTTGAGTACCATGACCCCTTTGTTCACATTCATAAGAGTGATAAGGTCAACAAAGTCATGCAAGTTGAAACCACTAGTGTTGAGACTTTTACCACACCATTATTATGTGCTTCATATGATTTAGGATTAGCATGGGGGGACGACACCGTGTTGTCCATTCCTTTCTCTCACGAGGACGAGGTATTCGACCCCGGAATCGTTGATTTAGGGAAATCTCGGCATTTCACCAATGCAATAATTGAAAGACTTTTTAATCATCTTGGCGCGAGTTTATCTCGGGGAGGATGCTATATCCATTTAGTGATTTGTGACTACCATCTCTTGTTGGAGATTTGTGTTAGTGTTTTATCCTTTCGTTTGTCATCCGACAACGAGGATGTAATCTTTGACCCCGACATCGTTCTTTACTATGGATTTTTTTCCAATATGCCGGTTTTCACCATTTTCCCTAAGGACCAATGAATGCGGGGATTGAGTCGAGCTCATGACTCGGTGAACAAAAACGAGGTGCCTTGTGGGGGAGTCCCATACATTCTATCTTCTTTCTATTTTCTAAAACTAATAAGGCTTGATCTTTCAAGCTCGTGCTCGTGTTTTGTTGTGTTGTGAATCTTAGGTATGACCCTAATATTTGAAGACTCTTGTGTTTGGTTTTTGCCGGTCCACTTGATCTTCCATTCTTTAAATGCCAAAAAAGGGGCACACTCTTTATCCTTTGATTTTTATCGACTAACGTTTTATCTTGAGGCATAATTAATAAACGGCTTATAGATTTGCGTGCTCTTTCCATGTTAGGAATTTGCATTAGACTCTTCGTGTTTTAGCAAGGGGGTGTTACTCTTGAGCTAAGAAACATTGAGGACAATATTTGGTTTTAGCATGGGGGAGTCAATCGATACAATCACTTGCAATTGTTTTTGTCGTGTCCAAACGTAGTTGTTTTTCTCAATTTTCAATAAAATTTTAAATTTTTAGTGTTATTTTTAAGTTTTAATAAATAAAATAAGTGCTTTTGACACAAATGTAGGCTTTCCGTTGGTGAAAATAAGAATAGTTTTTGACTCGACTCGGTTTTTAACCTTAGCTTTTCCTTAACGTATTTGAATTAAGTTTTGCTAGGCTTTTATATAGGGAGCTTTAAAACGCGAAAGTCTTAATTCATACGAGTTAAGAACAAGAACTTTTCGCAAGTTCCTATAATTGATCCTAGAAAGTCGTTTATTAAGGGAACTTTAAAACGCAAATTCTAAAACTTGAAAAAGTATAAGAAGATGCAAGATCCTATAGATGACTTGAAAACCCAAAACTTCGATTTAATAGGCTAAGTATCCATTGATTTCACATTTTTGAAATTTTACAATATGGATAACAAGAGATGATAGAGTTCAATCATAAGTTTCTAAGGTTAAACTCTTCTTTGTGCAAGTATTTTTGTGTTTGATTTAATCTCCTCGTATTTACTTTCCACGCTTGAATAATAATTGCTTAATAAATGAAGTTTTTTGCGGTTTAGGCTTCATATCTTAACTCGTAACTCCTTCTTTTTCTTCCCTTGTAATTAAAGTGAGAACACATTAAGGGTGTCAGCGTCATGGACTTTTGATCATGGGATTGCGGAAATTTGGCTTACTATAAATATCATATTAATAAAAAGAATAAATAAAAACATGTTCTCTAGGAGCCTTCGGGTGTGAGTCATGTAGCACTAACCTTGTCATTAGAGCCTTAGGGTGTATGACAAGGGGCGTGTTGAATAAAAATTGCTTTATCATCATGATCCGTAAGGTGGGATGGTGAAGTCAATTCCCTTATTTTTGTCCAAGGAGCCTTAGGGTGTGGATTTTAAATAAGGAGCACAATTGCATCTTAAAGAGCCAAAAGGTGTTATGGTGTAATTTGTTAGGACCATTGTAATAGTTATATGTAATAGGTAGACTAGGAGGTATGTAGTTCCTCCTGGTCCTAGTCGTAGTAGGAGCAAGTCCTGCTCCTGGTCCTAGTCGAAGTCAAACTTTATTAGTTACTTAATATTCTGTTAGGATATGCATGAGATATGTTAGGAAAGGATATGCATATCAGTTTTACACGTTTTCATTAATGATGTATTAGGGTTTCCTTGTAGTATAAAAGGAACCTTAGGCAGAAGGGTTATAGACACCTTCACAAAACGTAGTTCTAGTCTTTATCAATATTAGAAATCCTTAGAAAGGATCAAGTCTTTATAGTTATTCTGTTTCTCTTGTTTATATTTATATTCTACATTCATATTGTGTATAGAGTCTCTTTGTGATTTGACTTGTGATTACAGAAGTCATTCACCGGTCCTGACAGGCTGCAAGATCTACATTTAGTAGACCCAACAAGTGGTATCAGAGCCTGGGAGGGTCTCTATACAAGCAGAATCAAGTTCTCTTATTACTAACAATCTGTTTATCATGTCTGCCTCAACTTCTACTCAAACAGGAGAAGAAGGCACTCCTAAAATTGTGCAACCTCAGCAGATCCTGGCTACGGTCTCCAACACGAATGGAAAATTCCCTCTTCTGAAGAAAGGTGAATATGATAACTGGGCAATGAAGATGGAATGGTGGATCACCAACACTGATCAAGATCTTTGGAAGATCATTCTGAATGGAAACAGTAGAAAGCTTACTGGACGTGACAAGAACGGTAATATTACTCTTCTTGACCCTAAAACTCTTGAGGAAATCATCGCTATTCAGAAGGAGGTAAAAGCAAAAACAATCTTGCTTCAATCTCTTCCTGAAGATCACATGGGTGACTTCTACCATTTGGATGATGCCAGAGAGATCTGGAATGGCATAAAAGCAAGGTTTGGCGGGAATGAGGAGTCAAAGAAAATGCGAAGGTCCATGCTGAGAGATGAATTCACAGAGTTCAAAATCTCAGAAACTGAAGGTCTGAATCAAGGGTATGATAGGTTCCAAAAGATAGTGAGCCAGTTGAATCAACTTCGGTCCAAGCCTGATGATGGTGATGTTAATGCAAGGTTTCTTAAAGCCTTACCCTACTCTTGGAACCAGGTGGTAATCTCTCTTAAAGCCAAAGGTGGACTTGATTATCTCAGTTTTGATGATTTGTTTCATAGGCTCAGAACCTTCGAACCTCATGTGAGAGGATATCCTAGTGACTCTTTTCCCACTCCTGCTAATTCAGCCTTTGTGAGCTCTATGGCATCTAGTCCCATGTCATATGCAAGTAGCCCGAGCAATACTGTTTCTCCCCAGCATACTATTCAGCATACTGGTGCCATGTTATATGCTTCTAGTCCCATGTCTTCTGCTCCTGATCCTGCTGCCAAGTCTGGTAGTATGGTAGAAGTTGTTCTTCATTCTTTTGTGGCTGATGTTACTGCTGAACAACAACTTGCTTTTGATGACTTCAAACAGATCGATAAGCTTGATCTGGATGAGATCGATCTTAAATGGCAGATGGCCATGCTTACTCTTAGGGTTCACAAGTTTGAGAAGAAAGCAGGAATGAAGTTTAATTACAACCCTCGGGAGCCAGCAAGATTCGATAGAAGCAAGGTACGTTGCTATAACTGCCAGCAACAGGGTCACTTTGCAAGAGAGTGCCCTAGCAAGAATGATCAGGAGAAGAGCAGGTACTCCGCTTTCAAGGTTCAGGAGGTTAAAGATGACAAGAAGGCATTGGTATCTGTTGACTCTATGGTCAACTGGAATGATCATCAGGCTTCTACTCTGGAATCAGCGGAATCCACGACTGATGTGTTGGCAATGATTGCTGGGAATCTCTCTGATGCAGAAGAAGCAGAAGAGTTTGCTCTTATGGGCATCTCACCTCAGGTACAACATTGTCCTCTTGGTTGTCATGATAAATACACAGAACTGTTGTCCCAATTTAATGAAGTAAATGATCAAAATGATAAGTGTTATTTAGAGGTACAAGCCTATAAAGCTTCATTAAACACATTGGAACAACAAAAGAAGTAGTTACAAGATACACAACGTGCGTATGAGGATAAAATCAGGATACTAAGCATTGATTTAGAAAACACTACAAATATGCTTAAATATACAGAAACTGAAAGAGATGCTAGTATCAAAGAAAAAGAGGAGATGCAAGCTAAATTAGATGCTACTATGTTAAGATTTGACAAATGGCAAAAGGCACCTAAAAATCTTTCAAAATTAATTGATAGTAGCATGTCTGGCAGAACTAAAAGAGGCTTAGGATTTGAAAAATATATTGATTCTGAAGATGTATTTGACTTATCTTTCTCAAGCGCCTTTGATGCCGACAAAGAGGATGAGGGCAAACCTAGATACAATAGGTTTAAACCAGCAGCAGAAATGCATGCTGTCCCTCCTCCTCTTACTGGAACTTTCATGCCCACCTCATGGCATAATGACTCGGATGGATCACAGATGCTTAAGTCCCCAACAAGTTCTACTAATACTAACGACTTTGTCTCATGTACTTTCAGTGACAAAGCCGGTGACTCTGCATCTAATGGTTCAAGTGAAGAGTCAAGACCTACGAGTTCCAAGTCGAATGAACATGCTGCTACTGGTGCTAGGAAGTGTGAATAAAAAGTTGCTGTCAAGTCAAGTGTGTCTGGTCCTTGTTTATTGAGTCCTAGGAAGAATGTTTTTCCTAGAAATCTGTGTAATAACGTAGGCAGTATGAAACAGTCTCATTCTAATAAAAGGTCTTTCAAAACATGTTTTGTTTGTGGCAGTTCCTTTCATTTAATTAAAGATTGTGATTATTATGACACACATGCATCTGTTAATCATGCTTTACATGCTCCTGGTTCACCAGGAGCTGCTCCATATGCTACTAGCAGACTAAATCCTAGTGCTCCAATGTTTCATACTTCTAGAGTATCCTCTCCTTTCACGTCTAATAATTGGAGAGAAAATGCATTCCAAACAACTAGTAATTATTTTCCAAATTATAATCCAAACTATGCGCATCAGTTTGACCACACGTATTTTGGTTTGGGACATTTGGGAACTGCTGTTAAGCCCTCAGCAGGTTGTTCTTGGTTCAATAACAATACCCATATGATGCATAGACAACCAAGAAACAATAGTGGATCTCATCAATCTTCTCGGCATTCTTCTAATGATCCACAAGGCAGGCTCAAACCTGAAAAGGTTTGGGTCCCCTTAAGACACTAACTTTTGCATTGTGATTATCTTGTTGTTGTAGGTTACTCCATACCAGGATCCTAGTCTAGGCATTGTTGATAGTGGCTGCTCCAGGAGCATGACTGGCAATAAAAGCCTTCTCTCTAACTTTGTACCATTTTATGGAGGCAAGGTCTATTTTGGTGGAGGTGAAGGCAGAATCACTGGCAAAGGAACGATAAAGACACCAAATCTTAATTTTGAGCAGGTCTACTATGTGGAAGCACTTCAACACTTCAACTTGATATCGGTCTCTCAGATTTGTGACAAGAAGCAGTTTGTACTCTTCACCGATACTGATGCACTTGTGCTCTCCAAATATTTTAAGCTTCCGGATGACTCACAAGTTTTACTCAGAATCCCTAGAAGACACAATCTATACAGCATCAAGTTGAATGAAGTCAACCCTACTGGTCAACTAGCATGTCTAGTTGCAAAAGCCTCGGAAGATGAAGCCACAAAATGGCACCGAAGGATGGGACATGTGAACTTCAAGACCATTCACAAACTTGCCAATCTGAATCTGGTCTCTGGTTTACCTCCCAAGACGTTTAGAAATGACATAAATTATGTTGCTTGCAGCAAAGGCAAACAACACAAAGCATCCTTCAAAGCCATTACTGCTTTAAGTCTCATTACTGAACCACTGCAGCTTCTACACATGGACTTATTTGGTCCTACTTCTATCAGAAGCATAGACCACAAGCAATTCTGTTTGGTGGTGACTGATGGTTATAGCAGGTTTGCGTGGGTGTTTTTCATGGCTGCCAAAAGTGAGACCTACTCAATTCTTCGAGATTTTCTTACCTTGATAGAGAATCAGTTGTCCAAGAAAGTTAAAGGTATTAGATGCGACAATGGAACCGAGTTTAAAAATAGAGACCTCACCGCACTTTGCAATGCTAAGGGCATCAAAAGAGATTATAGTGCTGCTAGGACTCCTCAACAGAATGGTGTGGCAGAAAGAAAGAACCGGACACTAATAGAAGCAGCAAGAACTATGCTTGCCGATTCCAAGCTTCCGACCATGTTCTGGACAGAAGCTGTTAATACTGCAAGTTATGTTTTGAATAGGGTGTCTATTACCAATCCACACAAGAAAACACCTTATGAGCTGCTCACGGGCAAAGTTCCAAATATTGCTCATTTGAAGCCTTTTGGGTGTCCAGTCACCATTCTGAATACTAGTGACTATTTGGGGAAGTTTGATGGCAAGGCTGATGAAGGATATATTGTAGGATATTCAGCTCATTCTCGGGCATATCGTGTCTACAATCTTCAAGCCAAACGGATAATTGAAACAATTAATCTCAGGTATTTTGAGGAGAAGACAAACATACAAGGAACAGGTCCAGAATGGTATTTTGATCTTGATTATCTTAGTGATTCGTTAGGATATTTTCGTTTCAAAACTAACCATGATGCAGGACCACAAGTGTTTGCTACTTCAAGTACTGGTGCTCCTTCTAGTCTTTCTGATTCAGATGATGAGGATGACATTTTTGTGGTTCCATCCTATTCCACCATGGTTTCTCCTACTCCTCCTAGTGATGCAACTCCATTGGATGTACAGGACTCCCAAGCAGCTCTTGATACTCTTCTCAAGCAACAACAAGAATCTACTAAAGCAGCGGCTCAAGGTAGTTTTGAGTTTCCCTTGGTTGAGCCTACTGACAAAGTTGCTCCTGGTACTCCAGCTTCTGCTCCTAGTGCTAGTCACTCACCTACTGGTACTCCGGCTAGTGAGTCTGCTTCCAATACACGTTTCTCCAGTCCTTCTGATTTGGGGAATCATGAAAAGAAGTCTTCTACCAAACTGGATGATATACATAAACAACCGGTAGACGGGATCTTCCAAAGTGCTTCATATGATGCTGAGTTTGTTGGTGATCTCAATAACTTGGCACCAGAAGTGGAGGTTTCTTCCAATCCAGTCTTGCAACCACATAAAGACCATCCTACCACTCAAATTATTGGAGATCCTGGTTCTACCGTCAAGACACGCAGAATGCAGCAGAAGGCCTCGTCTGATCATCATGCTCTTGTGGGCTATATTGAGGATCAAAAGCGTAATAATCATACGGACTTTCAACACTGTTTGTTTGCTTGTTTTCTTTCACAGGTGGAACCCAGGTCTGTTTCTCATGCTCTTGAGGATCAAAGTTGGGTGGAGGCTATGCAGGAGGAAATGCAGCAATTCTTGTTTCAAAATGTTTGGGTTCTGGTTGACTTACCAGATGGGAAGACAGCTATCAATACCAAATGGATTCTCAAAAAAATGCAGGATGCACGGGGAATTGTTGTCAGGAATAAAGCTAGGCTTGTCGCACAAGGACACACTCAAATTGAGGGCATTGATTATACTGAAGTCTTTGCGCCTGTTGCAAGGATTGAGGCCATTCGTCTGTTTTTCGCTTTTGCTTCGTATGTTGGCTTTACGGTGTTCCAGATGGATGTCAAGAGTGCATTTCTATATGGAAAAATTGACGAGGAAGTGTATGTTACTCAACCTAAGGGGTTTGTTGATCCACTTCATCCCAAGAAAGTCTACAAGGTGGTCAAGGCTCTTTATGGGTTACATCAGGCTCCTAGAGCCTGGTATGAGCGACTCTCCACTTTCTTGTTGAAGAATGGCTATAGAAGAGGTACTATTGACAAGACACTATTTCTTCGGCGGAACTCCAAGGATATTATTCTTGTTCAGGTTTATGTGGACGACATTATCTTTGGTTCTACAAGGAAGGAGTGGTGTGATGAGTTTGAACACTTGATGAAAGGCGAATTTCAGATGAGTGCCATGGGAGAACTGTCATTTTTCCTTGGTCTTCAGGTCAAGCAACAATCGGATGGGATTTTCATCAGTCAAGATAAGTATGTTCATGAGATTCTTCAGAAGTTTGACATGGATCCTCTTAGACCAGCAGCAACTCCGTATGAAGTTGCTAAACTCAAACTTAAGAATGAGCCAGATCCACCGGTAAATGTTCATATGTACAGGTCTATGATTGGCTCTCTCATGTATTTGACTGCATCACGTCCGGACATTATGTTTGCAGTAAGTGCTTGTTCTAGACACCAGGTGACTCCAACGGTTTCGAACCTAAATGCAGTGAAGAAGATTTTCAAGTATATCAAGGCTCAACCTAAATTGGGTCTATGGTATCCTAGAGAATCACCCTTTGTTCTTGAAGCATTCAGTGATAGTGATTATGCTGGTGCTAATAATGATAGGAAGTCTACTACTGGTGGTTGTCAATTTTTGGGTCGTCGGCTTATTTCATGGCAATGTAAGAAACAGACAATCGTAGCTACTTCTTCAACAGAAGCTGAATATGTAGCTGCTGCTAGTTGCTGTGGTCAAGTTTTATGGATCCAAAATCAGATGTTGGACTATGGGTTCAATTTTATGAATACCAAAATTTTTATTGACAATCAAAGCACTATTTGCATTGTGAAGAATCCTGTATTCCATCAGCGGACGAAGCATATTGAGATTCGGCATCACTTTATACGCGATGCAAATGAGAAGAAGCTGATACAGGTTCTTAAAGTGCATACGGATGACAATGTTGCTGATTTGCTGACTAAAGCTTTTGATGGTCCTCGGTTTAACCACTTGGTGGTTCATATTGGGATGGTCAATCCGTGAGGTCTCGGATTGATGGGAGGCAAAGCCTAAGGGGAGGCTTTGTGTACATATTAGGTCAGTCTAACGTATTCATAGTATTTAACAACATAATTTCTTGGTTATGGTGGTGTGTGGTACTTCTGATGGAGGATTTTTGCTCTCTTCTGGTGGATATGGCCTTATATGACTGGCTTCTGGTCCTCTTTGGTCAGCTTCTAGTTATGCTTGGTTGCCTTCTGGTGGTTTAAAATCCTTCCATGTCTATTGGTGTTTGACTCTTGGTACTGGTACTGGTCTGGCTACTGTTCATTCCTTTTGTCCTTTATTAATCACGTTTTGCTCCTGGTCTGACTATTGTGCACTTTGACTTTTGGTCAACGCTTCCAATACTGATATTTACAAGTTTGAATTCACCAAATACATTGGGGGTAAGTTATTATGTTAAAAAGGGCAAGTGGTTAGTATGCCATTATGGCTTAATTTGAAAGGGCAACCCCCCATTAATAGGGGTCAATGAACAGTTACTATTTTCTTCCTATATGGTCAACATACACTCATTACAATTAAAACACACACAAAAACCGCTTCTACTCCTCTCATTCCAATCCAAATCCTTCTTCAATCCATTCATCAAGATCCATGGCTGCTCTTGCTTATCAACCTGCTCATAATCGGGTTGCTTATCTAGGTGATGGTCCTAATCGTGAACATTTTGCTGATATCTTGGAGTTTATTGAAGCTTCAAACTTAAGGTTTGCATTTACTGTTTGTCCTACCATATATGATAGTGTGGTACGTCAATTTTGGGCGTCTGCTGAGCTTGTGAATGTGGCTGGACGTCCACGCGCACTCCATGCTACCATAGATGGACGTGCTTATGTGGTCACTGAAGCATCTATTCGCTCTTCTCTTCATCTTTAGGATGAGGGGGGTGTTGTATCACTTCCCAATTCGGAAGTACTAGAGGGTATGGCTGCCATAGGTTATGAACATGGGGGGAAGTTTAACTTCCAAAAGAATAGGTTTTCCCCTCAGTGGAAGCTTCTGGTTCACTATTTAATCCATTGTCTGAGTCCCAAGTCGGGGAGTTGGGATGCGTTCCCTACTCCTTTGGCTACTGGTCTTATATGTTTAGCCCAGGGTAGAGTGTTTAATTTTTCACATTATTTATTTGAGGGGATAGCTAGTAATTTGTCAACTGCTGGTTCTAGGAAGAAATTTCTTATGTACCCTAGGTTTATTCAACAAATACTTGTTTGCTTTCCACGTCATAGGGCTGAGCATGTACCATCTAAACTAACAGCGAAAGTGTATTACAATATGATGAATGGGTTTACTGGGGATTGGAGGCCCCTGACTCAAGCCATGATGGGGTTGGCTCAGGGTCCTATAGGTCAGGAGGAGGAGGCTCCTGAGTTGGTTGTGTTAGATGATGACCCCATGGAGGAGGAGGAGGCTCCTACTGGTGGTGACATTCCTGTGGTAGAGGAGGAGTTAGTTGAGGAGGTGGTGGTTGAAAAACCATCCCCTTCCAAGGCTGGTCCTTCCTCCGTTCCACACCAGTCTCCATTTGTGGAGACTCCACCTCCTAGCCCTGCCCCACACTCGACTGATATCCCCTTTGCTGCTAGTTCTCCACACGTTGACCCTAATGTTGCTTCGGGCTCCCGTGATGCTTTCCCTGATCCAAGTTCTCTTGGTGGGCAGACAGAGGAGCCTACTACACTGACATCTTTGTTAGATCTTATGCACAGGTACCATGAGAGACTGACTTGTTTGGAAGCTGACTTGAACCAACATCGGAAGCTCACAAGGGAGTTTGTTCTTCCTCTGGCCGATCGTATAAAGGTATTGGAGAATCAACAGCGTCGTCGCAAGAAGCATGTGGTTCTTTCGGATTCTGAGGATGAGGGCGCGGAGAATGTTGAGGATGGCTTGACGTTGCTGGCAAAGGCTGCCTTTGCGGATAAAGTTTATGATGATCTGCCTGGTCCTCCAATGTCCTCCAATGCTCCTTCTTCTAGTGCTATTCCCCCTTCTATGGGTGGTGATTCTGATGCTGCTGCTGGTTCTCATGCTGGTCCCTCTCATGATCCGAAGGGAAAAGCTCCAATGACTGATTCTCCATCTCCCACCCGCAAGCGCTCTCGTCGACAGCTTGAAGAAGACAAACTTGGTGAAGAGGCTGCTCGTCGGGTTCAGGCTGAGATTGATGAGGAGGATAGAGCTGCTGAGGAAGAGCTCCGTGAGCGAAGGCGTGCGCAAATTCAGCATGATGCTATGCACTGGACTGATGGTGAATGGATGCAAGTGTTGACTGTTCTCACTCGGGATTATGCTCAGTTTAAAGATCTGTTGGGTGATGATGTTGATGAACACAATTGTATTCCGCGTGCTATGGTGATGATGCGTAAGCATCAGTTGACTCTTGCTGAAGAACTCAAGAAACAGCGAAGGAACAGACCTCTTTCTCGGACTGAGCAGCGCCAGCAGATGCAACGTTACGTGAAATATCAATCTGCTGCTCATTTCAATGCTCCGTGGTCTTGGAATCGGGTGCGAGCTCTGACATTTGATGAGCTTAAGGTCCTTTATGAGAAGATGGTGAAGCGTCAGAGCCAACCCATTCCGGAAAGATTTATTTACCATCCTCGTGGTGTGACTGCTTCTATGCCTGCTGCTTCAACTGCTCCTTCGTCTGTACCCACTCCTGGTTCTGATGGTAGTTCTTCTGGTTCTGGTGCTGTTTTTGTTGGTCCTTCTACTACACCCTTGGTTGCTCCTATTGGTTCTACTGCTGGTCCTGCTACTACCATCTTTGTTACGACCACCACCACTCATGCTTCCACCACCACACCTGTTCCTACTACCACCATCCATGTTCCTGCAAGCACGTTTGTTGATCCCCCATACCTACTACTGCTACATCTGATGTGCCATCTTCATCACCACAAGTTCCTGCAACACAACCTAATCCTACTCCTGATGCAGCACCTAGTGGTTCTTTGGGTAGACATGTTCATGAGTCTACTTCTACTGCTTCTCCTGCTGTTGCTGAAGTTCAGGTGAAGGTTGAATCCACTCCTTCGGCCCCCACACCTCGACGTTCCACTCGCCAGAAACTTACTCGTCGTGTTCGCCGCGGTAAATCAGTTCCTTTTGAGAAACGTGATCCTGAGAACTTAATTGATGCAGCTTCGGATAGCGATTCTGACTTACCCTTGGGTAATGGAAGTATTACGGGTTATACGGTTGAGAGGTCTACAACACTTCCTGGTGGCGTCTCCCATCGGATAACTTTGAGTGATGGGACTGTGCGAATGGTCACGGGTTTGCAGGGTGTGTTATCGTGGGCTGACCGTATGGATCTTATGGCGTTGTTTGGGCTTGTTGATTCTAGTATGCCGTTTAACCCCATGGCGGTGTCTTCCTGGCCTGGCATCTGTCTTTGGGCCGATCTCAAGCTTATGTTGGATCCTCCTCCATCTGCTACTCCTTTGGGCGTATGGAAGGATCAAATGCAATGGGAGATTGTTCGCTGGAAGCTTTATGCTGGATGTGGAGTTCATGTGTTGGAGTTAGGTTCTGGTCATGTGGTGTTTATGTTGATGGATGTTGTGTATCCTTTGACTATTTCTTCCATGGAAGCAATGCTGGCAAGTCACTTGCAGATTTCTACTGCTCCTTCTGGGAATGAGTCGAGTATGGCTACATCTTTGGTGGAGGGTATTCAAGCACGGTTGCTAGCGGATAAGAAGGCAGCTTCTGGTATGTAAGGTGAATGGGTTGTAAGTGCTTATACTTTGAATTTTTGTTCTTCTTTTGATTCTTTTCACCAATATGTACAGTGTTTGGTGACTTTTATTCTTTATAGTTAAAAAAAAAAAAAAAACAAACTAATAAAAAAAAAAAAAAAAAGAAAAAAATACTTTTTATATAATATCTGCTTATACTTTAACACAGTTTAGCTTTTATACTTGTACATAATATCCCTTGGCTGGTTCAAAATGTGGTTCCTGGTTTGAGTTTGTTCTGGTACTTGGTTTCGCTTGGTGTTGGACGTGTTCCACACAACAAGTGGTTCTCAACTTACCATGTCTCATCGACAAGAAAAAGTTGATTCACCTTGAGGGTACGGCTCCTGGTGCGATTATCAAATCCGTTGATGGTTGCCAGGTTACCTAAAACTGGATGGTTTTCACTTGCCATAGTCTTGGACTGAAAAGTGGCTAATCCAAGGGGGTACGGCTCTTGGTAAAGATCTTATCAAATCCGTTGATAGCTGTAATAGCTTGCTTAAAGCTATAGGGTGTTCAACTCACCGATGCTTCATTGCTAAGAGTTGGCGAGTCCAGAGGGGTACGGCTTCTGGTAAAGACGCATCAAATCCGTTGACGGCTGTGATGGTTTGCCTAAAATCATCAGGGTACTCCCACTCACCATTGATTCACGTTCTAAGAGTTGGGCTGGGTTCTAGTCTCCCAGGGTGATGCTTATTCCACCAGAATGACTAGCTAGCCCAAGAGCGAGCAGCTACTTGGTAAAGGCTCATCAAATCTGCTCATGTTGCTGAAAAGATTCAACCTGATGCTGATTTGTTACAAGCTTTGGAGAAGCTTCTAGTGTTTCATGTTGCGGCTGTTCTTCTGATTCTTATCTTGTTGATGCTGCTATTTGTTTTGCTGATACAATCCTCGGGCTTTCTTTGCACGTTTTCCAGGAAACTTGAACTCAACAAGTCAAATTCAAGTTTAGGGGAGGATTGTTAGGACCATTGTAATAGTTATATGTAATAGGTAGACTAGGAGGTATGTAGTTCCTCCTGGTCCTAGTCGTAGTAGGAGCAAGTCCTGCTCCTGGTCCTAGTCGAAGTCAAACTTTATTAGTTACTTAATATTCTGTTAGGATATGCATGAGATATGTTAGGAAAGGATATGCATATTAGTTTTACACGTTTTCATTAATGATGTATTAGGGTTTCCTTGTAGTATAAAAGGAACCTTAGGCAGAAGGGTTATAGACACCTTCACAAAACGTAGTTCTAGTCTTTATCAATATTAGAAATCCTTAGAAAGGATCAAGTCTTTATAGTTATTCTGTTTCTCTTGTTTATATTTATATTCTACATTCATATTGTGTATAGAGTCTCTTTGTGATTTGACTTGTGATTACAGAAGTCATTCACCGGTCCTGACAGGCTGCAAGATCTACATTTAGTAGACCTAACATAATTGTTGCTAACTCCATTAATAAGTTCATAATTAACTTTGGAGGTTTTTATTGTTGCTTTAAGTAGCCATATTAGCCAAATTTCAGGTCCGGGATGTATCCCTAAATCGTGTTAAGTTATCCTTGATGTGGGCTTTCTTTAGTGACAACGGTTTTTGAAGTTGAGGTTAGGTTTTGAGTGTTGAGTTTACACCGTTCTTATCTTTACTTTTGGACTAATAAATATCAAATAAATTCAAATGAGCCTTTGGGTGAATGACAAATAAAATCTAGAGATACAATTAGGAATGATAGGAGATTGAGTCTAACACAAATTACTTGTATGAGTTGGTTTAATTTTGGGGCTTATGATTAACAATGATCTTGTTTTTGCACTTGGCATGGAAAAGTGAAAAGTCGAGGACGATGAATCTATTTGAGTTTTATGATCCTTAAAGTTATTTTTCGAATAATGAAAGCAATACATTATGTCTTTGCAAAATAAATATGTCAAAAGTTGAATAATGGTGTAGTTAGAGTTTTATTTTATCATTGCGTGAGGACACGGCAATTAATTAGCAAGGGGGAATTTGATATGAGTAATTTTACTCATATCATTTGTATCAATAAACATTCAATAATTCCATTAATATGATGAAAATGCCTTGTGTATATGTTGTTTTGTTGTTTCATGTGTGTAGGTACCAAGTTCACGAAAATCGACAAAAAACGACACGAGTTTGAAGAAAAAGATCGAGGAAGCCAAAATCGAGTTCGATTTAAAGGATTTAATATTTAAATAACTGATTTTGGTCAAGTGGGTCCCACACTGGAGCAATTGGGCTTAAAAGCCCAATATTAGATAGATATTGGACTACTTTTGGGACAAGGCCCAAACAAAGCCCAATATCATGATAGATGAGACTGATAGAGTATACACGTTTTTGGAACAAAGTTTAATGGCCCAAATTGATGGAATGTAAGGAGACGGATTGATTAATGGATCACAAGCCCATTAGGGTTTGAGTTATTAATAAACGAATTGTGAGTCAACCAAAACACATTCACATTAAAATACACGTTTCATTTTCTATCCCACTCGCACAATATTCCATTCACTCACTCACGCTTTAAATAAATCCCACACACACGTTTTTTTCCACTTCCTCTCATATAATTAAATAACCCATCGATACTTTCTATGTGTAACCTTTCTTTCTCCTTCAACCTCAAAGAAAACCAGTAACTTTCACAACCCTAATCACTATTCACCCCAAGCCCTAATTACCCAAAAAGTTAAATTAATAAGGGGTTTTTACTCCCACGTATAATTCAAGTGTGGGGGAATTAAATCCCCCAATTTTAAGGAAGAGAAGAGATGGGCAGATGAGGCTACGTGGCAGATTTCTACTGGACTAAACACCTCATTTTCCCCAATCAGCCAATCATAAGGCATCAAACTAACACAACTAGCACAAACGGATGTCACGTTGGCAATCCGTGTGCTAGTTGTGTCCTCTCAACCGTAGGATCAACAACAAGAGAGAGAATGAAGATCTAAGGGCTAAAATCAAAGACGGAATATACCAAAAAGATCCGGATATTCTTCCCTCTACAGCCTTGGGATGGCTATAAAAACCTCCATTTATCTTGTAATCATTATCCCTCTTTTTACTTTCTAGTTATAATGTCAAAATAGAGTTAGGAAATTATATTTTAATTTTATCAGTATTGTAATAGATATTTATATTAATAAAAGTGATTTCAGTTTTAAGTTCTATCTCAAATTTACTTTACTGTCGAGATTCTATTTCAGTTTTCTTATGTTCTATTTGATGTTATGATATGAAAAGATTATTTATTTAAGCTAATTTAATAGTTTAATTGAATAATCAAAAGTGAAAAAGGGTTTTAAGTTTTTTCCCCACTGGAAGAAATTAAAAATGGTGATACTATTGGTGGTGGTGGTTCGGTTGACGATTAATGGTGGATGATGGTGGTTTCGTTTCCGGTTCATAAGGTAGCACAGCGCTAACCTTCGTCTCAAAGGAAATCTCCAAAAGGTGCTCATTTCAGTCACCGCTCGCTTTTGCTTTTGACAAGATGCCCTAGTCCTTTTGGTAAGCGTAAGCATTTCGTATTTTACATGTTCTTAGATTAAACTTTGTTTAAATGTTAATATGCTTTAAATATTTGAGTGGCTTGTGCGAATTTGTTTCTAATTGATTTATGTTAAATTGTGATTGATTTAATGAATCTGAAACAAAATGATTGAGGTTATAGTTTGATCTGATTTGAGATTGTTACAGTTTTAAATTTGCATTTTTATAAAGTTATATTGTTTGCCGTTTAATGACTGTTTACTTCTTGTTAAATCTTACTGAATGTATAGTTTGATTAAGTAGTGTGTTTGGCCTTTTGTTTGGATGATGTATAAGTTTCAGTATTATGCTAATATTGCTTAACGTGTAGACTAAATCTTTTTGATTGCTTATAAAATATATGATCAATTTTCACTTACTGTTAAGTATTTTTAGCAGCTTCCTTTTAGCTTTGTTGTGCTGATGCATTCTTTTGGTATTGTCATTGCTGACGTGCTTATAAGCTGATAGGATGTTAGACCTTATTAAATAATGATTTAACTGATCTTAGGTTATCATTCTACTGATAAGATTGTATTGCTTGATTGCTTGCTTTCGTTAACTTGTCAGATTAGCTGCATTTGTGGGTTGGTATAATTAGGATTTGCGTTTTATTACCCAGTTTATTGTGATATGTTGTGATTATCCTGCTGAACTTTTGTTCCTAATTGATAAGTTTAGTTTTTAGTTTGCTGAATATTTTTGTGATGTTTGTCATGATTTAAATTGCTGTGATTAGATTTAACAGACTCAATTTATCTGTTAAGTTTCAAATACTGATTCCTATCAGTATTCTTTAAATAAGCTTTGCAATTTGATCACTCCTGTGATCCTTCATATCTCAGTTGTCCAAAAAATAATAATCCAAAAATATGTCACTCATGGGAATCGAACCTGTGACCTCCTGGTCACAGGCCTAGCGTGTTAGCCAACTGGGCTACATGTTCGTTTGATTTTGTTATCAGTTAACTGTTTAATATAGTATAGTTGTAACTGGCAGATTTTCATTTAAAGTTGTAGGCCTATTAATTTCCATTTATACAAATAGTAATTAACTTTTTTTATGTAAATCTTAGTTTTATAAAATAAGTAAAAATATAAACAAAAATAATAAAAAAATGTTTTATTTAATTTAAAAAGTTTTATTAGTTTATTTTAATAATTAGATTTTTATAATTTTAGATTTTAAATAAAATATAGTTTTAAAAAATAGATTTGGTATAAGTAAATTTTAATTAAGGTAATTAGTTTAAAAGGTTAATTTGATTTCTAAAAATAATTTAAAAGTCATTTTTAATTAAATAGAATTATTTTTATAGATTTTTAAAATAGTTTAATTTTTAAATAGTTTTAATTTTAAGTAATTGTTTGTAGATTTTAATGATAGCGGGGTTTACGATTCACGCACTTTAGGATTAAAATAAGGTCTAAATTAGTAGATTTAATTTCTAGTTTAAAAACCGAAAACCAATTCAAATCGATTGTCCAAATTGAAACGAAACGTCTCAAATTCACTCGATCTTCGTGTACAACGAACTTGGTTCATCATGTGTTTAATTAAATTCGTCATTGGTAATATTAGTCTATTACTTTTTCCTAAAGGTAATTTTCTAATTTACCCTATAACGTAATCTTAATTATCACTATACTATCACGATCACATCACCTAACACAATTCCCTCTTTGCACATGAAGTGACATTTTCATAATTAAGCTCAAGATTCGTTTCCTCACAACGTTGCAATTTTCTTTCAAGGTTAGAGAGACATGAAGTGAAAGGTTCCCCAAAATCCGAAAAGTCATCCATGAAGACTTCCATGGTTTTCTCGATCATATCATGGAAAATGGCCATCATATACCTTTGGAATGTCCCCGGAGCATTGCATAGTCCAAAAGGCATTCGACGATAGGCAAATGTTCCATAAGGACAAGTGAATGTGGTCTTTTCTTGATCACGAGGGTCAATGGGGATTTGGAAATAGCCGGAAAATCCATCCAAAAAGCGATAGAATTCATTCCCCGCTAGTCTCTCTAACATTTGATCCATAAAAGGTAATGGAAAATGATCCTTCCTAGTGGCATCATTAAGTTTCCTATAGTCAATACAAAACACGCCAACCGGTCACAAGTCTAGTAGGAATCAATTCATTATCCTCATTAGTAACAACCGTCATTCCTCCTTTCTTTGGAACACAATGCACGTGGCTAACCCATGGACTATCCGAGATAGGGTAGATCATTCCGGCGTCTAGAAGTTTAGTGACTTCCTTTTTGATCACCTCATGAATCTTTGGATTGACCCTTCTTTGATTTTGGATAGCGGGTTTATAATCATCCTACATTAGAATTTTATGAGTACAAAATTTTGGATCTATACCCTTAATGTCAGAGATTTTCCATGCAATGGCCCGTTTATGTTTCTTAAGCATTTTAATAAGTTCATCCTTTTCATTTTCCTTTAATCCCTTAGCAATAATCACCGGTAATTTATCCGTTCCCTCAAGAAAAGCATACTCCAAATGAGTGGGTAATTCCTTAAGTTCTAATTCGGGTGCTTCCTCAATAGATGTTTCACTTTAGTTTCATTTTTCACTCACAACCTTTAATTCCATTGGTGGTGATTCAAAAGGATCCATATTCAACAATTTTTCAATTAATGCAATATCTCCCTCGGGATCAAAATTTCTCACAATCAAACTCACTAGGATCAAATGGTGTGCTAAGGTAATCATCAATTTCCTTATCGATTTTTGAATAACCATTATTCTCAAGCTCTTCAAGAACGAAGTTACCTCCCTCAAATGGAGTGAGTGAAGGTTTAGCCAAAGAGATAATAGGATTCGATGAGGTGGGTTTGCCACTTTTAGAAGAAGCCGAGAATCCAAGCACTTCTTGAGAATATTCTTCACAAGTAACATCAATCACACCGATTTGATTAATTGATTCCTCGTAATACTTGGAAGAATATTTAGATATATGACCAATATCAAACATGATATTTTCATCATCAACTCTTAAAGTCAATTTCCCCGCTTTCATGTCAACTAAAGCACTAGCCGTCATCAAAAACGGTCTTCCCAAAATAAGTGGTACACGAGAATCTTCGGGATAATCGCAAACTACAAAGTCCGTTGGAAAGACGAGTTTCCCTACTTTGACAAACACGTCCTCGGCTATACCTTTTGGTAAGGCGATCGATCGATCCGCTAGCTCGAGAGTCATCTTAGTAGGTGTAATCTCGGTAAGTGATAACCTTTTCCACACGGAGAAAGGCATCAAATTTATGCTAGCACCAAGATCGGCTAAAGCTAAGCATTCTTCCATATTAGGGAAATCACATGGTATCACAAACTTCCTCGGGTCTCCAAGCTTTTTGGGAAGCTTTTGTGTAAGAACCGCGGAACAATTAGCATCTAAAGATGTAGACACTTCAACCAATTTCCCTTTATCGTTCATCAATTTCTTAATAGTCGAAGCAAACTTAGGCATGTAAAGCAATGCATCCGCGAAACTAACATTAATATAAAGATTCTTAAACATCTCAAAAAAGTAGTCATTTGAGCATTGGACTTTTCACGGAGCTTCTCTTGGTTAAGTCTCGAAGGGTAGGGTAGTGTGGGTTTAGTCTTCGGAAGCTCGGGTTCCGAAATAGGCAATTGGTCAACCTTTGGTGGAATAGGAATTTCCTTTTCTTTAACCACCTCGGGTTCTTTCTCCACTTCCCTCACCGGAGAGGTACTCACATGTGGAAGCAAAGGTCCGTCTAAAGCTTTCCCACTACGTGTGGTTATAGCTTTCATCTCACCCTTCGGGTTTGGAATGGTGTTGCTAGGTAAGCCACCCGCAGAAGAGGAAGGTTTGGTCATAAACGATTCTAACATCGAAAGAAATTTATTTTGACCTTGTTCCAATCTTTGTTGCATACGATTTTGACTTTGCTCTAATCTTTGCTCAAAACGGTTTTGGTTTTGCTCTAGCCTTTGTTGATTAAGCTCAATCTTATTGTTTTGCCCTTTAATCGTATTTTGAAACGCATTTTTCAAAGTTGCCATTTGTCCTTGAATGTTATTTTGAAAATCCTTCAAATTTGCCTCATTCGTTTTAATGTAGCTTGACAAATCATTTTGGTTATTGCTTTGAAAACCTAGATTGTTTTGATTAGCATTAAACCCATTTCCTTGATTATAATTCCCTTGGTTACCACGGTTAAAATTATTCCCATTGTTCCCATTGTTGTACCTATTTTGAACCGGTGGAAAACCCGGTGGAGCAACATGATTTTGACGAGGAACTTGACCGTTGGAGCCATAAGTTCCCTTCGCGGCAAAAGAACTAGCTTGATCAAACCCCGTGGTTAAACAAGCATGATTAGGATGTGCTCCACCACATGATACACAAACATTCTCAACCATATTAATCGATCCATGAGGATTCTTTGTAAGCTCATTTAAAATTGTGTCAATCTTAGAGTCCAATCTAGCAATCTCGGGATTAAATGAATTCACATTGGAAACACCCGGTGTGTTTCGTGAATATTGTGCTCTAGACTTATTCTCAATTATTCCTCACGCGTCTCTCGGAGTTTTTCTTAAAAGATTACCACCCGCGGCGGCATTTAAAGAATCTTGTTCAATCCTATTAAGCCCATTATAAAAAGTATTTATTTGATGCAATTCCGAGAAACCGTGGTGTGGACATTGTCTCAACAAATCTTTAAATCTTTCCCAAGCTACCCCAAACGATTCATGCACTTTTTGTTCAAATCTGGTGATCTCGTTTTTAAAGTGTGTTGTCTTAGATGGTGGAAAGAAATAATTCATGAACTTAGACACTAAATCATCCCATGTTAAGATCGAACCCGGTGGTTCTTTCTCATACCAAATCTTAGCATTACCCTCGAGCGAGTACGGAAAAAGCATGAGCTTAATCGCGTCATTCGGCACATCTCTAAACTTGAGAGTCGAGGTAATTCGAAGAAAATTCCGAATGTGAGAATGCGGGTTATCAGTCTCATTGCCACAAAATTGGTCTGCACGAATGAGCGATAAAAGACCCGTCTTAATCTCATAATGATCCGCCAAAATAGCCGGCACAACGATTGCTTCCCCATACCCTTCGGTGGGTGCACGGAGTAATTCCTCCATTGTTCGGTTATCGGCCATCTCTACAACAATAGGTGGAAGCTCGGGTTCCACTATTCGTTGTTGACGATTTCTATTTCTACGAGGAATATTTTCAAGCCTATTAAAATCAATCACGAGTCGAGAAGAACGTAATTACATACACTACAAAGACGAGAATTTAGAGGATTGAAGAAAAGAAATTAGACAAGAAGAAGATTATTTTTGGTATTTTATTTGGTATTGCTCAATCAAAAATGATCGATAAAAAACAAGGAATAAGGATAACTACTATGGAAGTAAATTACCCTCGGTCGACTTTGAAACGATAGGTGAAAACCTAAACGTCTCGAGGTTCAATAAGTAAACTACAAAAATAAAATTTACTACTACTTGAGTCGGTAAACCAATAATAGGCCGTCCATCTCAATATACGCACAAGCAAGCGGGGAAACGAGGTGGCACAAAGCACTTAAAAACCTTTTTCCTTAGACGGCCTTTTATAACACGTCGCCTTATACCCACCTTATAGTTTGTATAAATCGAGTTCAAACTTCTTATTAGTATTTATCTATTTTGCCTTTTATTTTTGTTTTGGATTCGACTACAATAGCTAGGTGATGAAATCCCAACTAAGGCCTTATTTGAAAAGTATGTAAATTTATTGTTCTAGGTAATACAATATATTAATCACAAAAAACGAGAAAAACGATACATACTATAATAATAGAAAAATAACAAAACTTTTCGAGGACGGAAAGGGTCTTCAAATCAACGATCAACAAATCTCAACAAAGACGAATCGTACACAAGATCCCCGGCAGCGGCGCCAAAATTTTTGATGTGTCGTTGATAGTATAGTGATAATTAGATACGTTATAGTGTAATTAAGTAAATTACCTTTAGGAAAAAGTAATCAACTAAAATTACCAAAGACGGATTCAATTAAACACGTGATAAACCAAGTTCGTTGTACACGAAGATCTTATGATTTTGAAACGTTTTTGTTTCGATTTGGACAATTGATTCGAATTGGTTTTCGGTTTTTAAACTAAAAATTAAATCTACCAATTTTAAACTATTTAATTTTAACCTAAAGTGCATGAATCGTAAACCCCAAAATTATTTAAAGACAATTATTTAAAATTTAAAGCTATATTAAAAATTAAACTACTTAAAAATCTAATTAAAATTATTCTATATAATTTTAAATAACTTTTTACACTATTTTAAAATCCATAAAACTAAATTACTGTATTTAAATTCTAAATTAGTAAAAATTCTAATTATTTTAATACTAATTAAATTCCTATATTACTAAACAAATTTTATTATTTTTATAAAACTACAAATTACTTTAATAAAAATATCAAATTAAATTAATCTAGACGGAAAATGTGTTAAAATCAATCTTCAAATAAAACTTCTAGAAAAAGGAATACTATTTCAAATAAACGTGCATTGCCTGTGACTAGGAGGTCACAGGTTCGAACCCAATGAAGGACATAATTTGTGATTATATATATATATATATATATATATATATATATATATATATATATATATATATATATATATATATATATATATATATATATATATATATATATAGTGTAACTTTATTTACAGAACCCATCTTAGTGACAGAACTTGCAGAACTCTTATTTTTGAAGGCAAACATGTATGTTTGAAGGAGTACATGTATGTTTTTAGAGAATATATGTATTCACGAAGCATATTGAAGTTCTTTTTGTCAAAATTAAATAAAATTAAAAAAAAGATATCCAAAAACATACATGTTTGAGGGCGTGCATGCATGTATGTGCACGCATTCAAAAACATACATTTTTTGAAAGCGCGCATGCATGTATGTGCACCGGTATAAAAACATACATGTTCGCTTTCATAAACATACATGTAAGCCTTCAAACATACATGTTTGCCTTCAAAAATAAGAGTTCTGCAAGTTCTGTCACTAAGATGGGTTCTGTAAATAAAGTCCCCCTATATATATATATATATATATATATATATATATATATATATATATATATATATATATATATATATATATATATTAACAGTAAAAACGTTTAAACGAAGTCACAGGAGGTGACTTATTGGTAATACCTTATTGATAGCTGATCAGTAAATCAGCATGAAACCATCAGATCAATTGAATCTGATAGTTAACAAGAAGCAACAGTTCATTCAATAAAACTCAACAAAACTTAACACAACTATGCCAAAACAAATTTACTCAACACATCATTTTTATCAGCAAAATAAAATTCTTATATCAGCTAAACTAAACTAACTCAGCAAAAAAAATCAATTTCAAAACAAATGATAACAAGCTAAAATCAACTCAGTAAGAATAACACCAGCAAATTAACTCGTTAATCTAGATAAACTACATATCAACAAGGCAAAACTAATCTTAGCAACACAATGAGTAAAGTAAAACAGAAACATCATATCAAAACTCAGTAAAAATCCACCAGCATGAGAGTATACATTCAGCAGTATACTAACAGATTGATCTATATAAGTTCCATTCCAAACAAAGTACAGATTAATCTAAACCAACGATACCAATTAAACCAACAGATTCATCAACTCATAAAAAGAAATATATTCAGCAGGCATAACCATCATTTAATCTAACTTATCAGCTTATTAAAATAATAAGACAACTTAGCAGATACAAACTAAACACACAAACCAGTCTAGAGCTTAATCAAATTAGCAGATTAATTCAATCTCTAAAAAAAACATAACATACCATTTCTAACACAATGCAAATACATCAACTAGACTGCAACAAAATCAAACTCACAGTTCTAAAATAAAATCTTAAAAGCTTAAACAAACTAAATAGAAATAGGAGATCGAAACCTTTTGAAGAAAGCCGTTGTGAAGAAGGTTAGCGCTGTGCTACCTTAGAACCGAAACGAAAACACCATAACTATCAAGCACTACCTTCGAACACCATCAATATCTCGAAATCAGCAGCCTTTTTATGATTTATCCAGTGGGGATAAATTTATTTTTATTCCTTTTTTTTTTACTAAATTGTGCAAATAAGCTACGGTATAAACTTATTCACCCAATATATAGTTATAACAGTATTTTTAGATTCAATTAAGCAGTTAATTAAACATAAAAACAGACTTTAAATAAAAGATATTTCTGAACCGAGAATAAGAATTTTATTAAATCAAAATTTATTCAATACAACTTAAAAAGGAAAATTACATCTATTGACTAAAATCTACCATTATAACATTACAAGTAGAAAAAGGGATACAAAATATAGAAAAAGAAAGGGTATTTATACTTGAACCCGAGACTTGTTGGTGGAGTTAGTTGAGGAAGAGAATCGATCCAGGCCATCCAAGAAGCATCTTCGTTCTTCTTTCTCTTCAAATCTTGATCTAACGGATGTAAATACACAACTAGCACACGGATCGCCAACGTGGCATCCGATTGTGCTAGTTGTGCTAGTTGATAACTGAGTTGGCATCATCTTATAGGTGGATTGGAGATAGATGAGCTGTTTAAACCAATCAAATCATGGAAAGGCGCCACGCCACCCATCTTGCACCATCTTCTTAGTCCGATATAGGGGGGATTTAATTAAAGGGCGTGTAAACTCACGCGTCCTTAATAGGTAAAAGCCCTAATATTAATTCAAGGCTAGGGTTTGGGTAAATAATTTTTACTGGTTATTTTAGTTTTGGGGAAGAAGGTGAGTTATCTTGTTTTTATCGAAAGGAAAATGAGTGGTATGTGTGAAACGGTTGTTCAAAAGTGAATAAGTATAATCTCATGACAAAATAAATGCCCTAATGGGTTTTAAGCCCATGTTTCACCGTTTCTTAACTCAATGTCAAATGATTTGGGCTTGAAGCCCAAGTTTCTTTCAATTCGTCCAAGGTAATATCCAGTTTGGGCCATAATGGGCCTTTTGCTCAAAAGTAAATACTTGTTTTCCAACATTGGGCTTTTGGGCCCAATATCCATATGTGGGACCCACAAGGCCCAAAAATCCTCCATGAATATCAAATCAGCTGAAATCGAGCTCATTTTTGGCATTGTTGATCTTTTTCTTCAAACTCGTGTTGTTTTCGCTGGTTTTCGCGATCTTCGGTACCTATACACATCAAACAACAAACAAGCATATACAAGGCATATTTAATACATTTAATGCATTTTAAACTCATTATTTGATATAATTGATATAAGTAAAATCACTCATATCAATCCTCCTCCATTAAGATTTTGTGGGTACAGAATTTGGGATCGATCCCCTTAATGTCGGATAACTTCCACGCAATTGCCCCTTTGTGATCCTTTAGAACATCGACAAGTGCGGTTTTTTCATCATCCGAAAGTTCCTTCGCAATAATAACCGGCAACTTGTCGCCCTCCTCCAAATAGACATATTCAAGGTGAGGAGGTAAATCTTTCAACTCGAGGATAGGTGGTTCCTCAATTGAAGATTTGGGCTCGATACTCATAACCTCCTCGGGTGGAGGAAATGGGAAGTCGTTAAGAAAATCCTTGATAATTGAGAAGTCATCATCATTGTCGAGGTCTTCGTTACAAGTACGTGGAACATTGAATTCTTCCAACGTAAAACCACCACCTTCAAATGGAGTGAAGGTTGGTGTCGACTTATCAAGGATAGGATCTAACATAGTGGGATTGCCACTAGTTTCTTCATCACCAAAACCTAGAACTTCTTGTGAAAATTCCTCGCAAACCACGTCAATCATATCAACGAGGTTTATGGTTGCAACGGAATAAACATGAGAAATTTGAGAGTTTTGAGTTGCGTTTATAACAAGTTCCTCGTCGTTGAAACGTAAGGTGATCTTTCTAGCATGAACATCGATCAAAGCCATATACGTATCTAAAAACGAACGACCTAAAATGAGAGGAACTTGAGGATCCGTGGGAATATCGACAACGATAAAGTCTACGGGATAGTAGAACTTCCCCACTTTCGCAAAAACGTCTTCCGCCAATCCACATGCGGGAATCGTGGAATGGTCGGCCAACTCGATAGACATTAGTGAAGGAGTAAGATTAGGAAGATTGAGCGACTTGAAGATTGCAAGTGGCATTAAGTTAATGCTTGCACCAAGATCGGCCAAGGCAAAGCATTCCTCTATATCTTGGATTGCACAAGGGATCAAAAATTTACCGGGATCACCGACTTTTTGAGGTATGCGATTAAGATAAACCGACGAACAACTAGACAATTAGTGCAATTTCTCCTTGTTGTTCAACATACTCTTAAAGTTAGAGGAAAATCGAGGCATCATGACCAAAGCATCGGCGAAACTCACATTAAAGTGCAAATCACGAAACATTTTCATAAAAAGCTCAAATTGGTAATTGTCGCGCTCTTGACGTTTCTCCTTCCTAAGTCTCGATGGATAGGGCAAAGGTGGTGTGGGTTGAGGCATAGGCATAGCCTTTGGAATCTCGGGTTCCAATGTTGGTAATGGGTCAACCGTAGGTGTGGTATGAGCGGTACTTCGTAGGATTGGAACATGCTCCTTTTCGACCACCACCTCGGGTTCTTCCTCAATTGTTTCCTCCGTAGGAGCAATTGGTTGAGGAGTCGGTTCCTTAAGTGTCTTACCACTACGTGTGGTAATCACTTTCATCTCACCCTTAGGGTTTGATAAGGTGTTGCTAGGAAGACAACTCGAAGACGGTTTACACATTATTGCCTCAAACATAGATGAGATTTTATCTTCAAACTTGGATTGCCTCTTTTCGGCTTTAACCATTTCTTGTTTTATCTCATGTTTCCCTTGTTCCATTTTTTGTTAGTTTTGTTGTAACCTAGTTACGGTTCCTTCCATCTTGTTGGTATGGATTTTAAGCTCATTAGCTAACTCATTTTTCAACTCTTTCTTCAAGTCGGTCTTAAACTCGGATCTTAGGCTAATGATTTCTCTTTGAATGTTGTCAAACCTAGCATCGTTCCCATTAGCGTATTCAACAAATTCATTTGGAAGATCTTTCAACGTTTGCAAACTTTTGTTGTTGTTTTGAAAATCATTTTGATTTTTGTTTGTAACTTGATTATTAGCACCTTGATTCCCATAGTTTCCCTTGTTGTAATTGTTTTTGAAACCAACTTGATTGTTGTGATAGTTGTTGTTAGCATTTTGATTTGAACCAAAACCCGGTGGAGTCAATTGATTAGAGCGGGTAACTTGACCGTTTTGGTTGTAAGTTCCCGTGGCCGCGTAGGCACTCGAGGTGTTACCACCGTTGGTAATGCACTCGGAGAAATCATGTCCTCCACCATAATACATGCATGAAACCTCAACCGCTTTAGTCGTAGCGGGAGCACTTGGTTCACCAACTTTGAACTCAATCAAAAGACCTTTAAGCTTATCAAAAATCTTGTTTTCCAAGTTCGCCTCAATTTGGCAAGCATCGATGGTAGTAGACAAAGAAGGTGAAGCCGAAGACGAAGCCTTACGGACACTAGACGTGCTACGAGGACTATACACCTTAGACCTATTCTCAATTATCACCAAAGCTTCCTCAACCTTTTTACACAAAAAATTACCACCCGCGGCGGCATTAAGATAATCCCTTTCATGATCATTAAGTCCATTGTAAAACGTGTCAATTTGATGCAAGTCGGAAAAATCGTGATGAGGACATTCATGTAACATTTCCTTGAACCTATTCCAAGCCGTTGAAAAACTTTCATTAAACTCTTGTGAAAATTTTGAAATCTCGTTTTTCAAATGCGTAGTCTTAGAGGGCGGAAAAAATTGGTTCACAAATTTAGACACGAGATCCTTCCACGTCAATATAGAATTGGGTGGCTCTTTCTCCAACCAAATTTTAGCGGGCCCCGCTAAGGAATACGGAAAAAGCATCATCTTAATCGAGTCATTCGAGACATCCTTAAACTTGCAAGTGGCGGTAAGACGATTGAATTGGCGGATATGGTTGTATGGATTGTCCTTCTCATCACCACGGAATTTGTTGTTTTGGATCATCGACAACAAACCCGTTTTCACCTCAAAATTCTCCGCAAGGATAGCAGGAATCACAATAGCCTCTCCATAACCCTCGGTGGGTGCTTGAAGTAACTCCATCATAGTTTGATTCACTGTGGTTGGTGCTTCTCTTACAATGGGTTCGTCAATAGGAGACTCCTCACTAGAAAGATTAGGAGTGGGAGTTTTGTTCTTTCGTTTACGTGCACGTCTTGCTTGATTACGAGTTAGCATAAACGTCACGTACAATGAGGGGACGAGCAAAGAAGATTCTTTTTGGAGTTTTTGTATTTTTCAATTTTCTTGTGGTTTTTGATTGTATTAACCTTTTTTGGATTTTGGTGAATGTATTAAGTAGACAAAAATCTACAAATCTCCTCCTTAATCAAATCTCTTGATTAAAGAAGCCTCAAGGAATGAAAACGATCACGTGAAGTGAACGCCTTCGATGACTTTAGAACGTTGGTGGAACACCAAAACGTTCAAGAGGGTTTAATCAATGAAACCAAGAAAATATATATGATACTTAATAATACTTTGGGCGGCAAAACCATCGATTAGCTCTCAAAACCAAATACTCACAAGCAAGCGGGGAAGCGAGGCGGCACGAAGCACTTAAGAGCCTTTTTCCTTAGGATATATTTTATAATATCCGCCTTATACCCACCTTATAGTTTGTATTTTTCAAAATTGAGCTTCACGAAAGTATTTATCTGTTTTTATCTTTTTTCTTTGGTTTGAGATTCGAATACAATGATTGGGTAATGACCTCCCAAGTCAAGGTTGTGATTTCTCACGTATTTGGAGTACTTGTGAATTTATTGTTCTACGTATACACTATAGTAATAGTATTCACACAAAAATCAAAAAACCGATAATACGTATTAGTAGAGTGCTACTAATACAATTAGCTATTTATGGCTATATAAAAACAACAATTCAAAATCAAAACACAACACGCCTCCCCGGCAGCGGCGCCAAAATGATAGTTGGGTTTTTACGTCTTTTAGGAAAAGAGCGTAATTAGGGCAAGTATTAACAAGTGATTTAGGAAAACCACGAGTTATGACCCAAAGTGGGGATCGTTCTCAAGGAGGCTAGTGTGTTGTGTAAAGAGATGATTAACTTTGTGATTATATTTGTGAGAAAGAAAAATAGAAATGGGATAAGAAGAGAATGACGGTTACGAAGACGGATTACACCAAGACGAAAAAGGTGTACACGTAAAACCGTAAAAAGCACCAAAATTAAAATTGTACTCTAAAAATTCCTAAAAATCAATAAAAATCCACTAAAATATTCTAAGTGTTTACAAAAAATCTAAACTTGCTAAAACCTTTTAATTAATTAATTATTAACTTTTTAATGCTAATTAAAGCCCTAAAAATCAATATTAACTAATAAGAAGTCCAAATCAAGATCTTAAAGTTTGTAAACCTTTAAAATAGCCTAATTAAGCTAAAAAGTATTTTTCAAAATTTTAAAACCAATAAAAACTATTTTTAAACAATTAAAAACTATTAAAAGCTAATAAAATTTAAAATAATTCTAGAAAATAATTGAAAAACCCTAAAAATATTTGGAAAGTTGAAAAATTCCTAATTAAGTGTCTAGAAACTAGGAAAAATATAAAACTTAGAAAATCAGACTTTTATTTTTTAATAATAAAATAATATTAAAATATTAATAAAAATCCAAAAATCCTAAAAAATTCTAAAAAGTTGCAAACTAGCTTATTTTAACCTAAATAACACAGAAATGAACTTGAAATTACCTAAATACCCTTAATGGGCCTAGAAAATGGGCTAAACTCAAAACAGATCCTTAATTGGCCAAATTTGAGCCCAAAATGAAAACGTGGCCCAAATAAGCCCAAAAAGTACTACTTGACTCAAAATTTGATTTTAAACAACTTTTTTCAAAGGCCCAAAAGCTGAAAATGTGAAATAAGCAAGCTTATACCAAACAGCTTATTCTTAATGGGCTTTTTGGCCCATTAAGCTATAAGCTAATGCCATAAGCTCAAATTAGACACACAAGCTTCTTTTGAGCTAAATAAGACTTTTTTAAAAAGAAATTTGAAATAAGCCAAAGGAATAAGCCTGAAAATGCAATAAGCAATCTACAGAAAACGACAAAATAGTCGTTTTTGAGTTCTAGGCCACCCCAAGAGCTGATTCAAGTTTCTAAAGCTTTTAAATGACTTAAATAAGCTAAATCAACAAAAAGTTTTCAAATAAGCTGACTCAATAAGCTGGAAAAAGCAAATAAGCACTTATGAAAAAGTCATATAAGTTGGTTTTCTAGCAAAAAGTCAAAGTCAAAGTCCAATAAGCTCCAGTCTAATCAAATGGGTCAAATAATGAAGATCTATCACAAAAAATAAGTTGTTTCAGGTCTGGATAAGCTATTATAGCTTATTGATAAGCTGAGTACAAATTAACACTAGCAGGGGCTAGTTTTGGGTGTTGAGCAGTGGGAACTTTTCCCACTGCTTGACTTGTAGACTTTTTTGTCTTTAGTGACTTTTTTGGAGATTCAGATTTCAACAAGGCACCCAAATGATCATTCGATCATAAGGAGTCAATAACAATCACAAAATCACAACAAGCAACAGCCAATTTGTACAGTTAATTCAATAAAGCTCCAAATATAGCACAGACTTAGAACAATAAGCAGTTTAGGTCCAATAAGCATTTAGAGCACAATTCAGCCAGCCAAACTCAACCAAATGCATACACAAGCTATTATAAACTCAAATGAACAAGTCTAAACAGGTTTCATGCAATGATTCAAAGATTTAAGCAAGATTCAAGCTGATGAATGTTACTAATGAACACTAACACATGCAGTTTTATACTTTGCTGATGTATTTGACCAACAAGCCAGATTCAAACCTCCAAATCTATCAAGTATGTTATAATAATGATGTTTTAACAACTTTTAACCCTAAGCATGCACAAATTCTAGATTTCACCAAAATCTTAGGTCAAAAACAGTTAAAATCAACAAGTTATAGCAGATTGTATGATTCAAGGTTTCAAACTCCAAAACTTGCAGCAAAACACTCTCAACCAAGCATATATCAGATATAAAGCACAAACACAAACTTTCCTTCACACAATAACAAGATTTGAACTCAAACAGGTAGTCCCAAACACCCTTTTAACTTTTCAATCCAAAAATTAAACAAGTATAAGTGTGATTTAGTTTACCAAATGATTAATCTAGCATACCAACAACATTAACATGCAAGATTAAGCAGATTCAAGCCAAGAAAACAACAAGAACACAAGTAGAGCACAAATCCACAATAAATCCAAAACTTATCAGATTTTTAAGGTTTTAAGACAAACCTCATGGATGTACATCCACACCTACGAATGTTAGAGCTTATGTGCTAGCAAGAACAAGCACAAGCTTCCAACAGCAACCCTACTAAGATTCAACAAGGTTAGAAGCACAATATCAAAACAGAAAGGTGACTTTGTTGGAAAATAAACTTGATTGATGCAACTTCTTGTACCCACTCTTGATTATCCCCAAGATATGAGCTTCACAACACCTTAATATCACAATTAGGGTGCTATGATCAGCTTATATCCCAAAAATTCCAAGATGTACCAAGAAAACTTAGCAAAATATCAAATTTTGATCCAATGTGTAATTTCTTACACAAGGTTTAAAAAACGTTTTGAGGTTCAATTTCAGTTAACAAATAACATAAACAAGCTTAAAATTAAGTGGCACTTGATCTTTCTTCAACAAACTTAAAACACTTTCATTAATCAGAAAAGGGGATTTACAAGTTGTTGAACAAGGAAAAACCAAAAGCAGGTGAAATGTAAAGCCTATATGCCTTTATATAGGCTACAAAGGTTCTAGAATTGCAAAGACAAACGTAAAACCCTAATGCTTGAAGTCCCCATTTTGCCCTTGCTGGTTTGAATTTTCTTGAGTACATGTGAGTTCTTCTTGGACGTTAGTGGAGTGAGGTGGCAAGTATTTTTGAGGTTGGGATGTGATTAAGGGGTCATTAATCACTAATCTGGAGGTTATTGGGTGCTAATTGCAAACGGATTAAGAATACCCAAATTTGTGAAGAACATGAATAGTGTAGGTTTTGATATGTTTGAGTTTTTAAACTTTTTGTTTAGCGCGTTTTAAAATAACTAATCCCAGATTAGTTAAAGTTGTTGTGAGTGGATAGATGAGGTGGATGAATGGTGAAAGGGGTTTGGTGAATTTTGGTGAGTGGGGCACGTGTCACCCCCTCACTAGTTAAGGTAACAATCTTGTCTGGCCAGTATTAGTCCTTCACTTCCTTCCCCTTTGTCATTTCAGTTTATAACTCCATCAACGCCAAAATCCTTCTTAACAACTTTTCCATTTTCACACTTTTGCCCCAAAAAGTTTTGTAAAATGATTTCAGGGGTAATTCTTGCCATTTTGTGCTTCTTGAAGGGCTGGTTTGGTATTTTGTTCAAGGATAATGGTTTAAACTTGTATGATTGACATTTTGGAGGATTGAAATTGCCAATTCATGTTTGATGATGGGCCATTTTTGCCAAATCTTCAAAGTCAAGGGTCTTTTTGGTAATTTTGGGATTTTCAAAGGACCAATTTTGTAATTCTTGTAACTTGGAGTTCTTCTTGGTATGCTTGACTTTGAGAAGCACTAATATTGACGTTTTAGTTTTGTTGAGGGACTAAAATTGCCAATTCTTCAAAGTGGAGGGCCCTTTTTGCAATATTAACAAACTTTAGGGACCAAACTTGTAATTATGAAGATACAAGGGTATAAAGTGTCAATTCTTCCATATTTGGAGGACCCTTATTCCTAATTCTTCAAGTCTTCAAGGGTTTGTCTTGGGAATTTCTTCATTAGGGCTTGGTTCATTGTGCGGCTTCGTTTCCCATGTTCGTTTTTGCATGATTCTTGTGATCTTTTGTCATTTTCTCAATATCCGTACCTAAAATACACAAGCAACAAACACAAGCATATATATGGGTATTTTGATGATATTTAATGCATTTTAAGCCCTTTTTGGACGATGAGACTATGTATAAAAGCAGTCTCATCAACCGGTCACTCCAACGATATATACGTAGTATGGGCTCGTGATCCAATATGTAAACATATAACCCATAAAGCCCACATATAGGGTGGGCTATATATACCCCGTCCTAGCATGTTAGGAGGGGTTGTTGGTTCTCATTTTCTTCCAATCTAATATTTCTTTCTTTCTCTCCACATTCTCTCTACTTTCTCTCTCTAGTTCTTCATCTATCTCTCTCTCTCTATTAATCATTCCCTCAATAGGATAATCCAAGGATTACGTAGACTTACGAATTGTATCAAGAGCCATGGGATGATTGTTTGGTTTTTGTGTTTGTGTTCTTGATTAATACGCCTATTTTGATCCTTATTCATTCGTACCAATTTTTTTTTTTTGTGTTTTTATGGTTTAATCTTGATACAAATCATCTACATACTTGTGGTAGTGATTTGGTATTGTTACTTTGGTTAAAAACACAAAATTTTTGGGTGTTTGTTTCATTTTTAGGCTTAAAATTTCGAATTTGTTGTGTACTATCCGAGAAAAGTGGTACTTTTGTCTCCATCGCAAATTTGGTTTCCATCGCAAAGTAAGCAGAGTTCTACATTACGATCGCAAAAACCTTAGGGTTTCTACATTGCGATCGAAGAGTATTCCGACACTTATTCCGATCGTGGATTGCGATAGCTCCTTGCATCGTACGCGATCGGGTATAAGGCAATATTGCGACGTTACTCCTGTCCAAATTTCGTCAACATTGCGATAGGTACTGCGATAGGTATTGCGATCAAACATTGCGATCAAACATTGTGATAGGTATCATTGCGATAGGTATTGCGATCAAGCATTGCGATAGGTAACACTGCGATAGGTATCATTGCGATAGGTATTGCGATCAAACCTTCCGATAGGTAACATTGCGATAGGTATTGCGATCAAACATTCCGATAGGTAACATTGCGATAGGCAACATTGCGATAAGTAACATTGCGATAGGTATTGCTATCAGATATTACGATGAGTGACATTGCGATGGGTGATATTGCGATGGGTATTGCGATGGGTATTACGATGGCTTAAAATTTGGCATGGCGATACAGTGACACGTATTCCAAAATTTTTAACAAAATTGCAGTTTGTGGAATGTGTGTAATTTTTCCTTGGAGAATTTTTGGTTTCTTGAGAACACTTATTTAGAGGATTTAATCATTTTTCACTACTTAAGGAATCTAATCGACAACAACAAACACACTTACTTCCATTCATTGCTCGATCGATACGTAATTCTTACATTTATTTTTCATCGAACTTCAATCGATTTGTTGAATTCGTCGAGAGGGAGAATGGCAGAAGATGCAAGAAGAAGCAAGACAAAAATGTCAGGTCTCCTTTAGGCAATTTGAGTGTCATCTCTACGAGCTTTCCAAGCTAGACTACAGACCATCCTCTATGGCACTCTTTGGTCACGATGCTCCTTTCTTCATGGAGACTCTGATGATAAACTTGGATCTTGTTGAACATCAACTTGACAAAGAAGACTTTAATCATATTGAATCTGCATCTGCACTTCAAGTTCTTTTGAAACAATTATCGATTTTTCTTCAATTCGATGTTGCCAAGAAAGAAAATTCATTGCTCTGTTGGTCATTCCTTGAAGACATGCATAAAGAGATCCAAGATTTCCGTGGTACTTTGTTCAAATACGTGACTTCTCTTACACATCTGTTTCAAGAACGATCACGACTTCAAATTGCTTATGATACTTGGAAGCAAGAAAATCCGATGCAGATGCCAGAGGAAACAAATGGTCTTACGGATGACTCAAAGGAGACCGCTTTGGCTAACGATGATAGCAGCGTTAATGCATCACGACAACATGATTTTAGCAACATGTCAGGGAATGATATAGACATCTCTCATAATGACACCATACCCGTATATGATGAAGAGCCTACAAATACGGTACAAAGGAATGTGGTATATGATGTCTATGCCGATGAACTACCGCATGTTGAGCATTTCGAACTTAATTCTGACAAACATGGGATGGAAAAGGGTGATAGTTTTACCACTTCAGATTCATTCGATGTGAGTCAAAATAGGGGAGAAATTGTTCAAAATGCTATAGTACATCATGATAAATGCGTTATGACTGCTTCACTAACCAATTCTGTTTCTAGGATTGAAGAGCTTGAAATGATTTTAGCTCAGCAATCAAAAGAGCTTGAGGATGCCAAAATTGAATTTTCGAAGAAAACGAAGAAATTTGAAAAGTATTTTGAAAAACTTGAAAATTCAAACGTTTTTGTTGAACGAAAATTAGATCAAAAAATTCAAGATTCTAAAGCCCAAAAAGATAATTTGTGAAACAAATTACTTTGCTAGAATCTAAGTTGGCATCCCAAGACCTCTTACAAAAGGAACATGAGACCTTAAAACAACGTTGTAATGAGTTAAATAATACTATCATAGAGATGAGGTCTAACACTCTAATAACTAGATTTTACTTAGTTATGAAAGTTCGTTGATTCCAGTCTTTTCGAATTGATTACTAGTTAAGAGTGCGACAGTCGTTCTTGGTGGAAAATAAAAAGGTTGTCGTTGTCTATAACTAATTAAAAAGTAAATGCAAAACGTGATTAAAATAGGCTAAAAAACAAATCTAGAAAAACTGTCACTTTTTCTCTCTAAAAATAGAAAAACACTTGGTAAAAACAGAGATTTCGGGAAGCGTGCAATTTTAAGAAACTAAAACGTAATGCTAAGTAAAAATGCGGGGAAAGTAAATTTTGAAAATAGAAATTAAACAATAATAATAATAAAAAAACAGGAAATAAAATCAAAGAAAGGTCAGATCGCAGTCACGATCGCAACCAGCGATCGTACTCTGGAACGTACCCTGGATCGCAGTCAAACGATCATACTCTTGGATCGTACTCCTCCACGATCGCAACAAGTGGATCGCAGTGGACTATCGTGACCAAGTGATCGCACCCACAATCGAAGCCTTGGATCGTAGTGAACGATCGGACTCCAGATCGTAGCCACAGATCGCAACCACGATCGTAACAAGTTGATCGTGGCTTAGATCGTGGTGAGTGATCTTAGTCTTGATCGCAGTAATGGATCCCAAGTAGAAACCCTAGGGGTTTATGCGATCACACTTACTCAATCGTACTGGGTAAAACATCAAAGCAGTTACGATGGGATTTAAAAGAAAAATAAGCAAAAATAAATAAGCACAAATAAGCAAAGACAAATAAGCACTTATTTAAATCTCAACCAAATGAAAACAAGCATAAATTTAAAAACTTTTAAGACACGAAATACTAAATACGCAAACTTTAATAAACAAGTTTTAAAAAAGACAAAACTTTTAAGAAAACTTTAAAACTAATAAGCTAAATACAAAATAAGCCAATAAGCATGTCAAGCTCAAAGCTCAATTCGTATTAAACTTATAGATGAATAAAAAGATAAACTTTTTAATCACATGAACTCAAAGATGAAACAAATCAAAGATTATCACGAATCAAAGATAAACAAAATAAGAAAGGAAGAATAAGATTAATATTAAAACAAGATTAAGCTTTTAAAAGTAAAGTTTTTATTAAAACTGGAAAGGAAGATGAAAGATAAAAGATGAAGTGCTAGTGAGAGAAAGTTAAACACGTTCTCTCTCTAAAAATTAAAGCTACAAAAAGGAAAATAAACTAGCTAACCACCCTCCTAATGACACATTAGGAGGGTATTTATAGGGGGAGTGGAAGTATGATTAATGCTTTCTTCTCTCTTTCTTCTTGTCTTGACTCGATTTAATTTCTTTGTCTTTCTCGACGTCGTCTCGGGATTTGTCGATATAAATTGAACTTGTCTTATAATTCCTTCAATAATTAGACTTGAGTTCTTCGACTTCATTAAACTTCCGTCTTTAGATTTTATTCTTCGATAAATCTTCAGAATTGGCCTTGGACTTCCGTTCTTTTTGCACTCTTGATCTTTTGACTTCGTCTTTTCTCGTTTTCATCGATAAAAGCCCGTGAAAACCCGTGTTTTCCTCCCTTTTCACATTTTGATCCTAAATCACAACAAAAAAACAAACCACGCATAATTCCGAAATTTATGACATAAAATACACGTTTTGGCTTGGTTATTATTATAATTAAGTGGTAAAAGGATAATTGTTTTCACACCTATTAAATCCCCTACACTTGACCATTGCAATGTCCTCATGCAATGCATTAGTTACAAAGCAAGATTTATATTTTTCATCATAATCAATCCACCTTGGCCTTTATTAAAGAGATAGAAAGTTATAAAATATTCAAAGGAAGAAAACAAGTAAAAAGATAAAAAACTTACCTTAGGGTTTTGGAATGTCATGAATGATTATCACCCTCAAGTTTCGCGTTCCCATACCAAGCTTAAAAACGAGATCATTGTTATTATAAGTTAGCAAACTAACACGAATTCATGTGGGCCAATTATTCACTTAGACTCCCTTATTCCTAGGTGTATCTCTTATATTTTATTGTTGTCTTTAATGATCACGAGGATGCATTGTTGACTTATTTCGATAGTTATTTAGGCTGAAAATAAAGTAGGATGATTTAATCAATAGTTAGCTAAAGGACAAAATCTTTTAAAACTGCTTCTCGGGACCTCATAAAGTTCATATCTTGGCATAACTCGCTTAAGGATTTGAGACCTTTCTCGGACCGATATTTGGCATTGACTTCATACTTCAAATCTTGAGAGACGTTCATGAAATAATGGTCTTCTCTCCATAATAGGTATTTCTTCTCTTGAAGTTTTGAGAGATTCTTCATACTTGGACCACGACTTCTTCATTTTTCTCCAATCTTTATTTGGGATTTTGATATACAACGATCCGCCTCCTTTTAGGACTTGGATCTATTTATCCTCATACCTTGTTAGGGCCTTTTTGGATAGACTTCTCCATGATCTTTAGGGGAGTATTTTCTTTTCGTCGTGTGTCTCGATCCTTCATATTGATTTTTGATAAATGATTCTTCACATCACTTTGGATCTTTAGCAACAAAATGTAGCCCTCATGCCTTGTAAGGGCCTTTTCGGACTCGCCAATCTTCGCATCCAGCTTCAATAAGTTATGCCTTGGCTATGAACTCTAATTAATACCGAGCAACTTTTAAACGATCTTGTGCTAGAAGCTAAGTAACTTTTCAAATCGTACAACCTTATTTATTGCAAATATATTTATTAGCAAGCGATGGGAGAAAAAGCTCATAATCAACTCACATAAATTCATGAAAGAATACCAAATATTTGACTCTATCATCTCTCGTTCTCCACAATTTAAAATCTCAAGGAATGAGACTCGTGGATGCTTAGCCTATTAAATCAAAGTTTTGGGTTTCAAGTCATCTATAGGATCTTGCAACTTCTTAGACTCTTTCAAGTTTAGAATTCGCATTTTAAAGTTCCCTTGATAAACGACTTTCTAGGGTCAATTATAGGAACTTGCGAAAAGTTCTTGTTCTTAACCCGTAAGAGTTAAGACTTTCGCGTTTTAAAGTTCCCTATATAAAAGCCTAGCAAAACTTGACTTAAACACGTTAAGGATACTAGCTAGAGTAAACTTGGATAAGTAAACTCGGGTTGAGTCAAAAGATTCACAAGGTTTGAAAATTAAAACCACTTTATTAAAATTTATTCTAGGAAAGAAAAAAAAATAACTATAACAAAGGAAAATACTAATAGGCCAAAATAGATCAAAATTTTTGAAAAATGTCGAAAAATCAATTTTCCGGTTAAAATGGGGACATATACAAGGAAAAGCCCACTTAACTTCGATAGAAGTCCCCCTACACTTAATATAAACATTGTCCTCAATGTTTAAGCATGTGGAAGTAACCTCCCCTACACTTAGGACACTGTGTATGTTGTTTAAATCTCGCTAAGGAAGAGAAAACTAAAGTGATTCCTATTTTAATATTGAAGAATATAAAATAGAGAATCAAAAGAGTTTAGGATAGAACCGGGAAGACGGGAACACGGAATCACGGGTCGTCAAAAGTCATCAAGAATGGATCTTTGAAAGCTCGAATCCCTGCACATGATAAGAAAGAAAACAACAAACACATACTAGGGTCTCCCCCTACACTTATTATAACAACATAAGAAAACGGATAGATACTGCGGGTTGCCTCCCGAGAAGCGCTTGTTTTTGTTAACCGAGTCGTGAACCTGACTCGACCTTGATTAGCATAGGAAGAAGCTTAAAACATATCCACTGGGATCAAATACATGGTTTTCATCCATCAAGTAGCACAAGCTTAAGGCGAACAAGGCAAGCCAAAGAAGAGTAGGCAAGGTTCCCTTAAGCAAAGATTAAGCACGGTGGTAGATAGTATGATGCAGCATAAGCATATCTCCATGGTTTCTAAAAATCTTTCCTTTTATTTCATCAGATGGATACTGAGATGGCTTAAAAATTTCAATACCGGGATAGAACACCTTTTCCTTTAGGGGAAAATAACACTCAGGCTCAGTAGACCTGGAAGAAGATCCGCTCATAAATCGCACAATCTCATCCTCAGAGGGTGGATAGAGAGGTATCAAGACATAGGTATTGCGGATATCGGTGTCGGCCGGCTTCTTCTCCTTTGAAACGGGTTTCTTCATATCCGAAAGAGGATAAAGAGCATCATCAAAGTCCAAAGGAGGAGAATCATTCTCATTTGGGAAGTAGGTATTGAGGAAAGTGGCAAAATCTTCCTCAGATGAGTAATTGTCCAAAGTATCAAGAGTGGTTGGCGGAGGATCTTCATCAAAAGTAGGAGTAAGGTCATCATGAGAAGAATCACTCGAGAGAGTATCAACATTATCAAAATCTTCATAAGTGGGCATGTCTGTATACTCTGAAACAAAAGCAGCATAATCACCCCCATCAGAACTAGAAACTTCATCATAATCACCATAGATCTGTGGAGAATCATAAATTGGTGGTGGATCCTATTGGGAATTATTTGTTAAGTGTCAAGTACCGTTAGTATATTCCAAGTACAGTTAGTGTTATGTATGTACCGCTAGTGTTAACGCGGTACATAGTAAGTACTGCTACTTATAAAGTAAGTACTGCTATGATGATTAGGATGAATATATCTTTGTATAAGATATGTCATAATTATAGTTAGAGTATATCTTATGTGATATACCAAAATAGTTAGAATATTGATAATATATCGTCTGTGATATAGTTATCTTTATAGAATATTCTAAGGTTTCTAGGGTTCCTTACTCTATAAAAGGAACATAGGTACAATGTCTTTCATGTACCTCATTCAAGTCGACTAATAAGAGAATCGAATAGTTAAAAGTAATTCTGTTCTTTTGTGCTTTATAAGTTAGATTTCGCATAACTTATTTAGTATTAGTAAGAGTGCTCAAAGTGTTTTAGTTTGATTACAAACTATTATACTAATTCTTAGCATAATATAGATCCAACCAAAGGGATCAACAAGTGGTATCAGAGCTTGTTGAGAAACTCTGAAAAAGAAGAACACGAACCCAAACACTCCACACATACCAAATCTCAACGTCTCAACCAAAAGGCGATAATGCTCACTTGGATGATGTTCAGAACCCTGATCTTGTTCTGCCACAGGGACAACCACAAGTTGTGCATCCTGCACCAGCACAAGGTGCTCAAGCCGTGAATGTTGTAGCTACCTCTACACCAACACCTTCTCATACTCTATCTGCTGTTAAACTCCCAGTTCTCAAAGGTGACAATTATGAGACATGGGCTATGCAGATGGAACATTACTTGAATCACACAGATCACACTATGTGGCAAGTTATCAAGAATGGGAACACACCAAAGAAGCTACACTGGTTGCCAGACGGTACATGCTATGCTCTACCTGCTGTGACTGCTGAGGAGATACAAGCAGAGATCAGAGAAAGAAAAGCCAGATCTGCTTTGGCTATGGCTCTTTCTGAAGACATTCTACTAAGCTTTCATCATTATAAAGATGCCAAAGCTATGTAGGATGCTATAAAACTTAGATTTGGAGGCAATGACAAATCTAAGAAAATTAAGAAGATTGTTCTTAAGCAAGAATTTGATCTCAATTACCAGTATAGAGGGAATACATGGTGGATATGGAAGGTTCAGCAAGTTGCTTATTCAGTTAGAAGTTTATGGACAAGTAATTCCTAATGAAGAAGCAAATCTAAAATTCTTAAGAAGTGTTCCACCAGAGTGGAAAGCAATGGCTATGCACTTCATCACAAGAGATGATTTGGAAACAATTCCGTTTGATCATCTCTACAAAAATCTTAGATCATATGAGATGGATGTGAAAGGCACTGAAGAAAAGACAGCAACTACTTCAAAGTCTAACTTGGCTTTTGTGTCAGATGGGAACAACGATACTTACTTTCAAAATACCGCTAGTGGATCTAGCAGCGGTACATACTTCACAAATACCGTTGGAGGACTTACAAGCAATACTTACCCACAAAGTATTGAAAGTAGTCCAATAGTCTCTCAAAATCCACATGGAAGGTCTTCATCATTGTTTAGTGACAATGATGCCTTCTCATTCTTTGCTGGACAAGACAACAGGCCAAGATTAACTCTCAATGACTTGTTCCAAATAGATGATGCTGATGTTGAAGAGATGGATCTTAAATGGCAAGCTGCCATGGTGTCAGTAAGATCTAATAGATTATTTAAGAATACTGGAATAAAATGACTATTGATCCTAATGAGCCATTAGGATATGACAAGTCTAAAGTCGAATGCTATAACTGTGGAAGGAATGGACACTTTGCAAGTGAATGCTCTAGAGATAAAGCTGAGACTACCAATCAGAAGTCCAAGAACAGCTATAGAACCAGTCCAAGAATCACGGAAAGCTTTCCAAGAGGAAACAGCAGGAGTCCTAAAGGAACCAAAGCATTAGTTACTGTAGATGGAGTGGTGAATTGGCAAAAGAAGAAGAAGAAGAGCTTGGATTAATGGCTCTCTCACATGAAGATACTGAGGTACATCCTTGTTCTAAAGATTGTATTCTTAAATTTAATAGCCTAAAAATAGAACTAGAGGAACAGTATCAAAAGGTTAACACATGCACTATAGAAGTAGAAGCTTTCAAACAGGGTGTTGTTAAATTAGAAGATAATATAGTTTTGTACAAAAAGGCTCAACAAAACTATGAAGAGAAAATAAGGATTTTGACTCTTCAAATGAGGGGAAAAGATGTGGAAATAAAAGCTTTTGAAAGACAACTTTTAAAAATAAATTCAGAAAATGAAGCTTTAAAAAACAGTGTTTGTAATGAAAGGGAAGTGATTAGTCATTAGCAACAATCCTCTAAGGGATTGGGAAAATTGATTAATTCACAAATGGGGTATTATGATAAAACAGGCCTGGGATATATTAAGGATCAACCTGGGATAACCTTAACTAACAAAGACTTATCAAAAGGGATTTTTGATAGTTCTAGTGAGGTAGATGATACACCTGAAAATGATAGATATGCTGAAGGAATGAAGGCAGTTCCTCCACCAGTATAAGGAATTTTCATGCCCTCTTGTAATGATTCTAGTATAGAGTTAGAAGATCCTAAGATTAATAATGTCTTTAACTCTAGTACTTTGTCCCAAGAAAATACTGTTGTGACCAAGAATATTGTTTATCCACCTTTAATGAACAACTTTGTTTCTGAGGAATCTCAGACTAGTTCTGCTCCCAAGCAGGTAAAAACTCCTAGCAAGATATTAGAAAACAATGTACAACATACTAAAACCAAAAGGAGTGGGCTGGTTTTGAAAAAGTAAAGTCAAAACAACCTTTTGGGTCTTCTTTAAGAAGAACAGGATGTTATGTTTGTGCTAGTTTAAGTCACTTTACCAAAGATTGTACTTTACATGAAGATAAAATTGTGAAACAAAAGGCTACACAAAGGGTCATGAAAAACATTAATGGGAAAAATGCACAGGTTTATAGGAATATGAAAACTAAAGATGACAAACCTAGTTTGATCACACAAAGGTAGTTAAACAGGTTAAAAATAATCCTACCAAAAGTTTTGTTCCTAGGGCAGTACTTATTCACCAAGGGCTAGTATCTTTGAAGTCTGGTAAACCAAGTACCGGCAAGTCTAGACATGCAAGTACTGCTAGACCAAACTCAAGTACTGTTGGTTTAAAGTCTGTAAAACCAATGTTCTCCAAGACTTCTAAGAAAGTTTTTTAAAAAGTGAAAACACCTAGAAGTAAGGAAAAGAACAAACCAGTGCAAATGTGGGTTCCTAAAAGAGATATACCATGTGTTAAAGCAAGTTCCGCTAAAGCAGTACTTAAGTCAAAGAAGTCAGAGCACCTAGAGTCACCCTATGAATTTGACTATATAAATGAAACCATGAAGTATAAGAGTAAAAGTAGCATTACTGGGAATGCTACAGTACAAACTCTTAAATGTGTAGGTCCCACAAGATCCGAGCCAAATGTGGCTTGGGTCCCTGTTAAAAACTAATGAGTGTTATTTGTGTGCAGGGGCATCTCATTGATGAATTAAAAGATAAAGGAATTGTAGATAGTGGATGCTCAAGACACATGACAGGAAATAAAGGAATTTTAGATAGTGGATGCTCAAGACACATGACAGGAAACAAAGATTTTCTTGCTGAATTTGAAGAATTCAGAGGATGTCCAATAGCCTTTGGAGGTAGCAAAGGTAAAATCACTGGGAAAGGGAAAATCAACACAGGAAAGTTGGAATTTGAAGATGTTTTCTTTGTAAAAGAATTGAACGAGTTCAATCTCTTTTCTGTATCACAAATGTGTAATAAGAAGAACAAGGTACTATTCACAGACAATGACTACTTGGTGTTTTCCAAAGACTTTGAGACGCCTAAGGAATCTCAAATACTGCTTAAAGTACCCAGGCAAGAAAATATGTGCACCTTTAATCTTCATAATATTACTCCAACATGTGGTATTACATGTTTGCTAGCTAAGGCTTCTTTAGATGAGTCAAACTTGTGGCATAGAAGGTTAGGTCATGTGAATTTCAAGAATCTTAATAGATTGGTAAAAAGGAATTTGGTTAGAGGTCTACCTAACAAATCTTTTCAAAATGATTTCACATGTGCTGCTTGTCAAAACGGTAAACAACATAGAACCTCTTGTAAGACCAAGACTGTAAACACTGTGACAAAACCTTTGCAACTTTTGCATATGGATTTATTTGGTCCAGTTTCTATCAGAAGCATTAGTCATAAGACCTTTTGTCTAGTCATAACTGATGATTATAGTAGATTCAGTTAGGTTTTATTTTTAGCTCTTAAAAGTGAAACAAGTGAATTACTAAAGGATTTTATCATTTTAGTTGAAAAGCAGTTCACTAAACAAGTATTAATCATTAGGACTGATAATGGAACATAATTTAAGAATGCTGATTTTGATGAATTCTGTAGGTCTAACGAAATTAAGAGACAATTTAGTAATCCTAGAACTCTACAACAGAATGGAGTAGCTGAAAGGAAGAATAGTTAATTAAATGAGGCTGCTAGAACTATGCTTGCTGATTCACTTTTACCAAATACCTTTTGGGCAGAAGCAATCAATACTGCATGTTATGTGTTAAATAGAGTCCTAGTAACCAAGCCTAAAAACAAAACACCTTATGAACTCTTGACTAATGTAAAGCCAAACATAAGTCATTTAAAACCTTTTGGGTGTCATGTGTCTATACTAAATACTTTTGATCATTTGGGAAAGTTTGATGGAAAATTTGATCCAGGATATCTTGTAGGATATTCATTGCAAAGTAAAGCATATAGGGTTTACAATTTGGCAACTAAGAAAGTTGAAGAAAATGCTCATGTCAATTTCTTAGAAAATAAACCCAATGTTCCAGGAATAGGTTATGCTTGGATGTTTGATTTAGATTATCTAACTAACTCCATGGATTACTACTCTTTGCAGAAGGATTGTCAAACTAACAATGTAGGTGAGGAGTCAAGTGCAACTAATGCAGGTACTCAAGAAGATGTTTCTTCATCCGATGATGATGTTCATATCTATGTGCCCAACATGCCTACTGTTACTCCCATGTCTGTAAGTCCCAAGAAGCAAACCATGCCATCAAATGATGATCAAGCCTCCCAGGAGCTTCAGAGGCTTCAAGATCAAGAAAAGAATGCTACATCTGCTAATAAGCATTCATGAGAAGAGTCTTTTGAGTCACAACCCTCAGCAGTACATACTATACCTAGCGGTACTTCATCTGCAAGTACTGCTAAGTCAAAATCTACCAAATCCGTTGACTCACTAGAAGAGATTTTGCAAGCATTGGACGATGAAGACTTATATGCCAGTCCAGCTGAAGGAATCTTCTACAAAGCTTCCTATGATGAGCAGGGTGCAGTAATTGATTTCAACAATTTGGAAATAGAAATTCCAGTCAGTTCTATTCCCACTCATAAAGTCAACAACAACCATCCTACTACACAAATTATTGGTGATCCAAAATCTGCTGTACAAACCAGAAGAAAACTGCAAACTAATATTGAAACTCATGCACTAGTGAGTTATGTCAAACAATAGCAGAGAACAAATCATAAAGATACTTAGCATTGTTTGTTTGCCTGTTTCTTATCTCAAGTAGAGCCCAAAAACATCTCTCAGGCTCTTGATGAAGAAAGTTGGGTAGATTCCATGCAAGAAGAATTAACACAATTTGAGCTACAAAAGGTTTGGATTATTGTGGATCTTCCCTCAGGTAAAAGAGTAATTGGTACTAGATGGGTCTTCAGGAACAAGAAGGATGAAAGAGGGGTTGTTGTGAGGAACACGGCAAGACTTGTTGCTCAAGGCTATAGACAGGAAGAAGGGATAGACTATGATGAGGTTTTTGCACCAGTGGCAAGGATAGAAGCCATTAGGTTATTTTTGGCCTTTGCATCATATATGGGATTTATAGTCTATCAAATAGATGTGAAAAGTGCCTTTCTATATGGTACTATTTTAGAGGAGGTATATGTCTCACAACCTCCAGGTTTTGTAGATCCTAAATTCCCCAATAGAGTATACAAAGTTATCAAAGCACTTTATGGTCTGCATCAAGCTCCAAGAGCCTGGTATGCAACTTTATCTAACTTTCTA
>JANFOE010000596.1:600000-884082 GCA_025667525.1 Glebionis coronaria | reverse complement strand
CCTAACTCTGATAGAGCGAGATCATATAGTGAAGGATGACAAATATTAATTTTTTCGTCTTACAGCTAATGAAATGATAGAGCTATCCTTGGGTCTTTCACAGTTAGATCAGTACCATATCTAATTAAAAGGATACTATTAATCTTAAGTTCGTAACATGCCACAATACATATTCGAACATTAAGAAATTATAATGGTGTGAACCACGATTGTCTTTAATCTACAAATTGCTACAATAAAGTAAACACCATATTGGTTGTCCTTAACATAGTTAATCAAAATAGGTAACCTATATTATATGGAGTTGAATGTACGTGTAATTATTAAATATAGGTATCATAAAAGCTACAACTTACCCATGAAAAAGGACTTTCTCTTTATTAAAATGTTGAAGGTAAATAGAAAAGTTTACCTTTGGTACTTTGCATTAAGAATCAGTTTCTGACCATAGTTTCTCAAAGAATATCCCTTGCCAATCAAGTAAAAGTTACCTTTGTAGACATTAATGAGGTTCTTCTGCGGTTTCTGAAAGCATCCAAAAGACCCGACATTAAGAATCGTTTCGCACATACATGATACGCGATGGGGCTATAATTTCTCAAAACTATTTTGGTCTGCATACCAGATTGATATTCGTGTTCAAACTTCAAACTCATTAATAAGATCCTACACACTTGCAAGAAAAGCATTTAGTGATAGGAAAAGGTACATACCGTGCGCAAAAAATGACCCACTTAGAAAAATCGTTATTTTTTATGCAAGTTGATATCTCAGGTAAATATAGTATCATAAGAGAAGAATAATACTATTTTGAAGTATTGTTTTACCTTGATTGGTGGTACCGTTGCTTAATTCCCCTTAAGCTGTTATTTTTTTTTTTTTTGAACATCAAAGAGAGATAAATATATAGTTCTTACTTAAGTTGTTATTTTACAATATATGTTCTTACTTAATATGGATATCAATATATAGTGACCCATGTTTTAACTATAAAGACATGCAGTCCTATCATAACGCTTTATCAAACAACGACATACCCAGGTAGCTAACCTTTATCCGGTCAAGATAGCCAAATGCATAAATCATCCACGCAAACCATGTAAAGGTCTAAATACTATGATCGAGAGTATCACGTGCTTTTTCAAAGGCGAAACAAAAGACAAATAGATAAAATAGGGTGAACGTCAGACATAGTGTATCCACTGCATAAAAACCTTGTAGTTTGACTTAATCAAAAAGTTAAGATATATACTAAGAATAAACGGAAAACAGGTTCAGGCACATAAGAAAAAGAAAAATATTATAAATGGAGTTCACCTTCTTCATTATTGTAAGATTCTTGTGGCACCTTACTCATAGGTTCAGGCAGACAAGAAACAGGTGGCGGCTGAGCAACTGCTTCAAGAGACCAATTCCATTTAGAAGTAGCTGGTGGGACACTCTTATTAGCAGTTGGATGAGCTGAAACTAATGGTAAAGTATTACAATATCGTGATAGGATATAATAGATTAGTACCAAATCAAGAAAGTGTAACAAAAATGAGATATGCTCTATGTGGTTTTAGCATAAGAGGGAATTTGGCTTTTCGTTTTCATGATGATAAGATGTTACTGGGTTGGGAAAATCATATTAAATAAACGACAAATGGAAACATGGCAGAAAAAAGACTTTTGAAGAGATAAACCTTAAAGAAATACCAAACAAAAAACCTTAAATAAAGACCAACACAGACAGATTTGAAGTTCCAATGTCATAAAAGAAATATCATTTGAAGACACACATGATAACCTCATGGGACCAGGTTCGCCAGCAACCTACAGAAAAAGAGAGATATTAGACTAACACATTAGATTCATACTGTATTGGAGTGTGTCTGCGTATGTATCTTGGAATCAATAAAAGCAGTGGCTGCAGTTGAATATATTGTACTTACTGTAATCGTCATTTGACGCATTGTCTGTAGAGCTCCATACAGATTTCTAAACCTACAACATCAAGTTTTTTTTTTTTTAATTTGAGCATTGTGCAATAATGGGTCAATATGGGTATTTTTATATGTAAACTTCATTAGTATGGTTTAGATGAGTCTCTTCGGACTACGGGTCCGGGTCAAATGGGTTTATAGTCGGGCTCTTATAGTTCTATTCTTGCCCGTTTTATAATAAACTTTCACCTAATTATCAAGAAAATCCGGTTAATAGTGTAAATGAGAAATGATATTTAATAAGAAATAGCCTATATGGTCACAATTAGAACATAATCATACACCTGATAAATGCATGATAAATGTAGTATGGAATTAGAAGACAAATGGAGATTAAAAAGAAAAATGATAGTGCATATAATACTGTGCATTCGCATAGTCTCTTGTTTTGTATAAACAGAAATGTAGGTGTTGTTAATGCAAAATATTGACGGCTACTCATCTAAAAATTCAAAGCATTCGTTATGTGCTTACGTTGGAGTACACGTTGCGGCTATTAGCTTTATCCCCAATTCCAGCGGCTAGAATATTTGCAGCAGCCAATTTAGTTTAAGATCTAAGTTGGACTTTTTTGTTTCCTTCATAGATTTCGTTAAGATTTGGGGGTTAAATTACTGGGTTGGGTTCTCTCAGTTCTTTTGGTTTGTGACAGTCAGGTATTAACATATGTGTAGATGTCTTTAGTTTTTGTGGATGATTATTGTAATTTTTTTTAATTTCCACCACCTGAAGCATGTAATAATATTCTGAGATATGTTCGGTTCCATGCCCCAATCCCATCTTGGGCTTGCCAAACACTTTTTTATTTTAACTTTCTCGCCTACTCTAATGGCCATATTCTTTCCAATGCCATCAGGTAAATGTTACGTTAAACTCAGAGAGTAAGTGTGGTGACCTCATATACAGAGAGTAAGTGTGCTTGATTTGTGTCTGCAGATCAAGTCTTCTAATGCAAGCTTGGATACTTTAGAGAGGATACCAGTAATCATTCCTCGACTAATGAAACAAATACAGCGGATGCACAAAAACACATCTTCGTTGGAGAACTGAAACCTGGCGAAATTATTCCATTTCAACCTTTTGGACTTATCTATTCTAGGTTACATGTTCTACAATTAAGACCTTCTACACTAAATGATCATAAGGAATATTCCTGGAGTTCTGTCATGGACAAACACGTGTTATCAGAAGATGTCAATTGTTTCTACTCGTTCCACCTAAGATTTGATTGTAGTTGTTTGTACCAAGGGAGTGTGCATTTGATTGCTATGATTCTTGCATGTTTCTGTATACTTATCCTAATCTTGAGTTTGTTCTCATACTTTCTCATGCTCACTCAATACATCGGTTTCTGAAAAACTGCATATTCGTTAATCACAATCAGATAAATGTGTAATGCCAAACACCCATTTCATAAACATACAAAAAAACTGTACCATTACTTATTAGGTGCATATACCATTTACATAAAAATTAACTGAGAATAATATACCTTGAAGAGTCTTACACGATCAGAATGTCAACACCGCCAAAGCCCTTCCTCAACTATAAGCTTTTTCTGATCTCAAACTCGCTCCAGGCAATTGGTACTAATCCTAAAGCAATGCTCTTTAGGAAATATTTTTTTAGAAAGAATGATACCATCAAGTTGCTGTTTTTGCAAGCAGGTATAGACCTATTTATTACTTTTGCTAACTTATTCAAGTTTAAGAAAACCAAATCTTGAAGTGCGCAGAGTTTTATATTCAGTTTGCATGTGTCAATACTTTTTCGAGTCTTTTAAAACCGAAACCAAATATACATGCAGCTAATCATCTTCTTAACTGCAACAGAAAAGGTCTATTTCGGCAGACTAATCTAAATAATGAACCAAAATACATTATAAACATTCTTGTATCATGCCTCAAATTCAACATAATTAAATATCAGTTTACATATTCCAATCAGTAAGTAGAAGTTTAACGATACGTTTTAAGAATAGATCAACACCTTCAACAAAAATCTACTACTCCATATCAGCACTGACAGATTGAAATTAAACATAAAAGCCTATAGTTACCTATGTTGCAAGTCTAATTCCAAGTTACTTACCTGACCTATTGATGTGGTTACAGAGGTTAGGGCTGTCGTTGGAGCTGTGGGTACACACCATATCCGACTACATAGCCTCTACAAAAGATGTCAGTATCTTGAGCAACTGGTGCAAACTCTTTTATGGTCATTTGAACCCTGCTGCTGCTAATTGTATGTGAATCAAAATGGCAAACTGAACTATTTTTTCCCATGCCAACAGTAGTTAGTTACCTGAATAAAGTGGGTAAAGTCTCTTTTCTGCCACTAATGTTTATTACTGGTTTTTTCTCTAACAGAAATGCAATTTTTGTAGACTAATGACATTGTTATTTAATATGGATACCATGATTTATTTAATAACACTCCAAGGTGCACGAAAAAGGTTTGAACTATGTAAACTAATAAAATTTTATATTTATGAAAATTTGGGTGACCTACTGACCTGTGTACTTAATAACACTTCAAAATGGAAGAAAATGTTTAAATTTAGAGCTGATAAATGCTCGATTGTGTGAGCAAGAGGAAGGATAACATGACCTCCATAATTACCAATTCGAGATCCTTGTAAGCTACACTGTCCAAGTTTGATTGCAGCAACATAGTATGCATCAATGTTGTTGTCTGCCCATTCTGACCGGTGCTCCCTCAAAAACCCTAGAAGTAGGGCCGGAGGAACATTCTGCAAAAAGAAATTAAAATTTTAAATTTCTGTATGCATTGTGCTAAAAAGAAATGCGAGTTTTGTCAGCTGACCTGTAAAAGCATCGACGCTTTCACACACATTACATCATTGCTAACAGGTGTGTATCCATTGGAAAATGAAGGATTCAATCCCATAAGCTTATCAGGGGAAGTATTCATGGAGATGGTAACATCATCAACACCGTCAGTAGCCTTCATTGACCAACCCTCATCAGTGAACTCGTTAAGAGCCTCATTAAAACCCCTGTTGAACCTTTGGCTAAGAGCTCTTAATGCTGCTGGTCTTCGGCCCCAATTAGGGGTCCACGGTCACTATGATTATGACCAAGGTCTGATCGATCGTTCTCAACTTGTAACATGTTTATCTTGGAGTTCATCATCTTATTTAGAATACAAAGATCAATTGAGGGCCTGTGATAACTTTTTTTTTGTGCTGAAGCGCACTGACCACCTTCATAATAAAGATCATTGTCGTTGCAATAGCCATATATACAGATTTATTCAAAGAACGCTCATGGGTTATGTACCTCAGTTAAGCATATAACTTAGTTGGAACCTCAGTAGGCCCCCCTACACCTGCTCTGGGAAGATTAAAACCGCCAATTTGCAAGGCCTATTTCTATATAGAAAATGTAAATGAGTAGAACTATAGAAGGCTATGAATATGTAACTGTAACTTAAATACAACAAACTTACTGTTTCCGGTAGAAGCTTCTGCTACAAATTTCCGGACCTAAACACCCAAACTATGGTAACTGTCTAACTGATGTACAAAACAAAATAAAGTTTATGAAATCAAATAAAATTATGACATGTTACCTTTTTGAACGAAACGTGATGCCAAATGACACAACATCACCAAAAGAAACGTAGTTATGTGACCCTGCTCATAAAAAAACGTTACTGATGAGATTACTAAGTTCAATAATGGTCTTTTTCTTACTTAAATAAAATTTTGTGACAGCTAGAAAATGTGTGAACTTGGAACTTAACATGTCTAATTAATCTAAACAAATAATATGTGTTGTATTCCAAATATGTGTTGAAGAAGGCTATAACTCGATCAATCTACTATAAGTTATATACTATATATTATGCACCACTTAATAAAAAATAAATTAGGATATAGTGGCTGCAGAAAGTGCAGATAATCACCTGAATGAGGGACATGAGCAGAAGAACCATGTCATGCATGCGTTAAATATCTTGGAGGTTGCCCAAGTTTCATACGGTCTCTGCTATTAAGAGAAAAAACACCATCAATGCTACAAGTAGTCTGAAAACACAATACCTGAATATACAGTTCTTATATGAAAACACCATAAATGACAGGCTTTTTCTGAAATGCAAGAGGTTACTGGAAGATGCATTGTTTGGCACCAAGCTGAAAACTAAGCAGGCAAGTTCCATGAGGATCGATCAAGGGATGAGTACTCTACAATTCTTTGGGTATTTGTGTTACGAAAACAGGCGCGTTACACAAATTATATATTATTCGGGTATCTGATTTACTCCTAGCAGCATATACAATCATATATTCAAAGAAACCGTAAGAAACGTTGATACTGAAAAACATAAGTACCAGCTCAACCGACTTCCTCGAGGAATCATTAGTTCATCAGATAAGCTTTAGATGAAACACACCCTAAATTAACTATCGGTCAACACCTCTTGACAATAAAGACAAAGAGCACCTTAACAAAGACATGCACGCAAATACAAATCGGATATCTGATCTACTCTTAACAGCTTATAGCTAAATTTTTGTGTTACAATTTAAAGCTAATCTTGTACCTTGTGATAAGTAATGCGACTGTGGAGTACCCTGTGAATAAAAGCTACTTTGGCTACTTACCTGAAAAAAACATAGCTTTGGCTCTAAACATATAATATGAAATCTGGAATGCTCACATAGGCTTTATTAATCTTTATATATTCATACATGTTTTATTAACCTGCAAAACAAAACAAAGAAAAAATACTTTGATTAGAGTTTTCTAAAAGAAGAGGTACCTTTTTTAGATAATTCCTTAACCTTCAAAAGAAAAAAAAACACCAGTTTCATTAGGATTTGAGATCATTAGAGTTCAAAAAAAGAGGTAACTTTTTTTAAGATGCTTCATTAACCTGCAAAACAATGAATACACCGGCATACATAATCTTAAAAAAAATAACGAATCATATTATTAGGATTTATTCAGCCAAACAAAACGAAACGAAAAAGATTAAGGTTATGAAGGAGCATTAGGGTTTTGATAAAATAAAAGAGATTAATACGTATAACGATATGGATTTGTATGAATATATTAAGAAGGATATCTTGATATATTTTCTATGATCAAACTGGAAAAAACCTACACAAGAAAAAGAAGATTACGATGGATGATTTTTTAGCGAATTAGGGTTTGATAGAAAATTAATACGTGATAAACAGAATTCAAAAAAATATAATTTTCAACAAAATTTAGATATGGATGAATATACTTGGAGTATATCTTGATATATTTTAAAAAATATCAGAAGATATTTATTATATTAAATACAAAACCGGATAATAAATATAGAGGTTTATCATCAAAATATAAAAATCATCCAATAGCTCAGTTGGAAAACACCAAAACAAATAACCTAGAGGTACTCAGTTCGAATCTCACAACCCTCACCAAAAAAAAATAATGTTTTTTACAACAGAAAAAACAAAACGCAATTTCCAAAACAAAGTTTTCAAAATTGCGTTTCCAAAACGCGATTTTCATAAAACTGCGATTTCAAACGGAAAAATTCGTGGAATTTGGAGATTTTCTAGGGAATACTCAAATCCTATTGGTTAAAAGATGTGACTGGGATATGACTGGGATCTAAAACTGTGGTTTCAAGTCATAAATATACCTATATATAATATAGAGATATATGTATATATAAATATATATATATATATATATATATATATATATATATATATATATATATATATATATATATATATATATATATATATATATATATATATATATATATATATATATATATATATATATATATATATATATATATATATATATATATATATATATATATATATATATATATATATATATATATATATATATATATATATATATATATTTATATATATATATATATATATATATATATATATATATATATATATATATACTAGCGTCGTAACCCGCTCAACGGGCGGGGTAGTTTTTTTGTTGTTCGAGAGGGTTTATAGTTTGTGCGTTTTTATGAAAACTTACGTGGTGACTATTGAGCAACCAAGGAATTACTCATTCTATTTTCAATGATAATGATAGTTTTAGTGGTAACAACGTCATCAACGGTATTCGCAGCATCAACATTAACATCGGTTGCTCTTCGTGTCATGGAGCCTTCTTAGTGAACATGTGTCTGCGCCACCACAACTATGAAACTATCAATGTGACATGGTTATCTTGGAAAATCACTCATTTGAAAATAGGACACGACCGACCTGCTATTTCTTTATTCGTATCTAATACAAATAGATTCGTCGCTTGTAGGCGGTAGCCTAGCGGTAATGAGAATATGTGAGATGCACCCAAGCCAAATGGTCGTGGTTAAAGTCTTTTTTGAGAGAAGCATGCATAGTATTTGTAACCCCCAGTAAGAGATCCTATTGGTCTGCTATGATGTGTTTGCCGAAGTTTAGAAGCGTGAAACATCTGTGTATGCAAGTTCCATCTTATTTTGATAACAATTATTTGTTGTTCAATTGGAAGATTAAGTTTGGAATCAGAGTCTATTCATTTATATATGTTTCATTAAATTTTATTTTTTCCTAACAAAGAATTACCTATAAATGCAAATGGTCAAGAAGAAGAAGAAGAAGACGTGGACTTATATCAAACGAAACTTGAAATTGCATTTCAATGTTTGGAGGATGTTGCTCTGAAATTTTTGTTGATGATAAAAACCCATCACCAGTTTGACATTTCTACAAGATGTTTTCGTAACAGATCCAGGTCAAAATGAGAGTCTCTCTCTTAATGGGGAAAAAGTTATTGAGATAAAAAATTTATTTGAAGTTGTGGAACTGGAAAGTTACCTCATAGGTTTAGCAAGTGTTACATCCCTTTGTTGAAATTGCCTGTGTATGGGTACGTCATGAAGGGAGTAACTCTATTTCTGTTAGGGAAGAATGATTCTGATGATGGCATTGATAGTTTTATGTAAATGGTCGTCATGGAAATTATATAAGTTATGTAGTGATTAAAAATGGTTTATGACTTCTAATTGTCAGTTTACTTTTGGTATTTTTAAATATTTGTTTGTAATGTTCTTTTGACACATATGACTTGTGATTGTTTTTTTATTTGTTAAATATATGTATACAATTTTGTTTTTAATTTAGTTGTCTTTTAATACATTATCAGTCGTAATTTTTAGATTCTTTTAATGGTAATTTAGTTTTGACTTTTTAATGACCGTTCGCCTGATGATCAAGCTTGTTTTGTGGATATCGTTTACAAAAATTAAGTTAAACAATAACTCACACAAACACAAAACATAGCTCCAAACTGATTGTGTCAACTAGAAAAATCAACTATTTTATTTAGTATATAAATAACACAATCAGTAAAAATTAGAAACTTAAATGTTGCAAAAAAAAGTTATAACTTGAGTGAGTGTTTAATTGTGTTTTATTTTAATATTATTTTTGATGAGCTTGCGTCATTAATATTATTTAAAAACAATTGAGTAAAGGAAAAATAATTATAAATATAAAATGAATATATTTAGTGAATTCATTAACAATAAAAATAATTTTTTTTGGCTTGCAAATTTTCTTGTTTTAATATGATCTTTGCGAATATTTATACTTCGTAATTTTATCTTTAGGAATGTATAACACTTTTTTTTAAAGTGAACTTTTGAATTATTATTTGAGGAAACATTTTCAAAATTTATTTAAGGAAACAATCAATCATCGGTTATAGGTTCGACCACAAAGTCAAATCGATCGAATTACGGGTCACGGGTTCGATCATCAGATCATATTGGACGAGTAATCGGGTCACGGATTCGATCATCGGGTCAACCCTGTCGAGTCACCCGGTCACGTATGATCATCGGGTCAACCCGGTCGAGTCACCGGTCAAGGGTCGACTACCAGGCCAGTCAGGTCGAGTCACCAAAACACTGGTTCGAACACGGGTACACCGGATCGAATTACCGAGTTACCAATTCGACCAACACATTAATTAACATATCGTTAATTATCCGCCGTCAAGCAATTTTTGCCTTGCAAGTACATGTCTTACATTAATAATTTACTTATCATCAAATATGACTTATAATTTACTTATCATCATGTAAATAATTTACGTACCCATCATCATAAATATATATTCTAATATGATCTAATTCTATTTTGGTGGATAAACAACGTTTAAAGATCCGTATCTTGTCGTGGGTTGTTTGTATACAAATCTATCTTCTCTCGTATAATAAGATAAGGGTTTGTGGGTTTAGACTCCTCCCACTTAGGAGCCCAACACCCTTCAATCATTACGTATGTGTTATTCTCATAGTTAACTCCAGCCTTATTGAGACCTGAAAATGAAATATCATCAGGACATGTACTTCTTCTGCCAAAATTAATTTTTTTTTATTTATAACTTTATGATATTAAACAATAAAAAGTAAATGTTCTTTGAAAAACACAATTTTTCTTCTGGCGTCGGATCTGCTATTGAAACGTCATCAGTTTTTCTAAAATTGTTATATCGCTGGAAAATGCACAGATCCTGCCGGATCTGCTATTGAAACAAGCTATGTAGCCCAATAATCTAATTGACGTCCCGTGTTGGTCTGAACTCTGAATCGAAGATCGGAGGCACTAGATCTAACGACGGTAGATATATGTGAAAGGTTTGGTCGGCGTTTTTGGTTGTAGGCGGCGGTGTGACATCGTCGACGGTTTCTGTGAAGCGGCGGACAGAGTTCCAGAAGAGACCTACATGTAAAAAATCTAAACATCACCATCTTCATCATCTTTAGTAACCAGAAGTGCGATGGTGGTGAGACGGACATAGATATAACGTTAAAACAACCTCTTTTTCATAACTGGTGGTGGTCGCATGCAATATGGCGGTTGTAGTAGTGTTGTTTGGCCTGAGGTGTGGCGACCAGATAGGTGGTGCCGTGGTGGCCGGAATAAATGGACTGGTGATGTTAATTTGGATAAAATAAAAAGAAAAGGAAGAAAGAAAATGTGTGAAAGGAGAAAACAAAGAATTTGTTTTTTTACTTCATCAATATATATTACTCAGTTTTTTTATATTTGATTTATGCTTTCAAATTTTAATGAAATTATTGAATTTATAAACACATTAAACGAGATGTATAGTTTTTATAAAAAAAAGTCAAAACTATATGGTGTCAGTGGTCCAAATTTTTCAAAGGGTTCAAATAGGCGGGTCACATAATACAAATTCCGATCGTATCAGGTCATTTAATTCCAAAGCAATGGGTGTGATGACAAATGTATTTAACGTATAACGAAACACCTTTGTATAACAACACTATTGTAAAAGTTAGTTATTTCAAAAAATTTATGTTTGGTTTAAAAAAATTTATTTAGCACCTCATTGTGTATACATCTAATAGAATAAAACAACACAAATAAAACTATACGTGTAATAAATAGAAGACTCATCGTTCTTTATCAGTTGCTAGTGATGTTGAGAATATATTAACATCTGAATTCATTGTTTAAGGATCTTGAAATTCATTAAACTTATATGTTCCTCGTTAATGTTCTTCTCTCTATTATGCGTTTGGCTTTATACGTATCTTATTAATTAATTCTCCAGTGAAAAAGAATTGGACCACCTATTCATCTGACTTTCTGAGCTGTACCAAAAAAAGAAGATCAAACCCAAGAACATGTCATAGTCTTTCTCGGACAGCGTACGTAAACTTCTTTCATTGCCATCACTTTCCCTATCAGATTTCGAGCCACTTCATCTATGTCATCAAACTCTTAAGGTCTGCAAATGCTACAGGAGATGAAGAGGCTATCAATCTTGGCTGCAATTTCAAAAAGTAATCAGTCAGTAAGAAACAAATATTACGGATGCAAACAAATAGATGAAATAGGTGTGGTCCATAACTGACAAGAACACATAATTCAGGAAACATAAATAGATTAAATATTTGAGTTAGTTATGGACGTATAATTGATAAATAGTTTATTTGTGTATTTTTGTTAAAGTTATATTGGCTTTCCCACCACCATAAAGTCATCCTTAGTTTTCAAAAGCAAACAAATAGAGATTAACTTCCTTAAGATTTATTTAAGAAACATAAAATAAAATAGAATAAATTGATATAAAAGTGAATAAATGTTAAAAGTTAGTAGGAAAGAGTGAGATACATCCATTCAGGAATCAAAAATATTCTAACAGGAGAAATAAAAGATAGAGATAACATACCTTTCGCTAACAAAGATAATGGCCCACTATTACAATGAAAATACTCAAATCCATAATTATTTGTTCAGGTTTTCTTGAATGGCAACAAATTATCAACAATGTTGCCACCCATATCAGGACATTTTGGACCAGAACCACCTGCCTGATATAAAATTTCTATTCAGTACCTGACAAGGTGAGCCTTCGTATCAACCACTTCAAAGGAAACATAAAAATCGATAGATTCTTACTTGGAGAGTCATCTCATTGGTTTGAGAATAAGTATCAAATCATTCATATTATGGTTTCTACAAAAAAACATATCGCATCCATCAAATGGGTCAAATGGCTTGAACGGGTCAAACGGGTCGAAAGACACCTTAAGTCTAACTTAATGTGTACAACCTTCTTCCAAGAGTAATGCTGCTAGAAGACTAAGCAGAACGCTTTCACCATGCTTATGAACTGAAAGCATCGTTATGGGAGAAACTATGTTTTGAGAATAAGGTATACATATAAACATATGACAGCTTACTTGCTAATTCGATTCTAAAATTAACTTTCAAGTATCCAAGGAGTCTATTTTCCCACATAAGCTTCGTTTGAGGAGCTTATCTAAAAAAACTTATAGAACTCATAAATGAATACAAAATATCCCCATTTGCAGGACAGTGTTGAATGAAATAACCTAAAAACAAAATATGATTAGTAATCCTGCCATAAATAACTTGTTTTAATTTTCAGTAATCTCACATATTCTAGGATAGTGAAATCTACCAGGAATGTTGCATCTATAGCATACATAGCCCTTGGGTCGTTTTTGCAACTCAAAGCTATCTGCCTAAATAATTAAGTAGATCAGATTTTACGCAATATATAAAATAAAAAAGCACTTAAAAAGCACTTTAAAAATGTTAGCCTCAAAATATTGAGTCAAACAAGAATGCTCGGTCATATGTTTATTAGGTATCGTATATTAGAACGTTGTAATAGGTAGTAGGTTAGTCGTGTATTACGGGCTTAACTTTAAGCGAAGGTTCTTTCATAAGTAACCAAAGCCCAAAAAGAAATCTCGGCCCATTAGAATATAGTCCATAACGAAGCCCGCATGTGGGTGGAATATATATATACCCTTCCTAGCATGTTAGGAAGGGTGTTGGTCATTTTTATTTTTACTCTCTGATCTAATCCTCCAAAAGTTCCAACCATTCTCTCTATTTTCTCTCACTACTTTCTCTTTCTAGAATTCATCTATCTTCTACCTTTCTTTCTTGTTTAATCCTCACGTAATCTATGGGACAACAATTGATATCAATCGCCATGGGGTAGTTTATATGATTCGTTGTTGATATTATACTTGGTTCGTGTGATTTACTCCTATAATCATCTCGGATTCAAGTTTTTCTTGTGCTTTCCGTAATATACATCTTAATTTACATCTCCTACATAGTTGTGGTAGGGATTTGATTGCTTTTGGTTGGTTAAAATCACAGATTCTTGTCAAAAATCTCACTTTTTTACCAAAAGTTTCGGAAAAGTACAAGCAATCTGTAACACTCTCAAAACGGGTCACATTAGCGGAAGGGTCCTTGGGTGCTACTTACATGATTCAAGCTCATAATCATAGAAAACGGCTCAAAATAAGTCATTTTAATAAAAACATCCATTCATTTATTCAATGTCAAAACTTTACACATGGTCCCAGATAACTTGAAGTTTTGAAAATAAAATAAATAATAAAAGTTATTTGAATGGATAAGTTTTAGAAAAGCGAGCCCAAACATTTCAAATATGCAAGCTTCACGAAACTGCCTTCCTCGAGTGCCTTCTTATGGACCTGAGATAAAACATGCTAAAAAGTCAACAAAATTTGCTGAGTGAATCTATAGAGTTTAAATTAAATAAAAAGAACACAAGTATTCTGAATAACCTTCCTTGGTTAATAATTCATTGAAAGACAATTATGTTGTACGGACATAATTATCGGTGTTATTACATAAGCCTCATGACATTGAACGTTAACATATATTATTTCTGCCCAACACACCTAGCCAAGTGCGTATATTTCTCTTATACATATGCATCCGATGTTTCATAACTAGTGCTTCACTACACCACGCGATAGCTAGTCGCAACCGGACTGGGCGTCACCCCGATAGATCTATCCATAGTGTTAGCGTTCTTTCGATTAACAATTCACGATTCATGGGTCTTTAAAGGCTAAAGCTAACTTATGTAATAACTTTCATCTAAGCATACAATTGGGTCCCTTGTGTTCTATTTTAAAATAAAGAGGGTTTACCACAACTTCTAGTTGCTCCCATTCATAGGTTTACAGCAACTCTTGTTGTACCCTTCATTTTTAATAAATACTTTTCAAGTAAATAGAGCTTCCACAACTACTAGTTGCACCATTCAGTTGGTTTACCGCAACTTATAGTTGTACTCTTTATTTTTAATAAAACAAGCATGCTATCCCCTCGCAAGTTTCTAAAACAATTAAAGAATTTAAAAGCGAGGCTATAGACTCACTTTGATATCGGTAACAAAGAGGCACAAAGAAAATCCGCAAACCTCAAATACTTCCAACGCGACCTAAAATATGGGCGCGTATTAAGTTCTAGCTGGTACAAATAATATTTTCAAAAAAATATATATACATATGTCACAGTACATATATTGATCAAGACCTTAGACATTAATTTATTTAATTATAAACATGTCATAAATTTTTATAAGTAAAAAATATCAATTTTTACTAGTAAGATGGCTAAGTGTCAAAAATAGTCCATCAAGACCATTATCTAATCCTAATATCAAGTTCTCGTGTGTATTATTAGGTGCTCGGGGTCAAGGTTATCAACATTTACAGTATATAAGTCTAGTAAAACTCCCTATAAGTGAGTCTTACCTCCTCGGAATTTACCTGAGAAACCGTTTCAGTAAAAAAAATGTTTTCCTCGCAATTTTAAAAATTCAATTTTTTATATCACAAATGCTATCGTATCTCACAGTCCGTAAAGTCTATGCCTATGGTTTTTACATGTCCGAATTCTTTTTTGAGTCTAATGTACTGAAATAAGCCTCTCTTAAACCCAATTTTACCCAAACAAGTCCATTTGGTCCAAGTTCTCACTTGTGGTCAGGCCTGATTTTAGGCCTGCAGATTTAAGGTTCACCATTTTGGACGCTATTTTCAAATGGTAATGAACTGGTAGACTATCCTTTTGATTCAGAATCTACATGATGTTAGCTACGTCTCATAGTTTTGGGTTTTTGGTTGGTTCTGCACGCAACATTATGTTATCAGTCTTATTAGGTAGCATGTTCAGAATTGACCCTTTCAACTAATTTGGCCACAAATCACTCATCAGACATCGTCAAGATGTGTTCTACCCGGCAAACTCACCATAAGGAACTCATCTACACTTATATTTGGTCACCTCATATCCCCAACCTACTGTTCTTTTCAGTAAACTCACGTTTTCTACTGCCTAAAATCAAGGTTTCTAATTAACAATTTTTGGGCTTCTAATAGCTTGGTTCTTTTAGATGCTTTTATTCAAATCTTGTCTAATCTTGATAAATACATAACACATGTATATCTATCATAAAAATATAGAAAATATGGAGAGGAGTAAGATGGATTTACAAAGGATGATAGTGATTAATCTAATTCACTAATACTTGCAACCATTCAACCCTTGAAATCTTTGTAGATAATGATGTAAAATGAACCAATAACTTCTAGACCATGAACCTTCACTTGAGAAACAATAGATCTTAGCAAGAAAAATGTTTGTGAGTATTGTTATGACTGTTTTGGGATGTCACAATTAGAAGAGAAAGAAGTAAAATTTGGTTTTGCAAATGATAATGAAAAGGACTGTGGGATTGTTATCTAAACATGTATGACCAATTTGCACTTTGTCTTATCATGACACCATGAGTGTCATACGTGTCCTTCATTTGAGTGGGGTTAGATTACTATAAAATCTTGCCCCACAATTTACTAAAGCGGGTATTATCGAATCCTGATATTTTAAAAGTTACGCGATTTTAAAAGATACACGTAAAACACGAAGAATAAACGCTCAATATAAAATAGAAACATTGGCATTCAGAGAACATTAATATTTTGATAATTAAATGACTTAAAATACGTTAACGTGTCGAATGAATGAACGACACAAGGTCCAACGTGAATTGCGAAAAATACTTTTAAAATAAAAATTAAACGACAATAATAGAAAATATTAAATATCGAAACTATTGATAATAAAATATAAAATTTTGGGCATCCGTCGGTATCGCGATCACTAGTAGTTCTCGTCACTCTTCAAAATGTAAAGCAAGAGAAATAAAGATAAATATAAGAAAATCATTCTTATAATTAATTGGAAATATGATATCGATACCTAACGTATTCCTTGTCGGTTTTCATCTAAACGACATTCTTACGCTAAGTTTCAAGCCTTAACCTTCTCAGTTAGCCGATATTTCAAAATTCTCAATAAAGAAACACATAATATGTAATAGTCGAGATTAAAATAACGACCTGAAATATCAAGATTGTCATATCATCCCTACCAAATTAGGATCTTCGTCCTCGAAGATCAATTTGCCTTATTGTCTTCCTTCTTGTTGAAGTCATACAAATGAGGATATTTCTTCCACATTTGGTCATCCCTTTCCCAAGTGTATTTTGGTTATCATCTCGAGTTTCATCGGAATTTGACAATAGGAATTCGAATTTGCTTCAATTGCTTAACTTTCTTATCAATAATTTTGACAAGTTCTTCGATGAAATTCATCTTATTGTCGAAATACTTCGTCAAGAGGATAATAAGATCTATGTCTATAAACATTGATTTAGGTTCAACACATGAAAAGTATTGTAAATTCCTTGTAGCTCTTGAGGTAATTAAAGTTTTCATGCCACTGAGCCCATTCTCGATATCATCTCGAGTGGCCCAACATCACGCAGACTTAACTTCCCACGTTTTCCAAAACGTATAACACCTTTCCATGGTGATATATTCGGCATAAGTTTTCTACCTACCTCGAAATCTAAAGGTTTTCACTTCACATAATCATAACTTTCTTGTATACTACGAGCGACTAAAAAACGATTCTTAGTTTGTACGATCATTTTATTATTGGAATGAAAGGATCATATTTAGTTAATCCGACGAAAATGACTCAAACTGAATCAAATCTAAACAGAGGTTTCTGAAGCTTCACAATGAAATCCATTGTAATTGGCTCCCACTCCCATATAGGAATTTATGATTGTTGAAGTAATCCTGATGGCTTTTGGTATTCAACATTGACTTTAGCACATGCCACTAATTTACGAACATAAGTCGTAATATCCGCTTTCATGTTTGGCACCAGTACCATTTCTTCACTCCTTAGAAAATTAAAGATAGTCTCCAAATGTTCACCATGCTCATTTTTTTTCAATTAATCAGAACATTATCAATGAACATGATCAAAAATTTATCAAGTTACGACTTGCACGCACGATTCATGAAATCCATGTAAATTGCCGATGCATTGGTCAATCCATACGACATTACTTAGGACTCATAATGACCATAATGATTTTTAAACGCAGTAATTGGAATATCTTCTTCGCGGATGCGAAGTTGATGATAACCAGACCGTAGGTCATTATTCGAATAGACACTAGAAACTTACAGTTAATCAAATACGTTATCTATCCTAGGCAAATGATATCGGTTCTGGACCAACAATTTATTTAGTTCTCGGTGAAACGATCCATCTTTTTTTCTTACGAATAATACCAGAGCTCTTCATGACGACGAGCCCGGTCGAATAAAACCTTAACCAGATAGCTCTTGCAACTGCACATATAATTCCTTCAGTTCGGATGGTGCTAAACAATATGGCGCACGTGCCACGGTGCAATACCATGAATTAGATCGATTTTAGAATTCTATTTGACTTGGGGGAGAAAGCCCCGACAAATCTTGTGGAAATACTTCAGGATAGCCACGGATGACTGAAACATCTTCGACTCACTTCTTCTTTGATTGCTTCTCCGATACTTGAGCTAGGAATAATTCACAACCTCTTTCGTTATACTAACGAGCTTTAATGCATGAAACGATTTTCAGTTGAGAGTTATTTTCATCACCTCCGATAACTAAGGTCAAGTTATTTATGGGAATCCTAACTCTTTTTTTTCTTTTGATCCACACGCTCCTCCTCTAGAACCATCTGCACTAGAACCATCTGCACCATAGAACTACATGCTCCAACCAAACTACCAACCCAATAGAGCCGCCAGCTCTATCATTCATGTTGGCCATGAATTCAGTTAAGGATGAAGCAACTTGTTCACTAATAACTTGGTGCATATGTGCCCAGTTATATTTTTGGCGTCATGATTCTAGTACAACGCGAATCATAATGAGTATTCATTTAATGGTTGCGTTATATCACATGAATTAAAAAGAGAAATGCAAAGAAAGATAACAATAGAATGATGTAGAATTTGGAATCAAAATATAGTCACTTCATTGATCACAAACTAGTGCAAGTTGCATTGTCAAGCATTATAGATTATCATCGTCTAATGCCATACAACTTAAAAGACTAGTCCTACTAACTGATGTCACAGTTTAGTTAGTGATTTATGAAAAGACAATACAATTGATATACTAATTCACGAGAGTTACTAGGTAATTCACGTGGCTAAGAAAACTCCTCGGTCCCACTAGAAGAAGATTTCTACATTGTCTTTCAGAGACGCTTGATATCCTCCTCAATTGGTGGTTTTGGAACAGCCCAAATACAACCATCCCACGATCATAGAATTAAAGTAACAAAATCAAAGAATGAATCGAGCAAACGAATTATGAGTCAATTGGAGTTTAAATGCGTGGATTCTATATGCTTAAGCCCACACGTTTATAAATCATTATTTCCATGGATTGATCAAATCCATCCAAATAAGATTTAGAAATTTGTGGTTCAACAATTTATAATTTCCTTGTTCAAATAAATGGCCACTTCATTTCAACAAGACGATTATAAATCACCTTATTTAAGCATCGCTAGCTCAACGCTGAAAATTAGGATCGAAATAAACGAGAGAATGTTTTAGCAGAAAATGATCAGTGATATGATATGGAATCCTGGTTGGCATGTGAATACCATACCAATCAATCTCAATTCCTAAAAACCATAGTACCATCTGAGACAAACTTGTTTCTATCAAAAAAGTATAATGTCAAAGATTAATGAAATACAGATTAAATTTGCTAAACGAAATGAACGGATTGATGAATCAATAATAAGAACCAAGGAATCGTAATCCTTGTAACCAAAAGAATATTATCGAGAATATTAACCATTTCATTGGGATCATGTATCCATAACTTAGTTAGTCTCGGGAATAGCAGGATTAACTTCAGCTTTAGCGTTAAAATGACTAGAGTGGCTTCGTGACAATCTACGTCGTATACATATCTCGTATAAGCATAAAGTTATCATTTATAATTAAATAAAAGAAAACATACCTTGAAATTCACAATTACAAATAATCGATAAAGATTACAACATATATATATAATTCTATACATATATAAATACTCTCATTCTCGTCCATTGGCAACTCAGAGGTTTCGCTTGCAACTGTTATAGTTAAAAGATTTCAAAAATTCATTTTTGGAAAATCTTTTCGTTCTCTATAACTTGAGCTCTGATACCAATTTGTAACACTCTCAAATCGGGTCACATTAGCGGAAGGGCCCTTGGGTGTTACTTATATGATTCAAGCTCATAATCATACAAAACGGCTCAAAACGAGTCGTTTTAATAAAAACATCCATTCATTTATTCAATGTCAAAACTTTACACATGGTCCCAGATAACTTGAAGTTTTGAAAATAAAATAAATAATAAAATTTCTTTGAATGGATATGTTTTAGAAAAGCGAGCCCAAACATTTCAAATATGCAAGCTTCACGAAACCGCCTTCCTCGAGTGCCTTCTTATGGACCTGAGATAAAACATGCTAAAAAGTCAACAAAATTTGCTGAGTGAATCTATAGAGTTTAAATTAAATAAAGAGAACACAAGTATTCTGAATAACCTTCCATGGTTAATAATTCATCGAAAGACAATTATGTTGTACGGACATAATTATCGGTGTTATTACATAAGCCTCATGACATTGAACGTTAACATATATTATTTCAGCCCAACACACCTAGCCAAGTGCGTATATTTCTCTTATACATATGCATCCGATGTTTCATAACTAGTGCTTCACTACACCACGCGATAGCTAGTCGCGACCGGACTGGGCGTCACCCCGATAGATCTATCCATAGTATTAGCGTTCTTACGATTAACAATTCACGATTCATGGGTCTTTAAATGCTAAAGCTAACTTATGTAATAACTTTCATCTAAGCATATAATCGGGTCCCTTGAGTTCTATTTTAAAATAAAGAGGGTTTACCACAACTTCTGGTTGCTCCCATTCATGGGTTTACATCAACTCTTGTTGTACCCTTCATTTTTAATAAATACTTTTCAAGTAAATAGAGCTTCCACAACTACTAGTTGCACCATTCAGTTGGTTTACCGCAACTTATAGTTGTACTCTTTATTTTTAATAAAACAAGCATGTTATCCCCTCGCAAGTTTCTAAAAAAATTAAAGAATTTAAAAGCGAAGCTATAGACTCACTTTGATATCGGTAACGAAGAGGCACAAAGAAAATCCGCAAACCTCAAATAATTCCAACACGACCTAAAATATGGGCGCGTATTAAGTTCTAGCTGGTACAAATAATACTTTCAAAAAAATATATATATACATATGTCACAATACATATATTGATCAAGACCTTAGACATTATAATATATATTAAATATTAAAGTATACGACGTCGTATTAACATTTTGAATGTCGTTTTGCTCAATGTCATTGTCGTTTGAAAGACACACTATCAACCAAGTGGTCCATAAAGTGAATAGATTTTTTTAAAAGAACCTTTATGGTATGAAATTTATTACAAAAACAACCTTAGATTTTTAAGTATTTACACTTTTTTAATATAACAAAATTTACTTATTAAATATGAATTGCATATTTATCGATTCTACTGGTGAAAAAATACCGCTGAAAAAACTGTCAAATTGTGAATCAAACGAACCATATATTACAATTTTTTTGTACACGTATAATTTCATAAATAAATATCGACATTTAATACACATTTTAAAAAAATTATCGAAATAGTTATCGAGGTTATTCATTCCTTGCAAAGCCAATCATTGACGTGAACAACCATTCGTTTTGTCGATCAAGTGCCAATCGTTAACTCTAAACCCTACGCCGCGAAGCGCGGGTTATATATCTCGTTAATTTATTTAATTATAAACATGTCATAAATTTTTATAAGTCAAAAATATCAATTTTTACTAGTAAGATGGCTAAGTGTCAAAAATAGTCCATCAAGACCATTATCTAATCCTAATATCAAGTTCTCGTGTGTATTATTAGGTGCTCGGGGTCAAGGTTATCAACATTTACAGTATATAAGTCTACAAGGTTAAAACTCCCTGTAAGTGAGTCTCACCTCCTCGGAGTTTACCTGAGAAACCGTTTCAGTAAAAAAAAAGTTTTCCTCGCAATTTTAGAAATTCAAAATTTTTTTATATCACAAATGGTATCGTATCTCACAGTCCGTAAAGGCTATGCCTATGGTTTTTACATGTCCCCTTTTTTGAGTCTAATGTATTGAGATAAGCCTCCCTTAAAACCAAATTTACCCAAACAAGTCCATTTGGTCCAAGTTCTCACTTGTGGTCAGGTCTGATTTTAGGCCTGCAGATTTAAGGTTCACCATTTTGGACGCTATTTTCAAATGGTAATGAACTGGTAGACTATCCTTTTGATTCAGAATCTACATGATGTTAGCTACGTCTCATAGTTTTGGGTTTTTGGTTGGTTCTGCACGCATCATTATGTTATCAGTCTTATTAGGTAGCATGTTCAGAATTGACCCTTTTCACTAATTTGGCCACAAATCACTCATCAGACATCGTCAAGATGTGTTCTACCCGGCAAACTCACCATAAGGAACTCATCTACACTTATATTTGGTCACCTCATATCCCCAACCTACTGTTCTTTTCAGTAAACTCACGTTTTCTACTGCCCAAAATCAAGGTTTCTAATTAACAATTTTTGGGCTTTTAATAACTTGGTTCTTTTAGATGCTTTTATTCAAATCTTGTCTAATCTTGATCAATACATAACACATGTATATCTATCATAAAAGTATAGAAAATATGGAGAGGAGTAAGATGGATTTACAAAGGATGATAGTGATGAATCTAATTCACTAATACTTGCAACCATTCAACCCTTGAAATCTTGGTAGATAATGATGTAAAATGAACCAATAACTTCTAGACCATGAACCTTCACTTGAGCAACAATAGATCTTATCAAGAAAAATGTTTGTGAGTATTGTTATGACTGTTTTGGGATGTCACAATTAGAAGAGAAAGAAGTAAAATTTGGTTTTGCAAATGATAATGAAAAGGACGGTGGGATTGTTATCTAAACATGTATGACCAATTTGCACTTTGTCTTATCATGACACCATGAGTGTCATACGTGTCCTTCATTGGAGTGAGGTTAGATTACTATAAAATCTTGCCCCACAATTTACTAAAGCGGGTATTATCGAATCCTGATATTTTTAAAGTTACGCGATTTTCAAAGATACACATAAAACACGAAGAATAAACGCTCAATATAAAATAGAAACATTGGCATTCAGAGAACATTAATATTTTGATAATTAAATGACTTAAAATACGTTAACGTTTCGAATGAATGAACGACACTTAAAGGTCCAACGTGTATTGCGAAAAATACTTTTAAAATAAAAATTAAACGACAATAATAGAAAATATTAAATATCGAAACTATTGATAATAAAATATAAAATTTTGGGCATCCGTCGGTATCGCGATCACTAGTAGTTCTCGTCACTCGTCAAAATGTAAAGCACGAGAAATAAAGATAAATATAAGAAAATAATTCTTATAATAAATTGGAAATATGATATCGATACCTAACGTATTCCTTGTCGGTTTTCATCTAAACGACATTCTTACGTTAAGTTTCAAGCCTTAACCTTCTCGGTTAGCCGATATTTCAAAATTCTCAATAAAGAAACACTTAATATGTAATAGTCGAGATTAAAATAACGACCTGAAATATCAAGATTGTCACACAATCCGACAGAATTCCATCGGAAAAGGGTATAATGTTCCGACAGTTATTCCGATAACACTACATCGGAAAAGGGTTTTAATATTCCGACCGTTATTCTGATTGTGTATTCCGATAGGTTATTCTGACTGTGATTCCGACAGGGATTCCGACAGCCTTATTCCGACAGTGATTCCGATAGGTATTCCGACAGCTCATATTCCGACAGTACTACATTCCGACAGTATTCCGATACAACATCCCGACAACATTCCGATGGTCATTCCGATAGCACATTCCAATGGAAATTCCGATGATATGTTTAGCCAAATTTTGTTCGAGTATTTTTTAGACTTAGCCAATATCTAGACTAGTTTCGGAATATCGTTTACACGAAGATTACAATTTTAAAAAAAGAGTTAAAATTTTCCCGTCAAGTAAATTAAATTTTTTTCCATACTAGTTTTAGGACATTTCTAGCTCGATTTCAAAATTTGGTGATTACAAAATTTTTTGGTCTACCGTTTTGTCGGACTGGGGAATTTATTGTCGGACTGAATAAAAATTGCAATTTTCGGAATTTAAACCACAACAACAATCACAACACATCTACTTAAGATCCATATTCACTTCATCATTTCAGAGTATATTGAGATGGATTCTACTGCCGAATATCGTGTGACGAACGACAACATAATGGTGGCGGGTAACAAAGAGAGACCACTAATGCTTGTGTCGGGTCGATATGATCAATAGCAATCCCGTTTTGTACGTTAATTTGACACAAAACCTAACGGTGATGCTTTAAGGCAATGTATCTTTGATGGACCCTATAAACTCTCAAGGATTCAAGTTCCTAGAGTACCAGCCACAGACACAACTGAAGAACAACTTGCATATGAACGTGATGAAAAGAGAAACAACCTCACACCAGAGAACCGTGCTTGGTTTGATGCAAAAAAGGAAGCAATCTACTTAATTCTCAGTGGCATTGGAGATGATATTTATTCCACGGTTGATGCTTGTTCTACTTCTAAAGAAATGTGGACGACCATTGAAAGATTGCAACAAGGTGAATCACTTAACAAACAAGACATGAAAACTAAGATGTTTTGGGACTTTGGCAAGTTTACATCAAAGGATGGGGAATCAATTGATTCTTATTACTCCCGATTCTACAAAATGATGAATGACATGACCCGACAACTTGCAAGTTTCCACCATGCAAGTCAATGTCCAATTTCTACAGCAACTTCAACCAGAGTGGACACGGTTTGTCACCTTGGTGAAACAACAAAAAAAGATAGATGAAGTTTCATATCACACGCTCTTTGATGTTTTGAAACAATTTCAAAATGAAGCAAATGAACTTCGAGCTGAACGTGCTACAAAGGTTTCAAATCCACTTGCTTTGGTGTCTACCACTCAACATTACCCAGCTTATCGTTCTCGTGTTCCAAAGACCTACTCCACTCAATCATCATCACCACGATCATCCACTGTCTCGAAGCCACATGCTCCAACAAGATCCCAAGGCAAAGAAGTTGCAAGAGCACCATCACCCACACCTGAGCAATCATCCGAAGAAGACAGTGATGAAGAACTTGCTCAAAAGCATAGGGAATTCAAGCAACAAATGGCTTTTATTATGAAACAATACAGGAAAATCTACAAACCTACCAACAACAACCTCAGAACACATCTAATACGAGGAACAACTATGCTCAAAGTCCTCCAAGGTATGACCCACGCAAACATGCTGAGAGTCCTCTAAAGTATGATCGACAACCCACAAAGTATGATAATCAGAGGGTTGCTACTGTTGTTGGAAATAGGGAAACTGTTGGTACTCAAGTTGTGCAACAAACTGGGATTCAGTGTTTTAACTGCCGAGGTTATGGGCATTTGGCTAGGGAATGCAGGCAGCCAAAGAGGGTCAAAGATTATGGTTATTGACTGATTTGTTTTGCTATACGTAAAAATACACGCAGATCAAGTAAGTCGATAACAAACTACAAAAAACGAGTAATATCACGAAAGCGACCCGAGATCGTTGTTCGACGAGGAAATTGTGAATTTGAGATTCTCGATTCGATGTTCGATTAATGATTGAAGAATGTCGTTGAAAAAGTAAAAGCAAAGACGTAAACGTTAAACGACTTAAAACGTAAAATAATGAAAATCACGTAAAACGAGAAAATGACGAAATTAATTTTTTTTTTGAAAACTTAGCTAAAAATAAATTTATTAAACTTAAAAAGAAAAATAAAAACTATTTTAAAAATACAAATGGGCTAAAAAACAAATGTACGAAATTAAACGAAATGAGCGTTATTGGGCCAAAAAGCCCAATAATCGAATTACTTAACGAGAGACACTAAAATTTGACAAGGATTATTTTTTTGGACTTATTAAACTACAACAAAAAGAAAATCTTGAAAAGGTTTAGCCAATAATCTCGAATAAGCAAAAACCGTTTTTCAAAAAGGACAAATTAGTCGAATAAGCTAACTACTTGACCACTTGTTTTGAAAATCGACACACTAGCTAGAATTGAGATAAAAATAACGTAGGAAAAGAGAAAAGTGAAATAAGTAATACCAATAAGCATAAATGATCTCAATAAGCACCTTAGAAAATAAACTATGTAGCGAAAATCTAATAAAACATTTACCAAACACGTTTAAACCTTGAGAACAAGTAAAAGATATAAGAAAAATACCATTGAGTAAAAATCTAAAGTCGTTGCACGTTTAATACTCACAAAATAAGCAAATAAGCTGAATACGGGCTGAATAGCAAAAATACGAGACTAAAACTGGTATAAAAATAAAGCAAAGGCAAAGAGTAACAAGAAAGTCAGCTAGATCAGATGGTTAGAGGGTGGGGTGCTGCGTCTTGTGCATTGGTTTGGTCAGGTGTTCAATTCCTTGCAGTGGTACTATATTTTTTTTGCACAGAATATTATTTTGCTTTTTGTACTTGGACAGAGATAAGCACATAAGCAGTTGGCTTATGGATTATACAAAATTAATAAGCAGTAAAAAACTCAAAGCAATATTTAATAGCACTCAAGAATCAAATTTAAGCAAATAGTCATTTGAACTAATGAACACTAGCTACTGTTAGTATTTCTTGTGCACCTATGAACTTATTATGCCAATTTCAACAGCCGCTAGCTTTTTAAATAAGCAAAATCCATACTCCAAGTCACTTTGCAGACTTAGATCAACCTCTAAACTACTTGTGCTATCAAATTCAGACCTAAAAATATTCAAATCAGGCCTCGATCGTTTCTGATAAATTTAGGAAGAAAATGGGACTTCTATTGAACTTTTTTAACACGACTTTTTGAGCATATTACTTCCAACCCACAAAAAAAATTCTGAAACTTATAAACGGCACTATAGTGGACTGATAACTACCATTAACCCACCGATTCAACAACTTCTAATCTAATTTTTATGAAATTCAGAAAATCCTTACAAAGACTTAAAGGAACTAATATTTTTTTTGTTTTCTGTTTTTACTTGAAACTTAAACCATATTTAAGCTATATTACTCATACAAAAACTATATCACACAAACCAATCACCTAGATTTAAGCTACACTCTTGTATGACCTTGATCCAAACACCCCTTTTATAGGCAGTTTTTACTTTCACTTGTGATTTATGAGATATAATGACTGGTTTTCAACATTTTAGTAAGAATAAGCTATGTTAATGTCTAATACGCTGATTTAAAAGCATAGATAAGCTATGTGAATAGTAAATAAGCTAAGTTACCAAAATAATTTTGTATTTTTATGATTTTTAAGGCAGAATTAAAACTAGATAATAATAAGCTATTACTAAATGATGAAAGGACAAATAAAGCATATAACTACTAACAATAAGCACAGAAGTCCAAATAAGCAGTTTATATAAGCTAGAAATTAAAAGAGAATTGAGAGGAAGCTTAAAGAGGAATTATACCTATATGCTTAGCTCCTTTCCAAAGTAGCCTTTGCACAAGGCCTGTATCTTCAACCCTTTCTTATAATCAACTCAATTAAGCTTATTACTAGCTTATTTTCAATCAATACCCACTGTTCACCACTCCTTGGTGAGGCAGCATTCAACCTTGCTTCCTTATGCTTTTTTAGGTGAAATTGAGCAACTTTCCTTAGTGATTTGAAAACAATCGCACACAAGCTTTACTTGAGCTTGTACGAGATGAACATATTTTTGAAAAACGTTTTTAAAGAGGTTACTTCTTATGAATCAATAACAAGTAATGGATATTAAAGCAAAAATTATAAAGAACACTTTTGAAACTAAAACTCACTTCTCATTAATTCATAAAAATCATTACAAGTTTAAGTAAAAACATAACCATAAACTTAAAAACAAAGATTAAGCTAAATTTATACTAAGGAAAATTATATGAAAAAATGAAGAAAACCTAGCCTTATTTATAGATGAATTCAAGCTTCTAGATGCTTTCTCTGGCCATTCCTTCTCTCTCCAAAGGTTTCATTTTCGTCCCTTTGATCTTGCTTAATAATTAAGCACCAAGATGAGCCGTTGGATGACTTTGCTCTATTATCTATCCTCCCACAGATTGCCAAGCTGGCAGTTCATGTGACTTGATGTGTGCTTCTTTTACATGTATTTTAGTGCAAATTCCCTTACACTTTGTGCTTTCTCTTGATTACGCTCGGATTGCCAGCGTGTCACGAGTGGGGGACCAATTCTCTGCTCCTTACACGTGGGATTCGTCTATTGGATCCTCAATTATGCTCTATTTTTTATTGGATTTTTATCCATCAAGGTGAAATCCCCCTTTTTGGTTTCTAGGTAAAAAATGAAGATGGAGAAGATGTACAGTAAATAAAAAAGGGGAGAGTTATATTAATGTTGTTTGACTTTTGTTTCACCCAGCCATGACTTTCATCCATTGGCAAGTTTACCCCTGGAGTTTGTAATCCTTTATTAACTTCTTTATCCTTTGTAAATGAACTATCACTTAATGATAATTTACTCCAAACTCCGTTTTTTTGGTATTCCAACTTCGGCTTTATGCTTTTCTTCTAATCCCATGTTCGTTTTGTCTTTGTCTTGATCACTTTTCTTGTCTTTTCTTGATATCCGTACCTACACATACACAAACAACAAACACATGTATATTTGGCATTTTCATGATTATTTGACCATTTTGAGCATGTTTTACAATAAAATAAGATAAGAGATTATGCTCATATCAATTCACCGATACTTAACCATTGTCGTGTCCTCGCGCAATGCTAAAATAAAGTATAAAGAAAACTCCATTTTTTCTTTTATTCGAAAACATTTATTCATTATTAATCTACGAAAGTGAAATGACATAATATATTGCTTTCATCAAGAGAACATGACTTTTAGGGTCAAATAATAAAAACAAGTAAATGTTTTATAGAGGAAATTTCGTCATCCTTGATTTTCACACATTCCATGCTAAGCGTAAAAACGGGATCATTGTCGGTACACGTCACAATACTAACACTACTCATGCATTCAAATTGTGTAATACTTTTTCTCCCTGTAATCCTAGTTATTATGAAAAGAAAAGGTATCTATAATTTTTTTTAACTATTTGTCATGGATCACAAGTGATTCATATTGACTTATTTGAGTATTTATTAGTCCAAAAATAAAGTAGCACGATTTAATCGATAGTTAGCTAAAGGACAAAATCTTTTAAAACGACTTCTCGTAATCTCCTTAAGTTCATATCTTGGCATAACTCGTTTCGCGATTGAGACCTTTCTCGGACTGATATTTGGCATGTACTTCATACTTCGAATCTTCGGAAGACGTTCTTGAAATTATGGTCCTCTCTTCATATTTTGGAATTTCTTCACTTGACGTTTTTGAGAGATTCTTCATACTTGGACCACGACTTCCTCATTTTTCTTCAATCTTTATTTTGGATTTTGATATACAACGATCCGCCTCCTTTTCGGACTTGGATATATTTATCCTCATACCTTGTTAGGGTCTTTTCGGATAGACTTCTCCATGATCTTTAGGGGAGTAAATTGCTTTTCGTCGTGTGTCTCGATCCTTCATATTGATTTTGGAATAATGATTCTTCACATCATCTTGGATCTTTAGCAACAAAATAGAGTCCTCATGCCTTGTTAGGGCCTTTTTGGAACTTTGCCAATTCTCGCATCCCGCTTCAATAAGTTATGCCTTGGCTATGAACTCTATTTGAACACGAGCAACTTTTAAACGATCTTGGGGTAGAAGCTAAGTAACCTTTTAAATCGTACGCCCTTACTTACTGTAATTTATTTGTTCCTAATGCATTGATCTTATGGGAGAAAAAGCCACAATTAAAAACATATGAGTTTTTGAAAGAACATTTTCATGTTCTACGTTTAGCATGATCACTTGTCTAACTCTATCACTTCTCGTTCTTCACTATATAAAGACCTCTAGTTAAAGAGACTCGTAAATACTTAGCCATGCAAGTCAAAATTTAGCCAAATTTGGATTAGCTTCATTAAGACTATATTAAATAAAAGTTTTGGGTTTTCAAGCCATCTATAGGATCTTGAAATTTCTTGGACTTTTTCAAGTTTTAGAAAATGCGTTTTAAAGTTCGCTTGATAAATGACTTTCTAGGATCAATTATAGGAACTTGCGAAGGTTCTTTGGCTATACCAAGCTAAGATTTCGCGTTTTAAAGTTCCCTATATAAAAGTCTAGCAAAACTTGATTTAAGCGGGTTAAGGAATGTTAGGGGCTCCAAATGCCCATAAAGTCAAAAATTAACTTTTTTTCTATCCAACGGAAAGCCTATATTCGTGTCAAAACACTTATTATTAAAACGAAAGTTTAAAATTTACCCTATTTTACACTAATTATTTAAGAAAAAGTAGAGTACGTTAGGTCACAAACAAAAGAAAAGTATATCCATAGATACCCCCCATACTTAAACCGAACATTGTCCTCAATGTTTCCAAGTCTAAGGGCAAATACCCCCATACTTAGATTCGAAGAGTCAAATGCAAGAATTGAAACATGGAAAGGGTATGACGCAAATTTTAAAAGCCTTATATTAATTATGCTAATAAAAATAAGCGTTAGCAAAAGGATATAATCATTGGATAAATAAATACAAGATCGAAGCTCGAGTGATATGTGATGAGAACGAACACGAGAGTCTTCGAGATCTAGAAAATCACATCACAAACAAATGAAACACGGGATATGAAGAAGCACGGGCCTCCTCACGTTATACTATTATAAAAGAAAAATATGTACATGGATAAGCATGGGAGATCCCCCACGAGGCACCTCGTTTTTGTTTACCGAGTCATGAGCTCGACTCGATCCCCGTATTCATTCGTCAATGGGGAAGGTTTAAAGGTCGGGTCCTACCGTTAAAGGTATTTCCTCACCAAAATAATGCTTAACACGATGACCATTTACCTTAAAATTAGGACCGTTTTCTTGAGCTAGCTCAACGGTCCCATAAGGGTAAACTTGGGTGATGGTAATTGGTCCGGACCAACGAGATTTTAATTTGTCCGAAAAAATCTTAAGTCGAGAATTATAAAGAAGAACCCGATCACCGATATTAAAAACCCGATTTTTAATTTTTGAATCGTTAATTTTCTTAGTTTTCTCTTTAAAAATCAAAGAATTTTCGTAAGCAAGATCACGTAATTCATTAAGTTCATTCATTTGAATTTTTCGGTGATAACCCGCGGTTTTAAGGTCAAAATTACAATGTTTAAGGGCCCAATATGCTTTATGTTCTTTTTCGACCGGTAAGTGACAAGCTTTTGCGTAAACCAACTTATAAGGAGTACAACCTATTGGAGTTTTGTAAGCGGTACGAAAAGCCCAAAGTGCATCATCTAATTTGTCGGACCATGAAGCACGATTTCCTTCAATCGATCTTTCCAAAATACGCTTAAGAGCACGATTCGAAACCTCCACTTGACCACTTGTTTGAGGGTGGTAAGCCGTAGATAGACGATGAGTAACTCCAAATTTCTTAAGAACACGAGTGAATTGCTCATTGCAAAAATGGGTTCCACGATCGCTAATAATTGCACCAGGAGTTTCGAATCTAGCGAATAATTGCTTCAAAAACTTTACGACAACTCGAGCATCATTAGTGGGGAGCGCTTTTGCTTCCACCCACTTCGATAAGTAATCAACGGCTACAAGAATATATTTATATCCTCGAGATGATGGGAACGGCCCCATAAAGTCGATACCCCATACGTCGAAAATCTCACAAACTTGAATTGTATTTTGCGGCATTTCATCACGTTGAGACGTTTTTCCTTGACGTTGGCACGAGTCACAATTTTTGACGAGTTCATGAGCATCACGATAAATTGTAAGCCAAAAGAAACCGGCATCAAAAACTTTCTTCGCGGTGAAGTTAGCACCATGATGGCCACCGGTGGGTCCTTCATGACAAGCTCTAAGGATATTAGTAGCTTCGGTGCCAAACACACACCGACGAATAATTGGATCCACACAAATACGAAAGAGGTAGGGGTCGTCCCAAAAATAATGCTTGATAAAAAATTTCTTCTTTTGTTGAGACGACATCCCTTTGATTATGAAATTCCCCGCATGGTAATTTGTGATGTCCGCAAACCATGGGGTACTCGAATATTTACTAATGGTGAGCACCCCAAGGGTCTCAAGAGGAAATGTTTCGGTAATTTCCTTGTTCTTGATCTCACTTTGGTGCGGATTTTCCAAACGAGATAAATGATCGGCCGAGATTCTCGGCTCCCTTTTTGTCAAGGATATTGACATCAAATTCTTGTAGGAGGAGAATCCACCGGAGCAATCTCGGCTTAGCGTCTTTCTTATTAACAAGATATTTAATAGCCGAGTGATCCGTATACACTACACTTTTAGTTAAGACGAGATAAGGTCGAAATTTTTCGAAAGCATATACTACAGCTAATAATTCTTTCTCCGTAGTAGTATACTTAATTTGAGCTTCGGTCATCATCTTACTAGCGTAGTGTATAGGCAAAAAGTGACGATTATGACGTTGGCCTAAGATCGCACCTACCGCATAATCACTAGCATCACACATAATTTCAAACGGCAAGTCCCAATCCGACGCAACTAAAATCGGTGCTTCGGTTAATTTTCTCTTTAAAATCTCGAAAGCACGAATACAATCCTCGTCAAAGATAAAAGGAGCGTCCTTCTCAAGAAGATGCGTCATCGGTCGAGGAATATTTGAGAAGTATTAAATAAAACGTCGATAAAAACCGGCGTGGCCGAGGAAACTCCTAACTCCTTTAACGGTTGTGGGATGAGGAAGTTTTGCAATAACGTCGACTTTAGCACGATCTACTTCAATTCCCGCTTTTGATATCTTATGACCCAATACGATACCTTCTTTACACATAAAATGACATTTTTCCCAATTAAGTACAAGGTTCGTTTCTTCACAACGTTTCAACATCTTTTCCAAATTATCGAGACAAGAGGTGAACGATTCACCAAAAACCAAAAAATCATCCATAAATACCTCCATCGTCTTTTTGATCATATCGTGAAAAATTGCCATCATACACCGTTGAAAGGTACCCGGTGCATTACAAAGTCCGAAAGGCATTCTACGATAAGCGAACGTTCTATAAGGGCATGTAAACGTCGTTTTCTCTTGATCTCGAGGATTGATGGGGATTTGGAAATAACCGGAGAATCCGTCAAGAAATCAATAATACTCGTTTCGCGCTAAGCGCTCTAGCATTTGATCCATAAATGGAAAAGGAAAATGGTCCTTTCGAGTTGCATCATTTAATTTACGATAATCGATACATACTCGCCATCCGGTTACGAGCCGAGTTGGAATTAATTCGTTGTCTTCGTTGGTGACAACGGTCATTCCTCCCTTTTTCAGAACGCAATGGATGGGACTCACCCACGGGCTACCGGAGACAGGATAAATTATTCCGGCGTCAAGAAGTTTAATAACCTCTTTTTTGATAACGTCGTGAATTTTTGGATTGACCCTTCTTTGATTTTGAATTGCGGGTTTGTAGTCTTCCTCCATTAAGATTTTATGAGTACAAAATCTTGGGTCGGTACCCTTAATGTCGGAAATTTTCCACGCTATTGCCCGTTTATGATTTTAAGGACTTTTAACAAAGCAATTTTTTCATCCGCCGAAAGATTTTTCGAAATAATTATCGGAAGTTTATCGTCACCTTCTAAAAATGCGTATTCGACATGAGGTGGAAGATCCTTAAGTTCGAGAATGGGAGGTTCCTCAATAGACGATTTCGGCTTAGAATCATTGACTTGGACACTCTTAATTTCCGAGGAGGAAAAATAAGGTGGAACGTCATTTAAAAATTCCTCGATTATTTTTAAATCTTCTATGTTATTAATATCCTCCGTACTAGTGCAAGGGACATCGACTTCTTCCAACGTAAAATCGCCTCCTTCGAAAGGAGCGAGAGGAGGAGAATAATTAGAAATAATCGGATCCGTAATAGTGGGATTGCCACTATTAGAACTTGCCGCGAAACCTAAAGCTCCTTGCGAAAATTCATCACAAACAACGTCGACTAAATCCGTATAATTTATAGTCGCGATAGAATAAACATGCGAAATTTTCGAGTTTTGAGCAACGTCGATCAAAAGTTCCTCTTCGTTAAACCTTAAAGTTATTTTCCTCCCATGAACGTCAATTAAAGCTTTAGCCGTATCTAAAAATGGGCGACCTAAAATCAAAGGAACATGAGGATCCATTTCAAAATCTACAACGATAAAATCAACCGGGTAATAGAACTTTCCAACTTTTATGAACACGTCTTCGGCTATTCCATGCGCGATTGTCGTAGACCGATCGACTAACTCAATAGACATTTTAGATGGAATGAGTTCGGGAAGTGATAACCTTTTCCATATGGAAAGAGGCATCAAGTTAATGCTCGCGCCAAGATCGGCCAAGGCGAGGTATTCTTCCATCTCTGGAAAATCCCACGGTATTAAAAACTTGTCGAGATCTCCTACTTTCTCGGGAATTTGGTTAAGAAAAACCGACGAACAATTAGAAAGATTCGTTAATTTTTCCTTATCATTTATCATACTCTTAAAAGTTGAAGCGAATCTCGGCATATAAAGTAAAGCGTCGGCGAAACTTATATTAAAATGCATTTGACGAAAAATCTCAATAAATCGAGCGACTTGTTGATTATTACTTTCATGCAATTTTTCTTTGGTAAGTCTCGAAGGATAAGGTAAAGGTGATGTTGGTTTAGTCGAAGACTTCAGAATCTTGGGTTCCGGAATTGGTTTTGGGTCGACCGTAGGTGGAATTTGAGCGGTACTTCGTGTGCTTGGAATTTGCTCCTCATTTTCGATCACCTCGGTTTCTTTTTCCTTTTCCCTCTCCGTAGAGGTACTTTTTGGAATAGAAGGCTCGTCTAAAGTTTTCCCACTACGAGTGGTAATCTCTTTCATCTCACCCTTCGGGTTTTCAACGGTGTTGCTTGGTAAACCACCCAAAGAGGAGGAGGGTTTGTTCATTATAGCTTCAAACATAGAAAGAATTTTATTCTCAAATTTCGCTTGATTACCCTTAATCCGATTTTGATTTTGCTCTAATCTAGCTTGATTTTGCTCAATCTTATTATTTTGCCCTCTAATTTGATTTGCAAAGTCATTTTTCAATTTCGTTTTCATGGTCATAATATCTCTTTGAATATTTTTCACAATCACATCATTAGCCTTAGCGTAATTAACAAATTCATTTGGAAGACCTTGGTAATTTTGATTACTTTGAAAACCTTGATTTTGATTTTAAAAACTACGGTTTTGGTTTTGATTATATTGCAAATTCCCATTGTTATTATTCCCATGATAATTCCCTTGATTTCCCCGGTTATAATTACCTTGATTATTGTTTCGATAATTATTATTCGAATTATTTTGAACCGACGGAAAACCTGGTGGAGTCGGTTGATTTGTGCGAGTAACTTGACCGTTTTGGTTGTAAGTTCCCGTTGCCGCGTAGGCACTCGAAGTGTTACCCGTTGTAATACACTCGGAGTAATCATGAGCTCCACAACAATACAAACACGATTTCTCGACCGCTTTAATCCTAGAGGGAGTGGGATTCTCTCTTTTCTTCCATTCGTTTAATAATGATGAGAATTTATCAACCAATTTATTTTCCAATCGAGACTCGATTTGATTCACATCGACAATAGGTGAATAAGACGAAGACGAGCCCATATTTGCAACACACGGTGTGCTACGAGGGTTATAAACCTTAGAACGATTTTCAATTATTGACAATGCTTCTTCGGTCGTCTTACACAAAAAAATACCTCCCGCGGCGGCATTAAGATAATCTCATTCATGATCATTAAGTCCATTGTAAAACGTATTTGCTTGATGTAATTCCGAAAAACCATGGTGAGGACACGCATGAAGTAATTCTTTAAAACGTTCCCATGTCGTAGAAAAACTTTCATTAGGTTTTTGCGAAAACTTTGAAATTTCACTTTTTAGATGTGTAGTTCTCGATGGAGGGAAAAATTTGTTAACAAACTTGGAAACTAGATCACCCCATGTTGTAATCGATCATGATGGCTCTTTCTCGTACCACACCTTAGCGGGTCCCTCGAGAGAATACGGAAAGAGCATAAGCTTAATAGCTTCGTTAGGAACATCTCTAAATTTACACGTAGCGGTTATACGATTAAAGTTTCGAATATGATTATGCGGATTATCACTCTCGTAACCTCTAAATTGACTTGCTTGAATCATCGATAATAAACCCGACTTAATCTCGAAATTAGCCGCTAAAATATCCGGAATCACAATAACCTCTCCATAACCATCGGTGGGTGCTTGGAGTTGCTCCATCATAGTACGATTTGCCATTGGAACAATTGTTGTAGAAGGAATCTCGGGTTCTACTACACGATTTTGACGATTACGAATACGTCTCGATTGGGAACGAGTTCGCATAAACCGAATAGAATTTAGAGGGTTGAAGAAAAGAAAGTAGATAGAAGAAGAAGATTTTTTAAGCTTTTTGTTTTGTTAAAATTGAAGAAAATTACAACACAATATTTTTGGAGTTTTTGTATTTTTTTTTGTGTTTTTGATTGAATAGTAGTAGAAAAATAACAAAAAAATTTCGAACCAATCAAAGATTGATTATAAATGAACACGAGGAGTGAGAGTATTTACTTTGGAAGGTAAACGACTCTCGTTCGACTTTGAAACGATTGGTGAAAACCAAAACGTCTCGAGGTTCAATATATAAACAAAGACAAAAGTATGGTTTATTACTTGAGGTGGCAAACCCTTAAGCGGTTTTCCCTCTCAATGTACGCACAAGCAAGCTGAGAAACGACGCGGCGCGAAGCATTTAAGAGCCTTTTTCTTTAGATCGTATTTTATAATGATCGCCTTATACCCACCTTAGTTTGTACAAATCGAGTTCTAACGTTTCAAGAGTATTTATTTATTTCGCCTTAATTTTCTTTGATCGATACACACCAAGTTACCGGAACGCTAACAATGGTGGTCTATTGCAAGCAATAGTTTTGGAGTATTTTGTATTAAATGTTCTATACGTAATACAATATAGTAGCAACAAAAAAAAATACGAAAACAAAAACGAAAATGAAAAATATTTTTGGTGTGTTATTTGAGTTCAAATAACACTTTTTGGAATTTTTTTATTTTTATGTTTATTTTTTTAAACTTTTTTCAACTTACTATAAGTATGTACGCTTTCTTAGGAAAGAAAGTTCTTCGATAACAAAAATAGACAAAATCGAACCAAGGAAAATCGTACACAATTTCCCCGGCAGCGGCGCCAAATTTTTGATTGATTCGTTTTGCTATACATAAAAGTACACGCGGATCAAGTAAGTCGATAACAAACTACCAAAAACGAGTAATATCACGAAAGCGACCCGAGATCGTTGTTCGACGAGGAAATTGTGAATTTGAGATTCTCGATTCGATGTTCGATTAATGATCGAAGAATGTCGTTGAAAAAGTAAAAGCAAAGACGTAAACGTTAAACGACTTAGAACGTAAAATAATGAAAATCACGTAAAACGAGAAAATGACGAAATTAAATGTTTTTTTCTTTGAAAACTTAGCTAAAAATAAATTTATTAAACTAAAAAAGAAAAATAAAAACTATTTAAAAAATACAAATGGGCTAAAAAACAAATGTGCGAAATTAAACGAAACGAGCGTTATTGGGCCAAAAAGCCCAATAAACGAAATACTTAACGAGAGACACTAAAATTTGACAAGGATTATTTTTTTGGACTTATTAAACTACAGAAAACAAATCTTGAAAAGGTTTAGCCAATAAGCTCGAATAAGCAAAAACCGTTTTTCAAAAAGGACAAATTAGTCGAATAAGCTAACTACTTGACCACTTGTTTTGAAAATAGACACACTAGCTAGAATTAAGATAAAAAGAACGTGGGAAAAGAGAAAAGTGAAATAAGTAATACCAATAAGCATATATGATCTCAATAAGCACTTTAGAAAATAAGCTATGTAGCGAAATCTAATAAAACATTTACCAAACACGTTTAAACCTTGAGAACTAGTAAAAGATATAAGAAAATTAATATTGAGTACAAATCCAAAGTCGTTGCACGTTTAATACTCACAAAATAAGCAAATAAGCTGAATACGGGCTGAATAACAAAAATATACGAGACTAAAACTGGTATAAAACATAACAAAGGTGAAGAGTAACAAGAAAGTCAACTAGATTAGATGGTTAGAGGGTGGGGTGCTGCGTCTTGTGCATTGGTTTTGTCAGGTGTTCAATTCCTTGCAGTGGCACTATATTTTTTTTTGCACAAAATATTATTTTGCTTTTTGTACTTGGACAAAGATAAGCACATAAGCAGTTGGCTTATGGCTTATACAAAATTAATAAGTAGTAACAAACTTAAAGCAACATTTAATAGCACTCAAGAATCAAATTTAAGCAAATAGTCTTTTGAACTAATGAACACTAGCTACTGTTAGTATTTCTTGTGCACCTATGAACTTATTATGCCAATTTCAACAGCCGCTAGCTTTTTAAATAAGCAAAATCCATACTCCGAATCACTTTGCAGACTTAGATCAACCTCTAAACTACTTGTGCTATCAAATTCAGACCTAAAAATATTCAAATCAGGCCTCAATCTTTGCTGATAAATTTAGGCAGAAAATAGGACATTTATTGAACTTTTTTAACACGACTTTTTGAGCATATTACTTCCAACCAACAAACAAATTTCTTAAACTTATAAAGGGCACTATAGTGGACTGATAACTACCATTAACCCACCGATTCAACAACTTCTAATCTAATTTTTATGACAGAAAATCCTTACAGAGACTTAAAGGAACTAATATTTTTTTTTGTTTTCTGTCTTTACTTCAAACTAAAACCATATTTAAGCTATATTACTCATACAAAAACTGTATCACACAAACCACTCACCTAGGTTTAAGCTACACTCTTGTATGACCTTGATCCAAACACCCCTTTTATAGGCAGTTTTTACTTTCGCTTGTGATTTATGAGATATAATGACTGGTTTTCAACATTTTAGTAAGAATAAGCTATGTTAAAGTCTAATACGCTGATTTAAAAGCATAAAAAAGATATGTGAACAGTAAATAAGCTAAGTTACCAAAATATTTTTGTATTTTTATGATTTTTAAGGCCTAATTAAAACTAGATATAAATAAGCTATTACTAAATGCTGAAAGGACAAATAAAGCATATAACTACTAACAATAAGCACATAAGTCCAAATAAGCAGTTTATATAAGCTAGAAATTAAAAGAGAATTGAGAGGAAGCTTAAAGAGGAATTATACCTATATTCTTAGCTCCTTTCCAAAGTAGCCTTTGCACAAGGCCTGTATCTTCAACCCTTTCTTATAATCAACTCAATTAAGCTTATCACTAGCTTATTTTCAATCAATATCCACTGTTCACCACTCCTTGGTGAGGCAACCTTCAACCTTACTTCCTTATGCTTTTTTAGGTGAACTTGAGCAACTTTCCTTAGTGATTTGAAAACAATCGCACACAAGCATTACTTGAGCTTGTACGAGATGAACATATCTTTTGAAAAAAGTTTTTAAAGAGGTTACTTCTTATGAATCAATAACAAGTAATGGATATTAAAGCAAAAATTATAAAGAACACTTTTGAAACTAATACTCACTTCTCATTAATTCATAAAAATCATTACAACTTTAAGTAAAAACATAACAATAAACTTAAAAACAAAGATTAAGCTAAAATTATACTAAGGAAAATTACATGAAAAAAATGAAGAAAACATAGCCCTATTTTTAGATGAATGCAAGCTTCTAGATGCTTTCTCTAGCCAATCCTTCTCTCTCCAAGGGTTTCATTTTCGTCCCTTTGATCTTGCTTAATAATTAAGCACCAAGATGAGCCGTTGGATGACTTTCTCTATTCTCTGTCCTCCCACAGATTTCCAAGCTAGCAGTTGATTTGACTTGATGTGTGCTTCTTTTACATGTATTTTAGTTAAAATTCCCTTACACTTTGTGATTTCTTTTGATTACACTCGGATTGCCAGCGTGTCACGAGTGGGGGACCAATTCTCTGCTCCTTACACGTGGGATTCGTCTATTGGATCCTTAATTATGCTCTCTTTTTTATTGGATTTTTATCCATCAATGTGAAATCCCCCTTTTTTGGTTTCTAGGTAAAAAATGAAGATGGAGAAGATGTACAGTAAATAAAAAACGGGGAGAGTTATATTAATGTTGTTTGACTTTTGTTTGACCAAGCCATGACTTTCATCCATTGGAAAGTTTAACCCCTGGAGTTTGTAATCCTTTGATAACTTCTTTATCCTTTGTAAATGAACTATCACTTAATGATAATTTACTCCAAATTCCGTTTTTTTTTGGTATTCCGGCTTCGGTTTTTTGCTTTTTTTCTAATCCCATGTTCGTTTTGTCTCTGTCTTGATCACTTTTCTTGTCTTTGCTTGATATCCGTACCTACACATACACAAACTACAAACACATGTATATTTGGCATTTTCATGATTATTTGACCATTTTGAGCACGTTTTCCAATAAAATAAGATAAGAGATTATGCTCTTATCAGTTATCATAAGGAAAAGATGCTGCTATGCAAGAAAATGGAAGTTGGGATCAAGTTATCAGCTGAGGAAGAAGAAATGCTTGACGACACAAATGATGAACTCTCGACCAAGAACTCGAGGCACATTATTCATACATGGCAAAGATTCATGAGGTCCTTAACGTCACTGAAGATGACAATGGTCCTATCTTTGATACCGAGCTAATTGATAAGGTACAACATGATGATGAATATAATGTGTTTGGTGATACACATAAGCATAGTGATCTACCAACAACAATTACTAACACATGTATGATGGAAACGGTTGATAGCAATACCACACCCGATTCATCAGACATGTGAAATAATGAGTTTGAGGATGATCAACAAGCAAATGAGTATGATGATGAGGAGCGTGTCGCGCTTTCTAATTTAATTGCTAGTTTACAAAAAGATGTCAATGAAAATAGAAAGAGTCAAAAGCAATTAAAGAAGGCAAACGCAGCGCTCACTCAAAACTTTGAAGAAAACAAAGCCGTTCTTATAAAATCTAGTGAGACTATTGATAGTTATAGGACACAAATGTGGTTAAACCAGGGATGTATAGATTGGCCACTAAACCCACACACAACAAAGAAAGTCAATCACTTCAAACTTCTAGAAACACTAATAGACGTGTGTCTTTTACTACAGGAGTAATCCCCACTGATAGTGTTAGCCGGCCTCAGCTTAAGAGCACTCGCATGAATGAAAAGGTTCGGCAAAACAAAAGTCAAGGGAAGATGAAGACAGTAGAAGACCACCCTAGGATTTTCAATGTTTCTAAGAATAAAACGTTTGTAATCGCGTGTAATGACGATTTAAATGATTCGACTTTGAATGCTTTGAATGTTAAGTTTGTTGTGTGAAATGTGGAAAGTGTGCTAATGCTAATCATGCTATGTGTGTTTCGAATAATGTCAAAGGCGTAGATACTAGAACTAAGAAGCAAACTGCGATGCCTATTACTGCTAGAAAACCCAAACGCAAAGTGAACCATTCTGGTGCAACCCCCTATGAGAAAAGTATTGCATCAGACTCCACCACTAAGAACCCTAGAAGCAGAATTAGGGAATTATATGAGTCTGCTAGCAAGTCTTGGAAATGGTGGTTTGCTAATCAATGTCCTCCAGGATATAAATGGATGCCTAAAGTTAGGACAGAAAATGTGACTACATGCGTTAGTGTGCCTCTAAGTGATGAAACTAGGGAAACTAATGAATCGGAAATCACAACTAACATGGAATCCAATTTAGCAAATGCTCCATCGTGTTCTAATTCTTCTGCAGGTGATCGAAATAGTTCTCTTCATACTGGACTCTGGATGCACGAAGCACATGACGGGGAATCTCAAGCTTCTAATTAACTTCGTGGAGAAGTTCCTGGGTACGGTCCGACTCGGAAATGATCAATTTGCACCGATCCTAGGATATGGAGACTTGGTTCAGGGGAATATCACTATCAAAAGGGTTTACTATGTCGAAGGGCTCAATCACAATCTTTTCTCGGTTGGTCAATTCTGTGATGCGGATTTGGAGGTTGCTTTTAAAAAGAAGACATGTTTTGTTCGTGATTATGATGGGAATGACTTACTTACCGGTTCACGGGGTACTGATCTCTACACTATTTCACTACAAGACTCCACATCCTCAACTCCAATCTGTTTCATGGCTAAAGCTTCAACGACTCAAGCTTGGTTATGGCATCAACGATTATCTCATCTTAACTCTGATACCATCAACTTGCTTTCCAAGAAAGATATTGTGAGAGGCCTTCCAAATTTGAAATTCATCAAAGATCATCTTTGTTCTTCTTGTGAGCTTTGTAAAGCTAAACGAAGTAGTTTCAAGACAAAGACTACACCAAGCTCTAAAGGACGGTTAGATCTTCTTCATATAGATTTGTGTGGCCCCATGCGTGTTCAAAGCATCAATGGGAAGAAATACGTTATGGTAATTGTCGATGACTACTCAAGGTACACGTGGACCCTCTTCTTAAGGTCCAAGGATGAAACACCTGAGATTCTCATTAACTTCCTTAAGCTGATACAACGTGGTCTTCAAGCTCAAGTAAAAGTGGTACGTACTGACAGAGGCACATAATTCTTGAATTCAACTCTGAGAATTATTTTGAAGCCGAAGGGATTGAACATGAAACATCTATTGCTCGAACACCTGAACAAAACGGAGTTGTTGAAAGACGAAATCGTACTTTATTTGAGGCTGCTCGAACCTTATTATCTGCTTCTAAACTACCACTATCCTTTTGGGCCTAAGCCGTATCAACCGCATGCTACACACAAAACTGTTCCTTAATTATCCCAAGACACGAAAAGACACCATATCACATAATTAATGATCGCAAACCTTCACTCAAACACCTTCACGTTTATGGATGTACGTGTTACATTATTCGAGATGGTGAAAATCTGGACAAGATGAAAGAGAAAGGTGATGCATGCATTTTAGTGGGATATGCAACTCACTCTAAGGGATACAGAGTGTACAACAAGAGAACAAAATTGATAGTCGAGACTATTCATATCAGAATTGATGAACTGCAAGAAATGGCACTTGAACAAAACAGTTTAAGTCCCGATCCACAACGACAAAAGACTTCTGTGCACAACCGCATGGAACTCGGAACTCAAGACCACAACAATGAACCGTCAAGTTCAAAGCTGGTTCCTAAACATGTTCCTAGAGCAGATATGACAGTGGACACGACACTTGAAGAGTTGGAAATGTTATATGAACCAATGTTTGATGAATATTTCACGGGGGAGAAACATGTTGTATCAAAGTCTTCCACTATCACTCATGATAAGAATGATGATACCGATCATCGTCAACAAAAGGCTACAACCTCGTCTACTTCAACACGGGTTGCTGCAGATTTACCTCCTCAGAATATCACTTCAACAATCGATCCTACAACATCCACAACTACTGTCATTGCTCCATAGAACTCAAATCAAGCAGACGATACATTATCTAACGATGATGATTTTCACAACCCATTCGGTACACCGGTACACGTAATTGGAGAGTCTTCTACTCGCCATGTTGATCCGTCTAATATGCATACGTTCTATCAACGACATCCTTCAACACATAATTGGACCCAAGAACATCCTTTGGTTCAAGTAATTGGAAACCCTTCACAACCTGTTCGTACAAGACGACAACTAGCCACCGATGGCAATGTTTGTATGTTCGCACTCGCCGTAAGTACAGCGGAACCGGAAAACATCAAAGAAGCCATGGCTGATCATGCTTGGATTGAATCAATGACGGAAGAACTTCAACAATCTGAAAGACTTAAAGTCTGGGAACTTGTTGACAGACCATACGATGTGATTCCATTAAATCTTCGTTGGATCTGGAAAAACAAGATGGATGAAGAAAACACGATCATCAAGAACAAAGCTAGGCTAGTGGCTAAGGGGTATGGCCAGAAAGAGGGAATTGATTTTGACGAATCATTTGCACCAGTTACTCGTATGGAAGCGGCCAGGATTTTCCTTGCTTATGCTGCACATAAGGGATTTACTATCTATCAAATGGACGTAAAGACATCATTTCTTAACGGTCCTTTGAAGGAAGAAGTCTATGTCACGCAGACGGAAGGATTCGTCAATCCTCATTATCCTGACAAGGTGTATCGTCTCCACAAAGCACTCTATGGTCTCAAGCAAGCTCCAAGGGCGTGGTACGACGAGCTTTAGAAATTTCTGGTATCCAAAGGTTTCTCAAAAGGTTCCATTGATCTAACTCTGTTCACCTATAAATATGGGGATGACATTTTGCTTGTGCAGATTTATGTTGATGACATTATTTTCGGGTCTACAAACCCAAAACTTTCAAAATGGTTTGAAAAAGTCATGCACAGCAAATTTGAAATGTTTATGATGGGAGAACTAAAATTCTTTCTAGGAATTCAAGTTCACCAATCCCCAAGTGGTATCGTTATAAACTAAGCTAAATATTGTCAAGAGATAATCAAAAAGCATGGTATGACTTCATATGACCCCGTTGGGACACCATTATCAACCACGTCGCTACATGCTGACTTGGAGGAAAATGCCATAGATCAAACGAGATATCATTCCAGGATCGGTTCCCTCGTGTACTTGACAGCAAGCAGACCTGATATTTCACATGCTACGTATTATTGTGCACGATATCAAGCACGACCCACTAAAAAGCACCTCAAGGAGGTTAAACGGATCTTTCGGTACCTCAAGAATACCATTCATTTGGGACTCTGGTATCCGAGGGAAACCAGTTTCTTTCTAACGTCCTATTCAGATTCTGATCATGCAGGGTGTCTTGATACACGAAAAATTACTTCTGGTGGTGCACAATTTCTAGGTCAAGATAAGCTTGTGAGATGGTCTTCCAAGAAGCAGGATTGCACGTCACTTTCATCAGCCGAAGCGGAGTATGTGACTCTATCTGCGTGTTGTGCTCAAGTTGTTTGGATGAGAACACAACTCACGGATTATGGCTTCCACTTTGATAAAGTACCTATGTACTGTGACTCAAAGTCAGCCATAGCCATCTCCTGCAATCCGGTACAGCATTCCCGCACGAAGCACATTGATGTCAGATACCACTTCATAAAGGAACAAGTTGAAAGAGGTATCGTTGAACTATACTTTGTTGGAACGGATTACCAATTAGCCGACTTGTTTACGAAAGCTCTGTCGAAAGATAGGTTTGAGTACCTCGTTAGTAAAATTGGTATGAGATGTTTGACTCCGGCAGACCTGGAGATTCTGGCAAAGGTGCCTGCTTGATTTATCTATCAAACATCTACTTGTAAATATCTTTGAAAAAGCAAAATACAAAAATATAAAACATATAAAAACAAAACTCAAAATTCAAAAATCTTTGAAAATCCAAAAATATTCTTCTCGACATGTCTTTTAGTATCGATAATATGGACGTGCCTAGAAATGTCGCTCAACAACGACACGGATGTGTACATAAAGCTCGAACAAAAGTTGTAAATATTTTTCAAAACATGTCATTTCTACTTTTAATAAAGGAAAAAGTCTATTTTGGACAATATTTCCAAACAACGGGTAGAGCAATCTATCCAGGGTTGAGCTTGTCACAAAACATTCAACGTTTTGAGCTCAACACAATAGCTTGTAATCACTTTCAGCTTGCAACCCATATCTATATTCACGGTGGAGTGTACAATTTCGTGCTTTTACCCTCAGCAAAAGAAGAGAAATCTTCTTACACTTGAGTGGATTCGTCAAGACATTCAAAGTCTATGAACTTAAGTTTATGCTTTAGAAAAACCTCTTCGCCAAAAAGAAATAGGATTTTTCAAAAGCGTTGAACAAAATTTTTTCAAGAATTTTTCAAAAATTGTGTGTTCAACAAACTCCCATCCTCAAAAAGCGAAATGTGGATCACATCCTCACAATGACAATTCAATTGGATCAATTTTTGAGGGGGAGCATCTCAACTTCATGCAAAGATTGACACATCTTTCTCCCGAAGATTTTCAAGACTATTTTTCAAAATATATTTTAATCAAATTTGGGATCTCTAATATCAAAAGATTTTATATATTAGAGATAGGGGGAGAAAATGTGATTAAAATATGATCTTATATAAGACTCAAGCACTTTAACTCTTACCTACATGTGCGGAACACTTTCGATTATCGATGCACATGTGAAGGGGGAGCATTTCTGAAAGGACAAAACTATCAAGGTGTTAAATGTTTTTCAAACACCTTGTTAGACATTTGAAGCGGTTTTTCATGGTTACGATCAAATACCCACAACATTTTGAATCCACGACGTTATTGGTGTCAAAAGGGTGGTTAGGTTTAAGTCCTATTATCCAACCAGAACCAGAGGGATCTTCCCAGGGACAATCCAATAGATTATTAGAAGTCCCTAGGAAAGATGGAGTAGAATGTGAACGTAGCTGAATGTAGAGTAAGTACTGATGCTAGCACTGGAACAATCACTACAAGGTGCTAGTAATGATGTCTTGGTAAGCATCGAAGGGGTTGAAGAACGAAAAAGAAATGTAAGGATAAAGGGTGTAAAGAAATTAGCCCTCCATACAAATTAGGCAGAAACCGGGTCAACACATCATGAAGACAACGCATCGTGGATCCAATGATGTAATGCACAACCTTTCCCTAGCTACTCAGGCTTCTCTCAAAAGAAGTTTGTTTTATTGTCATGGAGATAAACTTGACTTCTATTGACTTTCTCACTCCGAGATAGTTGATATTGAATCGGTGGCACCTGCTCCAGCCTCTTACCACTAAAAGTGCACAAATCGAGTCTAGAGCCCAGAGATCAATCAAATCTCGTTAGGACACACGGATGATGAACAAGAGAGTCCTACGCTATATCCTTGCGATATTGCTAGAACACTCAGAGTGATACTACTTAGTATTCACAATGATGAGTGGAAATCCTTTTAGTGTTTACATCAAACAACACTGCGGTAGGTCATATGTAAGATTCTTTATGAATTGAACATGTGTAAAACTAAAAAGCAACAGTGGTTTGATTATGAATTGATTCAAACTCGTTTTAGGTTTCTACGCAATATCTTTATGGTGTTGCCAGAACATTCAGAATGATATTCATTAATATTCATAGTGACGAATGGAAATCCTTCTAGCGTCAACCTCAAACAGCGCTACGGTAGGTGACTTGTAAGATTCTTATGAATCAAGCTTGTGTCAACTAGAAAGCAACAATGGTAATATTCTTTATGAATCACACTTGTTCCAGGAATTTGAATTGACAACTTTAATCAAGCGAATATTTATCCAATTGATTCACTCTTTATCTTCATAGTCTTGCTTTGAGACGGTCGAGTAAAGAGAACGGCTAGTAAAGCAGCGAAACCCTGTCAAGGAGATTCTTAATTGAATCTACCTAATCACAGGTACGGTATTTAATATCGTATAACGGTCTTCACCGACCGGAGGTAAAACGCTACCGATTTAGGACGAATGTCAAAGCCATTCAGTCCGTGTCCATGTTTTGTCTCGAGAAGGTGGCGTCACGGTGTACTCATCAAAGTCGAAGATTCAAAATCACATACTCATGCCTAAAGACATATTCAACAATTAATAGTGTGAGCATGTGGATGAAGACACAAGATTGCAAGATGGCAAAGACAAGTCAAGGATGATTTGAAGATCTCAAGATCAAAAGATAAAGTCGAAAGAAAACGACAAAGGCTCAAAGATCACAATGTGAAGGAAAAAGACTACTATTACACGTTCAAGACTCATTTATAGCGAGATTAGTAATCTTTACAAATCTCCAAATGACAAAGGGTAATGACCTCTCATAAAGGGTAATGACCTCTCATTGGGGGAGATTGTTAGCCTCAAAATATTGAGTCAAACAAGAATGCTCGGTCATATGTTTATTATGTATCGTATATTAGAACGTTGTAATAGGTAGTAGGTTAGTCGTGTATTACGGGCTTAACTTTAAGCTAAGGTTCTTTCATAAGTAACCAAAGCCCAAAAGGAAAGCCCGGTCCATTAGAATATAGTCCATAACCAAGCCCGCATGTGGGTGGACTATATATACCCTTCCTAGCATGTTAGGAAGGGTGTTGGTCATTTTCATTTTACTCTCTAATCTAATCCTCCAAAAGTTCCAACCATTCTCTCTACTTTCTCTCACTACTTTCTCTCTCTAGAATTCATCTATCTTCTACCTTTCTTTCTTGTTTAATCATCACGTAATCTATGGGTGTTGATGCAAAAGTTGGGTGATCCTTGCTAGACCCGAATTAGGCTTAATTCAGGTTGGCTGGGCTCCGGCTCCTGCACCAAGTGAACTGTTTGGTTGGGATCCTACACACTAAACAACACGCGTTAGGCTTACCGTGGGAATGTTTCCCACGATTAGACTCCGGCGTAAGAGTAAGTAATCGGTTAGGGTTTTATGTGAGTTGAGAGTACATAACGCCATACCTTTGTGGAACCCTTGGGGGTTCCTTTTATAGGCAGTGGAACCCTAGTGGGCTGCCACTGATACTTCAGCCCCAAGGAAAGGATAACTACCAGAATTAGAATGATTGTTATCTTCTAATCATGGTAGTGAATATCCTCCTCTTTTGGGGTAAACCTATTCCTAGACAGAATATGATTCTGTCTAACCCTATGCCGCCCGCACCGGGCCGTGGGCCGCACACATGTGTGCGGTTACTGTTCATCCAATCCCATAAGCTTAAATGACATTATTCCCACCCATCCGTGATGGGCCGGATACGGGTAGTACCCATGGGCCGGGTTCCTGACCCGGCTGGGGACTATACGTCATCATGTCCCCCAGTCTAGTTGTTACAGCCATAGGCGTAACCTCTAGACTACCAAGATTCTCTCCGGACATACCAAAAGAAGAACTAGGGAATGAAAAATACAGAAAATTTTGCTACGGCCGCACGTGGCTGCCCGTACTAGGAATATTATTCGAATAGCACCTCAGCCGCACGTAACGGCCGAGGCAAATTAAATGCAACATTAAATACGGTCTTATGTAAGAGCCACATATCCCGACACAAGAATAAAAACATTAATGGTAGTCAACTTTCCAGCCGCACGTCTGCAAAAGTGCACCATTAATGCCCACCATTGAGCCACGCAAAACTGCCAAGAAGTGACACATGGGCCCCCTCTGATTTGGCAGAAGTGTCAGAAATCCTATTCGTTGGATAGGCGTGATGGCCTACACGTGTCGAACATCTACGTTACCTCGGAAACCGAGGCAACCCTATATAAGAGTTAGTGTGTGTGTTTGTTACACACACAATTCACCCCTTCTTCCGCCATTGTTATTCTCAAGCTTCTACCTCCAAAACTTTTCCTTCTATTCCACGGATTTCCTCCGCCGCAGGTTAGATCATCACGCCCTTTAAAACCTTTTTATAAAACATGGTAAAGGACAACCCACTTATCACGGACGTCCTTAACGTGATGTCGGCGGAAAAATACATCGACTTTCTGTCGAAGTATTATATACCCGAAAGCGTACACCCCACCTATCCAGGTGAAGGTGAGGCGATTACAGATGCACCGGCGGGGAAATAGGCGTGTACACGCGCCTATTTGATTCGGCCAACTACCGTATCCCCTTTTCCAAATTCTTAGTAGACCTACTATTGTATTATGACTTCCACATAACCCAGCTTCACTGCATAGGGGCGTGTAAAATCAACCAGTTTGAAATTACATGCCATACATGTGGAGTAACCCCAACCGTGAACCTTTTTAGGGCTTTTTACTTCCCCCAGTTAGTGAATGGGTGGCTGTCGTTTAAGAAACGACCCGGGAATGCCCCTATGACGTATAGGAAGCCTCTAGACTCCCTTAAAAACTGGTACGACCATTACTTCTTTGTAGATGAGAAGGTGTTCCCTACTCCTTTCGTACTCAAAACCAAAGCACCCAAAGATTATCCGCCCAAAGCCAAAGACTATAGCAGCAAAGACTTAAAAACACTAGATACCCACCGCACAGAATTCCATAGAGGGTTGCCGGAACACTTTCTGTGCTTACTAGGAATAAGTCGCCGCTACTTTGGGAGGGATGACTTATATACGTGCTTCCTGACGGAACAAGGAGAGGGTAGGTCTATTTATACTCTGTAGATTTGAATTGTCATGCATATTTGTAGAACTTTACTAACCCATATACTTATAAATGTCCGCAGAAATGAACCTACACGGACTAATCCGCCAGGGCGACCCAATGAAGGTGGCCGAAGGATTCCGGCCTCTGAAGGAGAATGAGCTCCCCCTACTGGAGGCGATCGTTGACCGCACCATGCCGCTCGAAGAGACATCCGAGCCCAGATCAGATGAAGGGGAGCCCATCATTGAGAAGTCCCCATTGGATTTCCATAATGAAGATGGTGGAGAACTAATGTTGGAGGGGGGCGCGACCAACCAGGAAGAGGAAAATGATCCTAATGAAGACACTACTAAGGCATCCGGGTCCACGTCGCTCACCTCTAGGAAGAGAAAGACCACCAGGAGGGTGGCAAAGAAACTAGGGGATGAGGCCGGGGCCGCAAATGCTCCCCCAAAGAAACTGAGGAAGGATCATCCGCAGTACCAAGAGGGGAGTGGTACTGCAACTGCTCAGGCCGGCTCCACCCCGAACATGGGAGAGCCAGCCTTGCGAGTTACACCTGTGAGCGTCGTAGCTCCTCCCGGCCCAGACCCTGTCATTGATACCACGTAAGTATCCTTCAAATATTTAGTCGTGTCACTATACTTTGTGAAATATATAATGCTTAGACTAATTTCGCCATGTCAATAACAGGGCTAATCCGTCGGTCGTAGCACAGGAGGAAGAAGTGGAGAGGAATCCATCCCCCGCACCAACTAACAGACCCCCATCCCCTGCTGCGACACACGCCAAGGAACCACACCCCGAAGGGCCAGAAGAAAGCTTGCGCCTAGCATGGAACCTTTCAAGCCTGACAAGGTTGGAAGCAGAATCTGAGTGCTCAGAATTCATTGAGCACATCACCCCGCCAGTCCTTGCACAAGATTTAGACGAGCTGGATCATGAATCCCTTCTTGAGCAATTTGACGTGTCGTCCGCACACCAAGTGACGGTGGGAGCCGCTTTGAGACGCCGCTTGATCAAGGCCCTAACAAATGTGAATCGGGCAGATAAGAAGATAGCCCGTCGTGAGGTGATGGTCGTGAAGAACGAGAGGACCATCGCATCCTTGCAGGCAGCACTGGTGACAGCCGAGGCTACGGTAAAAGAGCAAGCTCATCACGCCGACACCCGAGAAAAGCGTATTGCCGAGCTCGAAGCCCTTGTAGCCGCATCAAATGAGAAGGTACACTTTCGAAACTTTTGTACATATACTTAAACCTTGAGTATTTATTCGACCCAAAAAAGTATATATCCTTGTAATAACTCAAAGTTCTATATGCAGGTGTCTGCGGCCGAAGCTGCTACCAAGGCCGTGACCGTACAATCCTTCAACGTCGCCCAAGAGCGTGATGCGCTGAAAGATGAGCTGACACAGGCACGGGCCAACCTGGAAGAGCAGGCTGCCACAGCGGATGAGAAGCTGAACAAGATAGCCATAAGCTGTGCTGAAAGACTATGTCCTCCCCTGCTATCCGCCATAGCTGGACGCAGGTGGATAATTGGGCAAGGACTGCGACTTGCTGTGAGCAGGGCCCTGGAAGCTCCACACCTACTGCAGGCATTCGCTGGGGTCGTATCCGATGGAATCGACCGTGGTCGACATGAGGGTTTGGTCAAAGCTGCAGAACTGATAGGCAAAAATGAAGACATCATGTTGCATCCCTACCATAATCCCTCAGCCGCGGATAATATGACCGCGTCCATGAATGCCTTGGCGGAAATCCAACACCCCCTCCTGGATGAGCTTGAGACACTTAGAGACGCTTCAACCGATGCAATAATGTCCCGACTTACTGCGGATCCCATCCCTTTGACCTTGGCCACTTATGATTCCGCCTCCAAAACGATGAAAGGTGAGAAACTGCTTGTAGAAGCATTGGATGCGATTGCGGTCAAGGCCCAGGATGGGAAGGATGCTCGTGGGGAGGTCCTCCGTGCTCTGATTGAAGAAGGGAAGAAGGACATAGGGGAATTCCTACCCCCCTTGTAATTTATCAGTTGTAAACATTTGTAATCTTATTCGTCCGTGCATGTACACGGCTAAGACATATGTGAAATGACTGCCTTTTATATGGAAGTCCGTGATGACCACGGCCATTTTGCTATTTATTTTGAAACTTGTGTATTTTCATTTTGTTTGAACATTGTATGCCAATACTGCATGACATGTCACGTCTTACACAAAAAAGGAAAATACCTACAAGCCTATAATTTACTAGACATGCGACGTGCGTCTTTACTATGCGGAGCACTGCGTGAGTACGACATACGAAACTTACCACAACGTCTTGTGAGTAAGGTGTCCAGTAAGGATACATGATCCGTGCGGCTGGGGTTGCATCCCTCTTACGCGGCAAGTTGAATTAGTAGGTTCACTTAGTCCTCTTACCCCGCCTGGAGGCGTATAGTACATGTACAGTAATTTGAATGAATGCATACGAATGAAACATGACATACTATAACAATAACTAAAATTCATATGACTAACAAAAATCTAAAAAATGATTTGCACGAAACAAGCCGTGGAGCTAGCTAGGCACCACGGCATTTTATTAGAACGCTTACATTTTTTTGTTTGAACAATAATGATAAGTCCTAGAAAACAAGAAAGGAAACTAAACAAAACATAAGAAGAAAAACAGATAGAACGCATGGTTCTTCATTAAAGCCACGTATAGCAAAGCAACCATGCGGAAGCCGTAGCTTTCAAAGATAGCACCTTTTGAGATTGGAGATGTTCCATGTGCGTTCTAGGTCGCGGCCATCCATGTCACGTAACTTGTACGCGCCTCGTCCCAAGGCTTCCGTGACTTCATACGGTCCTTCCCACTTAGGGCCCAGCTTTCCTGTATTCTCCGCTCGACTTGCTTCATTAGCACGGTAGACATAATCTCCCGGTCGAAAAGAAACACCTTTAACCTTGGCGTCGTAATAAGCCTTCATTTTAGCCTTGGACTTAGCCTCATTGATGGCTGCTATCTCCCTTTTTTCTTCCAAAAGATCCAGGTTGATTCGCAGCTGCTCGTCGTTCGTAACGACATTAACCTCCGTTGTGCGGATGGTAGGCATTCCTATTTCCGCTGGTATAACAGCTTCAGTGCCGTAGGCCAATGCAAATGGAGTATCTCCGTTAGCTGTTTTAATCATGGTCCTATGCGCCCATAGAACATGTGGTAACTCGTCCACCCATTTGGCACTTCGTTCATCCAGACGTGCCTTGATGCCATTTCCCAAGCTTCTATTTTCTCGTTCCACGAGGCCATTTGTCTACGGATGCTTAACAGACGCGAAGCGCCGCTTGATATTCAATGATGCACACCAGTCCTTGAATGGATTGTCCGCGAACTGTTTACCGTTATCCGAGATGATTTCTCCTGGTAGGCCAAAACGGCACACAATATGCTCCCAAACAAACTTTTTGACTTGTTTGCCTGTGATGGATTTGACTGCCTTGGCCTCTATCCATCGTGTGAAGTAATCCATCGCGACAATTAAGAACTTAACTCCCCTCACAGCTACAGGAAATGGTCCTGCAATGTCGATTCCCCATTTATAGAATGGCCATGGGGACGTGATAGGTGTAAGCTCCTGCTGAGGGTGCCGTGGCACTGGTCTATGCACTTGGTAATCACTACACTTGCGAATCATGTCGCGCGCGTCCCTGTGCATGGTAGGCCAGTAATATCCTGTCCGTAAGGCTCTAGCTACCACGGATCGCGGACCTGCGTGCATGCCGCACAACCCTTCATGTATTTCACTGATTACATAGGTAGCCTGTCGTGGTCCAACACACCGCAACCACGGCTGTAAGAAAGAGCGCTTATAAAGAATACCGTCTCGAAGTTCGAAGTGTTGCGACTTCCTTCTGATGCGTCGTGCTGCTTTTTCCTCGTCCGGAAGGGTCTCGCTAGTCAAATAGTTGATGATCGGGGTCATCCATGTAGGTCTATCCTCCTCAACTATAGTAGCGACCTCCCCTTCTGTTATAGATTTCTCCTTGATTATTTCCACCAAGACTTGTTTGGACAAGTGAGCGAAGCTTGTGGATGCGATCTTGCTAAGAGCGTCCGCCTTCTTGTTCTCGCCTCTTGGCACCTGCTTGATGGAAAACTTGCTGAAAGCCGCGATTAGTGACTTGACTTTTTCTAAGTATCTGACCATGTTGTCCTCCTTAGCCACATATCCACCTAGAATATGGTTCGCCACAAGCCGTGAGTCCACATAGGCCTTAAGGTTGCGGACTCCCATTCTAGCGGCGATTTTTAAACCCGCAATTAATGCTTCATATTCCGCTTCGTTATTGGTGGCCGTGAACTCAAAACGGAGGGCGTACGTGAACTCCATTCCTTCCTGATTTGTGAGGATGAGACCAGCTCCGGACCCATCCGTACACGAAGATCCGTCCGTAAATAACACCCATGGTTCTGTTGGAGTCTCGTCTTGTTTAACGATTGGCCCTTCCTCATCCGGCTTCTCAATCAGGAAATCTGCCAAGATCTGGCCTTTCACAGCCGTCCTTGGCCTATAAGATATTTTGTGCTCCCCCAATAAGATGCTCCATTTTTGTAGCCTCCCTGCCACATCCGGTCTAGAAATGACCTGCTTGATTGGTTGGTCCGTAATGACTACAATTGGGTGCGCCTGAAAGTATCGGCGCAACCGCTTTGTAGCAAACACTAGTGCCAACACCAATTTTTCCATAGAGGAGTAATTCAGCTCCGGCCCTTGTAATGTTCTACTTATGAAGTAGACCGGAGTTTGCACTGTATCTCTATCTGTCATGAGTACCGCGCTTGTTGCGCCATGAGTGGCTGAGAGGTACATAATGAGTTCCTCCTTCGGCCGGGGAGCTACTAGCATAGGGAGAGATGCAAGGTGCTGCTTGAGTTGGCCAAAAGCTTCCTCGGCTTCCTTTGTCCACCGGAAGTCTCCCTTCCTAATGCACTTCTTGAGTGTCTTAAATAGGGGTAATGACTTCTCTGCGGATTTGGATAGGAACCTATTTAGCCCGGCCAATTTCCCATTTAAGGATTGCACCTCCTTCCGTGTCTGAGGGGATGGCAGCTGTATCACTGCGTCTGTTTTCTCTGGGCAAGGTTTGATGCCGTTTGGATCAATCAAATATCCAAGGAACATTCCCTCCGTTGCCCCAAACGTGCATTTCTTTGGATTTAGCTTCATGTTAATCCTCCTCAGTGTGCCGAATGTCTCTTGGACATCCTGGAGAAGTGCATCCTCCGTATGACTTTTTATGACAAAGTCATCCACATAGACTTCCAAGTTGCGGCCTATCTGTGATTCAAAAGCTTTGTCCACAAGCCGCTGGTATGTAGCACCAGCGTTCTTTAATCCAAACGGCATTTTCGTATAGCAATATACGCCCTGACTTGTATGGAACGCCATTTTTTCCGCGTCCTCCTCCGCCATCTAGATCTGGTGATATCCTTTATATGCATCTAAGAAGCATTTAAAGGGATATCCACACAGGGATTCCACCTTCCAGTCAATCTCCGGTAACGGGTAACAATCCTGTGGGCAGGCTTTGTTCAGATCCGTGAAATCCACACACATGCGCCAACTTCCGTCATGTTTTTTGACCATGACCGGATTTGATAACCACTCGTGGTAGTATACCTCGCGCATGATACCTGCGTACACTAGTTTCCATACTTCCTCCAATATCACTTGGTTGCGCTCAGGCGCCTGGCCGCGCTTCTTTTGCTTGATGGGTTGGTACCCCTGGCGGATCTGGAGCTTATGCTCTGCTATCGCGCGTGGCACGCCTGTCATATGCTTTGGCTCCCATGCGAATACATCTAGGTTTGCACTTAAAAGAGAGCACATGGCCCTCTTGCCGCTATCCGAGAGCGCCCCCTATGGATATCTCCTGTTCCGGGTAGTCGGGATGAATTGCCACCTTCCAATTGGGAGGTGGTGATCCATCCTTGGGTGGAACAGGTGGAGCCGGTGTTGTCACGGTATGACACTCGGATGCTGGTACGATTGTGTTGTAAATGGTGACGATTCCTCCCTCAAAAGGGAATTTGATCATTCTGTGTGCTGTGGAGGGTACCGCCCGTATAGCCAGAATACCTAGTCTGCCTATGATCCCATTGTACGGAGAATGTGAGCGTATCACCATGAAGTTCATCCACGCCGTAGTGGAGTGTTCCTCATTCCCAATGGTTACAAGCAGACGCAGTTGCCCTATCGGCCAGATAGTGTCTCCACTAAAGCCAGTGAGCGGCGCCGTGGCCGGTACTAATCGGCTTCTTATTTTTGGGCATAACTGCACAAAACAGTGTTCATACAGTACCTCTGCTGACGACCCTCCATCCACATACATGCGACGAACATTGTGTGTTCCAATGCTTATCTCAATAGTGAGAGGCGCATCAATCACATCGCTTGCTGTGATGGGAGGGAATGAGATTTCCCTGCCGCGTGAAAATTTTTGGCCAACTTTCTGCCTCGTGCGGCGTTGTCTGGATTGGATCATGTATATGGTCGAAGGTTTGTCCTTTTGGGGATCCTTCTTATCATACTTCTTGTTGTCTTTTCCATCCTTCCAATCCTTAACTAAGTGCTTGAGTTTACCAGATTTGATCAGTGACTCAATGTGCTTCTTGAGCTGGATACACTCCTCCGTACCATGGCCCTTGTCATTATGGAACTCGCAGAAGCGATTTCCTTGCCGACGGTCCGGCGGAGTTGTCATTGGGGGAGGCCTTAGAAAATTTGCCCCTTCCGTCAGCAAGATCTCCCGGTAGGACATCTTTAGGGGGGTAAACTTATCGTCCGGCCGCCCTCCCTTGTTCTGGCTCTTATAGTCTGAGCCCTTGCTATTGTTCTGATTGCCTTGACCGCCCGACTGTCTCCGAGTCTGGTCGTTTGACCGGTACCCATTTCCTGTGGATGGATAAGCCGCGGCAACAGCTGTTTCTCCCTCTATGAAATTTCTGACCCTTTCCATGAGGTCATCATATCTCTCTGGCCGCTTGTCATTGAGACGCCTGATCAATTCCCTGTCTGTTATGGTGTGCATGTAGTCAGAGATTTTCAGGAGTTTCGGCATTGTTTTTGTGCGCGTGCACTCATCATTGAAGCGTTCAGTGAAGGCTTCTGTGGACTCCCCCGGCCGTTGCTTGAAAGTTACCAATGAGACCGGATCTCTATTATACTTCTTCCTCTGAGTATAATTATTCTTGAACGTAGTGCGTAGTTCCGTGAAAATATCAATGCTTCATGGAGGGAGTCCCTCAAACCAGTCACGAGCATTGCCGATCAGAGTTGAATTAAACATTTGGCACCATATAGGCATGGGTCATCGCTCAATTTTAGCCTGCGTATCGAATATTTTGAGGTGATCATCCGGATCACCAGTTCCATCATAGGTCTTGACACACGCCGGCATGCGACGTTTGGTGTCCTCGGAGTAGTTCCGTATGCGGAGGGTGAATGGGTCTTCCCTGGGATCCGCCCATGGCCGGGTGAGCCTAGGGTCATCTCATGGTTCACACCACGGGCGGGAAAGATCCTCCGCTTCTGCATCTCGATAATAAGGGCCACCATAATATTCATCATTGTTTGGTGGTGGTGGAGGGATACGCCTAGGTCAGCGACGCTTGGGCGGATGGTCATCCGAGTTGTCTCCCGACGGATCTGGAGACGGGGGTGGCGCCCCATCCCTTGGGCGAGGTCCGCTCTTTTGAGAAGAGCCTGGAGTCTTCTTCCCGGTGTCCACCCTATCCCACACACTTGTGCGGCGCGGGGCTCTAGTCAGCTCTCGATATGGTCGATCGGGTGAACCGTCGGACTTATCTCCCCCTTCTCGAGACTGCGTTAGTTCCCGTATGAGGCGATCTCCTATGCGCTCAAACACATTCCTAGGTTGAGGGGTTTCCTCAAAGATGCCCTGGTCCGGAGTCCGGGTTTTCCTTTTCCTCTGATTTTGGGAAGAGGTGATTGGTCCAGTATTGCCAAAGTTGAGCCTAGACTGGAGGTTCCTCCCTAGATTCAACCTTGATGCAATCCCTGGGACGATCCTATCAAAGTTCTGCGTGAGAACTCGAGTGAGATCCTCCTCGCTGAGTGGCTGGACTTCTACTTCCTCCTCAAATGATGGCCTGCGCGGCTCCTTGTTAGGAGGATTGGGTGCACTCCCTGGATCAGGATTATCCAGGGTTGAAGTAGGTGGGGGTGTTATGGAGATCGTGCTCGTCACCCCCAAGGTCTGAAAACCACCACGGTTACCAGACCCGCCTGCAAGGCGGCTAGGAGATTGATTTGGGATGAGTATCCCTTCCCCTTGGGACTTCCGATTTCCAGGATTCGTGTTCCTGGGATTAGCTTGCGGATGCCCCTTCGTCATTGGAAATTAAAGATGAGGTTTTACTCTAGCTTAGTGTAATGGGTCCCACGGATGGCGCCAACTTGTTGATGCAAAAGTTGGGTGATCCTTGCTAGACCCGAATTAGGCTTAATTCAGGTTGGCTGGGCTCCGGCTCCTGCACCAAGTGAACTGTTTGGTTGGGATCCTGCACACTAAACAACACGCGTTAGGCTTACCGTGGGAATGTTTCCTACGATTAGACTCCGGCGTGAGAGTAAGTAATCGGTTAGGGTTTTATGTGAGTTGAGAGTACAGAACGTCATACCTTTGTGGAACCCTTGGGGGTTCCTTTTATAGGCAGTGGAACCCTAGTGGGCTGCCACTGGTACTTCGGCCCCAAGGAAAGGATAACTACCAAAATTAGAATGATTGTTATCTTCTAATCATGGTAGTGAATATCCTCCTCTTTTGGGGTAAACCTATTCCTAGACAGAATATGATTCTGTCTAACCCTATGCCGCCCGCACCGGGCCGTGGGCCGAACACATATGTGCGGTTACTGTTCATCCAAGCCCATAAGCTTAAATGACATTATTCCCACCCATCCGTGATGGGCCGGATACGGGTAGTACCCATGGGTCGGGTTCCTGACCCGGCTGGGGACTATACGTCATCAATAGGACAACAAAAAACCACATAAAACCCCCAAAAAAATTGAAAGAGAATAACAGAGACAACGAATATGTCAAATAAGTGATAAATAAAAGGCCAAAAGAGATTTACCATAACCTTGTCAAGCCAATTATGCACAACGCCTCCACCAGTAGCTCACAATAAACCAACATAAGATACACATTCAAATTTGATCACTAATCAAATAAACGTATATTAGAAACTAAAAAAGTTGCTTACTATGGACGACCCAACGCTGCAATATTAACTAACTCTGAGTTTTCCTTAAAGGGTTGGCCAGATTGCCTAATATAAGTGGTGCAGCTTTAGGAACTTCAACACATCTTCCCCAAAATTATCAAAATCTATAACATAAATGCTTATCTTTCGGGAAATTTGTCTTTGAATCTTCCATGCAATGCATAATAACGCAATATAAACATATCAACTCGATCAAAAACAGTTCTCGAATACCTTATAAGCTAATTCATAAAAGTCTAAAACTACATTCTCTAGTAACAAAACCAATATATTTATACGCCATATCTCAAAAACAAAATTAAAATAGAAGTGATTTAAAAAAAGAAGTTAAAGTTTTAAGAAAAATACTCTTCATTGGAAGTCTCTTGGAACAAAACAATTGGTTTGCAGGGAAACCGTGGAAATCATCAGATCACAACAGATGCACATTTTAGGAATTAACATTAGATTATCAACATACTCTATGATTACAAACAATAAACTTAAACATCAACACCATTAGTAATAAGTAATACAAAGTAATTAGTTTACATTATAAAAACTTGAAGGGGGAGGGGGGCTGCAAAAACAATTAGGTTATTGGTCGAAACAGGTTAGGGTCAACCCACTTGTTAGATTTAGTGGTGTCCGGTTTAAAATAAGTCACGTTCAAATTCATGAGGAATCAAGTTGATGGAATGGGTGGCCTGGTGGCTAACTTACAAGATAGGGACAATAGGTCTGAGACAACTCATCTCAAAGTGTATAAAGCAAAGACAATGCACACAAAAATATTAAAGGTGAACCAGAAAGATTACAATAACTTAGGGGTCTAGGGAAATGTGTGTCTCACTGTACTTTTAGAAGTAGCATTACCTTATTGGCACCGTCTACTCGTGTCATTAATATAATCCTAGTATGAGCAACAATGGGTGCATTTAAAATTCTAGCAACTCTTTCATATTGAGGTTGCAACATTTGAGCTAAAATGATAAGCAACACAGAAAAGCAATGAGTCTCCATGGTGAATGATCAATATAACTATGTAATCACAGCCAAAAAGCAAAGACATCAGCATAAAACAACTCCATTTTCTTGATGTTTGCCACAAAGGGCATTAGAGTACCTTCAGCTCTGAATACAGAACTCATTAACTCATCCTATATCAAATGTAAATTGGTTAATAATAGAGAACTGAAGCATCACGAGTTAGTTACCATGCAAATGATTGAACTGCATTAGATGGATATCAAATTTTTAGGCCTATACTAGGTAGATCTTTTTTGGGATCAAAGTGATTAATTTAGTATTTATAGTCGAGATGTGACCTGAGTCAAATGTGTTTTCTGTCCAGAACCACTTTCGCCTACAACCACCACCACTGATTCTCTTTTAACACCTAATTAAGAAATCTAAAAAGGAAAGAATCATAAGTAATGTTTAAAATGTGACATAAGAATCTAACACATAAATATTATTGACAAGTGCAATGACACACTTGGGTCAAGATTTGTAATTTATATTTATACTATCATCTCCAACTCTTTCTCCCTACAACAAATCCAATTCATAATAAATTATCACATCATATTTAATCACTAAATGCAATATAACCTTAACGTATGTAACCACATTTAATCACTAAATGTAACTGCAGTGGGATAATGCTAATCGGCCAGAATTATTTAAACCATCAGTGGAGGTATTTATAAACTCTCATTTGACTGCTGATACATAATATCAGATGTAAACGCAGGGGATGAGGCTGACACATTCAAAGTGGATGCGAGTAGTTTTTTGTTTAGTTATAAGCTTCACCTGGTGGGAGTGGGAGACAGTAACTATGATTTTCTTAGAGGTGCTTAACTTGGTTTAAAAATGCGCGTATCATTGCGTAAATTTCACGCATTAATGCGTTGCATACAAAATTTCGCATCAAAGTGCTGCCATTCCAAAATACGTTCGCATTAAACCGTAATTTATCGCATTTGTGTAATGCTAGCAACGGTAGCAATTGTCGCAATCTAGTACTTAGGTTATTTTTGTCAAATTTTAATCATTTAAAAGAGCCTTACATATTTTAATGGCTTTTTAAAGATAAGACTTGTTAGAAAAACATCTAAAACAAACACTATAACAAAATATAGTATGTTACATTTTGCTATTGTTTTTTGTCAAGCTTTACTGTCGATTTGTTTGTTTTACAAGAGATTATAGGCCTAATTTCAATATGCTAGTAACTTATTTTATAACTTTATTTCATTTACTTGGTATTTAATTTATATTTGTACTTTTTTATACTAAACGCATCTCGTCGAAATTGCGCTCGCAATCGCATCACGCATCACACAATGTCTTTTGGGACCTTTAACGCAATGGATCGCAAAATGCATTTTTAAACCAAGGTGCTTACTGCAGCTGCAACCTATTAACATATGTTGGTCACTTGTATTATTATTTTTCTTTCTTTATCCAACCAGTGATATTGCTGAGATTTTGGTTTGAAGAATTACCATCTCACAGACAGTCCATCACTTATATCTTCAGGTTAAGTTCATTTTCTTTGACCACGTTGTTGCTGATTAGCTGCTCTATGCTCTTTCGTACATACATTATTGACACATCAAAAGAAAATGGCGTGACTTTAGTAAACCGAAATATAGAATAATGGTCAAATTTTTATAACAGAAAAAAGTATGTTCATAATAATTGAAGAAGCCCAAAATTACAGTTTCACTTAAAATTAGTTACATAGTTCCTTTTTGACGTCATGCACAGTAATCAATTTTGAAAATATGATTATTTTTTTTGGTAAAAGGGTAACAATGACCCCGGTAAATAGAACAAAAAAAAAACGTTGAAGTACAAGGAATGTGGCTGAAATACCACATTAACCGCAAGATACATGCAGCTTGTTAAACAAAATGTTTATGACAGGCCATAAACATTAACTAGTCTAGAATACTGGAAATATATAAACTAGACAAAAACCAAGACGATAACATGAAGTTACGAGGAAAATAATAAAATATCAACATGGGATCAGCCATTTGGAGTGCTTGCCCCAATATTAGTGTTGAGAAGATTCACCGATTCATCAAAGACGACCTCGACTCCCTCCTCCTCCTCATTATCTTCGTCACTTACTTGAACCCCTTCGTCAATACCAGGCATGGACAAAGTTGAAAATTTATTAGATGTAGAAACACTGCTCATTTGAGCTTTACCCTTGTTCGGACCATTAGGATTGCTAGACTGCTGCAACTGACCAGATTTAGTATTCAACTTCCTACTATTATTACCACTCGTACTTGTAGTATCCAAATGAGTTTTTGGACGAAATGCAACCGTCTTACCTGTTTGGAAACCCTTGCTCAATGGAACACCTCTCGGAACTTGATTCCCTAAATTACCTTTGGACTTCTTCCTCTTGCTTTGCACTTGTTGAAATCCATCATTATCAACATGAGTTGTCACATTTTCAACCGTTTTAGGGTTGACATTTTTTGGACACGAATCAAAGGCATGACCAAAAATATTACAAGTATGGCATCTAGGGGGTTTCCATTCGTATTCAACACGAATTAATTCCTTAGTACAACCAGAGCCTTCAAGATCAGGGACACCAATAGTAACGTTATCTATAAACTCCGAATCAGCATTCATCTCAATAAGACAACGAGCAAAACTACAACGACCCCAAGACTCTTTGCACATATTATCAGTATAATTATCCATCATAATAAGCTTGCCAAGAACCGAAGCAATTAAACTAATACCTTCCTTTTCAAAAACCTGTAGCGGGACATCATGAAACTTGACCCATACCGGAATACGGGTTAGTTCCTCCTTTAGAAGATTCGTTTTCATAGTCCATTTCTTAAGAAAAATTGGTGAATTACGAACCATCCACGGACCACCTTCCAGAACCGCATTAAGACCCTCACTAGACCCAAATTGAAAAAAGAAAAAACCTTTCTCATTCATCATGATACGCTTAAGACCATGTTTTGCCCAGTTATTCTTAGCAAAATACTCAACCACAGGAAATGCAATCCTTTTACCAAGAAAATAACCATATAAAGTGTTTTGGTAGCGAGTATTAACTTTTTCAACAACCTTCTTAGGAATAGAGATATTAACCCCTTCACAGACATTATCAGAATTAAACGAAGAAGAGACTGCATTAATACCTCCATTAGTGGACGTAACCATATCAACTTCAAATTTGCAAAGTAACTCCAGAATTTCTTTAGCACGGTCATGTGAGATCAATTCCCACAAAAGATGTTTCTTCATTCTTAATTCATGCATAAATTCACCCGCATCACCAACCGTGCAAATCGGTACACCAAATAATTTCAAAACCTCATGTAGATTACACGGTTGCATACCATTAATGGTTGCAGCCTTAGCTGCAAGGTCCAAAGATACATCACAAGAAGAGGAAACAATTGGAATAGAGTCATCTGTTTCCTTAGCCCTTTGTGCTGAGTGCACACTCGAACCACCTGAACTGAGTGAAGAATTTTTGCTAGTAAGATTCATATGGCGTTCACACAAAACTTCATAATAAAGCATAGTGGTCTCCTTAGGTAAGGTAGACCATTTAGGAAATTTGTTTGCCTTAACACCATTTGCAAACACTTCAATGTCACGCATAGTATTCAAAGGGATAGAAAACAAATTGGATATCTCCTCTAACGTTACTAAAACCTTAAGATTAGACACCATATCCCTATCATTCCAACCTGTAAACAATGGCTTATCACTTTCATTGCTCGAATCCATGTTCAATCAAACACAGCCCTAACCACGAAAAATAAACCCTAAACAAAAGTAACTTTTTTTTTATCGTAAAACAAACAATAACCGAAACCCACTACCCAACTAAATAATTGATCGACTCTTAATAAACAAACAAACAATTGACGCACTACCCAACTAAACAATGAAAGAGACCCTACACGTGACAAGCGACAATATATTAGATGACTAAAATTGTCAGCCGACAATCAAATGTCAGCCGACAACATCACTAAATAATAATGACACTTGATTCAATCTAATGTTGCAATGATTATGATGGGGTCTTAATGCTGCAACGATATAATGAATTAATGTCAGCCGACCTTTGAGAAGTCAGCCAACCTTAGACACGCTATAATGATGGGTCAACCGACATAACAAACAAGGACGATTTAATGCCAAGCGCACCCAAATTAATACAAGCCAACCCTTGCAATGACCTAGATTAATTAATATCAACCCTAAAACAATACTTTGCCGACACAATAAAACAAAAAGAAACCCTTGTTGCCAGTAACCACGTGAGAATCAAATCGACCTATAAGCAACAAAAAACAACCGATAAAGACCAAAATAATAGCAAAGTAGATGACGGCAGAAAAATAAATAAAAAAACCAATTTAATTCATCCTAAAACCAATCAACCAAATAAGAACTTTGTTAACTCAAGAATAATCAATGATTAATCGAGAAAACAGCATCATTATGAGGTATTCGGATTAAAGGACAAAGAAAACCGGGTTTTTCGGAGTATTTGTATTATTAGACTTTGTGTAAACATACGTATATATAATTGTAGTTAAAAAGGCTTACTTCTTAGCAGATCCCCTTGCCATTGTTATTGATCTCACATCAGTTTCGAGTATAGATGATGGTACGCCAACACCACCACCATTTATGCCAACTTTGTTGTGATAAAATTATTTTTTATTTTCAATTTGGTTGAGAATCTATCCTCTAGGTGTCTAATTCTACCCGATTAACTCTTTGTGCAGACCACAGAATATGCCGATCTCGGACACGTTTTGCCATTTGATGGACCTGTAGGAAATAGAAACATATTTAAATGTGTGATAGCATGTCAATATCATTGATTTTTGTGATGGCATGTTCGAACCATTTACTTATAAACGGGTCAATTTAAGTTCTATATTATCTTTATCGTGTAAAGTCGGGTTTTTCTTGTGATATGTTTAAGAATGCAAGGTAGAGTGGTCGGTCGTTATACCATTGTGTTACTTGTGAGTTTGACATTCATTAAAATCACGCCAGCAAAAAATCGTTCTTGTTTAGACCTTTCTTGTAATAAATGCAATAAATTTTACATTAGAAAAACTTAAAAATTATTATTTAGTTACAGATTGATAATTCCTACGCATTTGATGACGATGATGATTCTGGTTGGTTGCTCATTTTGGGGAAGAACTTAAAATAACTCATTGAAGGGATATTTGTTTTGATGGTTAGGTCGATGTACGGGCAAAAAGTCACCCATAGTATATTCCTAAATCCTAAAACCTTATAAGTTATTATTTTCCAGCAAAGTACTCTAATGTGTGTCATTAATAAAATTTGTAACTCTTACCGTAACACCTCAACCACGGAAGTGTATGGACATTTGCTGTTCTAGAAGCACCCCTAACCTTCATGAAACATTAGGCCATAATCGGAAGTGTATCAACAGTAGTTGAGTAATGCCTTTGAGCGTGACCTGTAATCAAAATATCGTTGATACAACTTTTTCAAAGATTAGTTTAATAAAGAGATCAAAATAATGAACCAACCTTCTAAAGAAGAAGGCCTGCAACGCTTCGATGTCATCTGAGAGTGATGATATCTTGAGTAGATGCTCCTATAGTAGCATGTTCGGATAATAAGTCTAGCGAGAAAGATTTATTAATCATGGTAGGAGTAATATATTAGACGGTCAATTTGGCAAGTTCGACCCAAACAGGTTACCTTTGTGTTTTTATTATTTGAGTTCAACATTAAGGATTTTAAATAATTAACCATTTAAAACCTTTGCAACTTATAAAAAAGGCCCGGCAAGATGGGGTGTGTATCGCCTTCATTGATTTCTTATGTACAAATGTATTTTTTTAATCACAAACCCATGTAAACACCCTCAAATGTTACAGCAGCCTGGATTTTTTTATCCATTTATGTTCTTTTAATATGTGGGTCACACTGAGCCTTAACCAAACATCCTCTAAACAACACTGATCAATAAAGGGAAAAAAACTAACATGTAAACAAAAGCACATCTATAAAAAAGGAAGACGTTCTTTGTATATCTTCATCGTTCCACCCAATCCCCTAACATTCCAACCTGTGAGTTCCTTATCAAAATTTAACAACAAAAAAAAACCCAATTTCAAAAACCCTTTAAAAATATACACGCTTAAAAAATTATTTAATACATTAAAACATACATTCTTGATTAAGAAACTCAATCACAAGAAAGAATCAATGGGTATCTTTTGGATTCGAATATGATTGAAAATTGAAAAAGAATTTGTAAAATTAGGGATCCCTTTTCATATTAGGATCACCAACCACAACTCGTGTATCTATTTCCATTGATTAATCTGGTCTTATTCTCGATTTAGAGAAAAAGGAGAAGATATACCCATACAATTTCATAAAGGTGAATAGTCATACCTTCATTCTTCAATTTATCATGGATGTGGGATCGATGATGATGGAGATCGTTTAATGTGGTTTGAATGAATGAATTTGAGATGATTTGAAAGTGAGGAAGGCAAGAAATCAAGGAGAGGATCAAAAGATAGTGACGGCTGTTTTAGGGTTTTGTGTGTGTGTGTGTGTTTTTTCTCGATGGCTAGAATAATGAAAAAGATGAGTAAAAAAGTATTATATATACTTGCAGTATCAAAACGTATCTTTTTTAAAACTGCGTTTTGAAACAACGAATTTCATGAATTTTTGAGATTTTTTAGGAAAAAATCAAATCTTATTGGTTTAGAGCTGCCATGTCACATATGACTGGGATTAAGGGTGTGGTATCAAGTCATAGTTATACCTATATATAATATAAAGATGTACATATATATATATATATATATATATATATATATATATATATATATATATATATATATATATATATATATATATATATATATATATATATATATATATATATATATATATATATATATATATATATATATATATATATATATATATATATATATATATATATATATATATATATATATATGTATACATCTCTTTATATTATATATAGGTATAACTATGATTTCCTCTAATCCCAGTCATATGTGACATGGCAACTATTAGCCAATAATATTTCAGAAATCCCTAAAAAATCTCCATTTTTCACGTTTTTCATGATTTGAAACCGCAGTCTTTTGAAAATCGCGGTTTGGAAACGCAGTTTTGAAAATCGCATTTGAAACGCAATTTTGATATGGATTTTCGGAAATTATGTAAAAACAGCATCAAATGCAAGATTTGACCTCATGACCTACAATTAACAAGTTAACAGGTTTACCACTAAGGCAGTCCACTTTTGATAACTTTCTATCGAACACAATGTTAATAAATTCTAAAACAAAACAATATTATTCATATACATCGGTATGTACTCTAAAATTAGAACTAAGAAATACATATATTTCCCTAAAATTATCCAGTTTCTAAAACCCTGAAAAACATTCGTACTTATCAGTAAAATCCTAAAATTATAAGACATTCAGTCATTCGTTTTTTTCCAGTTTCTCTGAGCTATAATGTCTACACCCTATGTCTACACCTCATAAAATCTGATATTTTTTTTCATGTAAAAGTAACAATTGGTTTCTATGACAGAGAAACCATATTTCGTAGTTGAAAGAAATCAAAGTTTAATGTTGCCGAAGCTTTTGGGTGGCAAGCTTGCTCTGACCAACTGATACACGCAACTTCCAATAAGAACCTTTTGAAAATGTTGCTTCTAACACGTGCTATACTTATAGGGTTCTTATGACAAGTCTTTGATTAATTAATTAACTAAATTGCATCTACATTTAAGATAGAAATTGATGAAGACGTTTTATGGAAGGCTGATGTAAGAGAGACAAAAGAAGAACTGACATCTAGGGGCAAAAAATGGTTGTATTGGTGAGTTCAATTCTAGTTCTTATACTCTTTATGCGTATTTCCTAAAAGTATATGGGAAACGGGTCTGATACGTCAAAGGTTGTCCAAACTAAGAAAACAAACTATTGAAATCCTTTAGTTTTTGTAATTTACTGAGTATTTGGAGGAATATGTGGAGTGTCAAATTAAAATGGTTTTGGGTCTACTCAGCCCATTTTGCCTGAATCCAGTTTGAAGGGTTAAGGGTTATCCAATCCACTCATCTTTCAGTCTCTACTAACAACTTATGAAATCTAGGATGCATTAGAGACAAATATAAATGGATAAATTGTTCTTGGATTAGACCCATATGAAAAAAAAAATCGTGTAATCCTAAACACACCATTAAGTAGTTATGAGGTTGTTGATTTCATGTGCACAAGTTGTTGATTTCATGTGTACAACTGTGTCAAAAGGACACCCTGGTAACTTCTCTTTTGTTTTCGTTCACTCAACAACCCCACCAGCTTATGATGTGGATGACGCTTATAGTAAACTCCATAATTAGGCTCATGGTAATGATAAAATGTAGGTAACTTTCCACCACTTTGATCCTAAATTTTTTTACCTTTGTGTTTAAATTGTTAATTATGTGCAACATGGAAATGGCCATATACCTTCAGAAGCAGGAAGTAATCAAGAAGATTAGTTGCTTCTACTAAATCCTTTCAAAGTGGCCTACTTCTTGGCTTCCGCTTGGGCTTCTGCGGCTCGGCCAGTTCTTCGCTCACTTTGGTTTGCTTTTGCATGTCTGGTCTTTTATTATTTTCAGGATGGCCGAATAGATTACAGTGAGTTTGTTGGGATAATGCAGAAGGGAACAACTATTATCTTTATCATTGGGCCAAGGTACCATTACCTGCTTTATGATTTCAAGTATCCAAATAGGTAATCTACATGTATGGATTATAATTGTAGGATTCCTTAATAATATATGTCCAGCCAACACACCGAAGTGTTTGTGCAAGTTTGTCGAAATATGAAAATTTTCAGTAGAAAGCTCACACATTCAAAACTTGGTGTTTATGATTTGATAAATCACAAAATTAAGCATTCAAATACAAACTAGAAACAGATTCATGCATAAATCTCATAAGATTAAATACCGAATGCCAAATTAAACACGGTCAGGTAAAGTTGACCCATTAATACCTATTGACCTGCTATATTGATCCAAATGACGCATATGATGCTAGAGAGATGCATTCCTCATGTTTTGGGTGTTTGGTTGTGAATTTTTTAATAGAACATTAGCACTCTAATCCGTTAAAACATTTACACATTGGATAGTTAAATGCAATAATGATATGACTTATTAAAAGAAAACTTAGTGGATAGTTGTGTTAAAATTAGAGTTTAAATGACTCACCCATGTGACCAATTCAACCGTTTTCATTTTTGCTAAATAAATTACTTGACGACCTGCTTTTTTCCCAATTCATTTTATTGTATTCTCACAGTTCATTGTTGGTAAGTTTTTTATCAAATCAAATGTAGATAAGGCATGGTTTTTGATATCTTTCTCAATTCATTGTTGGTTTTTTTGTGAGATTTACTTCAGTTTAGCAGCTCACACTTCTGACATTGGCCACATGGAAACATTAGGATAATTACCATGAACTGGGATAGTTACAAAACGAATAAAGGCAAAATGGTTTGCAGAATCAACTTTCTTAATTTTTTTATATCTGTAGTAATTGAAAATTGTTAGCCCTATATTTATATAGTCGAACAAGAATGTAATAGGTCATCTTAGTCGTTATTGGTCTTGTATAGTAATAGGTTAGTCTGGAAAAGCGGGCTTGGACTTTAAGCTAATATTGTCTTTGTTAGGGGCTATATGCCCAAGTGAAAGCCAAGCCTGGCCCAAGATGAAGCCCACAAAGGCCTTAGAGTCGTGGCATATATAACCCTCTTCCACATGTGGAAGAGGGTGTTGGTTCATTTCATAAAACACCTAGTTTTAGTGTAAACCTTCCACTTCTCTCTCTACTTTCTCTTTCTACTTTTCTACTATTTCTCTCTCTAAATCTTGTGTTATGGATTGAATAGGAATAACATTTGGTATCAAGAGCCTATAGTGGATAGGTTATTGAAGATTCGTGTGTTGTGTTCTTGATTTTTTTCGTGCCTATTTTGATCTAAAAACTCACGTACCAAAAATTTTCTTGTGTTTTTATGGCTTATTCTTGATACAAATCATCTACTTACTATTGGTAGTGATTTGGTATTGTTATTTTGGTTAAAAACACAAAAATTTTGGGTGCTTGATTCATTTTTAGGCTAAAAATCATGAATTTGGTGTGTTCTAGTACTATCCGAGAAAAGGGGTATTTTGATTCCTTGGTACGATCTGACTTTGTGTTTGCATAAACCCTGGGGGTTTCTACTTGCGATCCATAGTCACGATCCATTGTTACGATCTAAGTGCGATCATTAGTACGATCCAAGTTACGATCTGTGACTACGATAGCTCTCTAAGATCCAAAGTACGATCCAGACTACGATTGCTTAGTACGATTGCTAAGTACGATCTAGGATACGATCAGGGTACGATCGCTTCACTACGATAGCTCAGTACGATCGTTGGATACGATCACCAATACGATCAAGTGAGTACGATCCAAAAGTACGATCACTCGTTACGATCTACTACTGCGATCAGACTACGATAAGTGAGTACGATCAGAGTACGATCCGACTGCAATCTAGGAGTACGATCAGAGTGCGATCAGACCACGATCATAGAGTACGATCAGAGTGCGATCAGAGTGCGATCTAAGAGTGCGATGGGTCACATTGCGATGGACAGATAAATTTTGTTTGAGCAATTTTTAGACTTAGCCACTATCTAGACTAGTCTCGGAACATAGTTTACACGAAGATTACAAAAAAAATAAAAAAATTAGGTCAAGTAAATTCAAATTTTTTCCCTACTAGTTTTTGCCTATTTCTAACTCAATTTCAAAATTTGGCGATACAAAATTTTTTGGCTTACCGTTTTGTCGGACTGAGGAATTTATTGTCGGACTGAAGATTCTCGGAACTCTACGAAATTTCAACCACACCTCATCACAACAAATCCACTAAGATCTGCAATTCATTCACAAGTATTCACCATGTCTAACAACAACATCAACATTGCAACTGCTAATAAAATTCGTTTGGAACAAGGTGGCAACGGTAATCCACCTGTGCTCACTGCCGGTTGTTACGTTCAATGGAGATCTCGTTTTCTCAGATTTCTCGACGGAAAAGAAAACCGAACTGCTCTTCGTCACTGCCTTGAGAATCCACCTCTAGTTTTTGAATTCAGACCAATTACCACACAGGCAGAGGATGGTACTTCATCAACTATACGAGCTATGGAGGATTTTGACACATGTTCTGCTGAGAAAAAGAAACTCCTCCAAGCTGAAGATGATGCTGTAAACTTCATACTCACTGGAATTGATAACGATATCTATTCCACAGTTGATGCATGTCCTAATGCTATGGAAATGTGGAATGCAATTCATCGATTAAAGTAAGGTGAGTCGATCAACGTTCAAGATCTCGAGACTAATCTACTGTGGGAGTTTGGAAAATTCACATCGGAAGATGGTGAATCCATTGACTCATATTACTCGAGATTCTACAAAATGATGAATGAGCTTGTCAGAAATCAGTGCACCATCTCCAATCATCATGCCAATGTTCAGTTTCTACTTCAACTCAAACCGGAATGGCAAAGGTTTGTGACCTTGGTTAAACAAAGGGAAGATATCAAGACCATCTCCTATCACAAACTTTATGATATCTTAAAACAACATCAGAATGAAGTGAATGAACTAAGGGCTTAAAAGGCAGAACGGTCTGCAAATTCTATTGCTTTTGTAGCTGCTACTTCAACAAAACCCGTTCCCCGTCAACAACCACCTACTCATTCCTCAAAGTCATCAAGCTCATCCACCAAACCTCTAGCTGCTGCTAAACACAAAGCAAAAGCAATTGTCCCCACTCCACCTCCAAAGTATGACACCGAGTCAGATGGAGACAATGATGATGAACAAACTTCAAGGGACAAGAAGATTGAAGAACTCATGTCTTTACTCACCACAACTTATAAGAAGATCTACAAACCTACCAACAACAACCTCAGATCATCATCCAATGCTAGATATAAGGAAGTTGATCATGCACCTAGGTATGATCGTGATGCTAGGTATGATAATCAGAGGATGCTGAATCAAGTTGGGGCTAGAGATACTGTAGGCACTCCGGTTGTGCAGAAGACTGGGATTCAATGCTTCAGCTGCAAGGGATTTGGGCACATGGCTAGGGAATGCAAGAAGCCAAAACGGGTTAAGGACTCAGGGTATCACAAGTAAAAGATGTTGCTGTGTAAGAAAGAAGAAGCAGGAATTCCACTCACAGCAGATGAAGTTGACTGGCGTGATGACACTGATGATGAAGCCGATGATCAAGAGTTAGAGGCACATTATGTGTACATGGCAAAGATTCAAGAAGTGATCCCAGAGACTGATGATACTTCTGGACCCATTTATGATTCTGAGCCACTTGAAAAGGTACCATCACATGATAACTATAATGTGTTTGCTAATGAACGACGACATCCTGAGCAACCCGAAAGCATCAATGACACATATGTAATGGACACGGAGGATAGCAATATCTCTACGGATTCATAGCCTATGTGTAATGATGACGGAAAAGCTGTTCAGGATACTGACTCGGATGAGGACCGTGATTTGCTTGCGTCTATTATTGATTCTTTAAAACATGAAATTGAGGAAAACAAAGAGGCTAATAAACGTTTGAAGCAAGCAAACACATCCTTAGCCGAGGAGATAGACAGGCTTAAAGAGTGTGATTATGTAAAAGAAGTTGATCGACGGGTTGCAATAGCTAATGGTTTGGTATATGAACGTAAGGTGCTCAATGAACAATATTGTTCTGAAGTAACACACGAAATTCATATGTCAAAACAGAAGATATCGGAACTTGAAGAACAACTGCTGCTACATAAACTCCAAATTACTGAATTAGAGTCGGTTAACAAAGAACAAACTGAGCTTTATAAAACTCGTGAAGAAAAGGATATTGAAAAAATTCTTGCTTTGGAAAAGAGAGTCGACACGTTAAACAACATTGTTTACAAAACGGGTCAGTCTATTCAAACTATGAATATGCTCAATAGAAATATGAAAACGAGTTTTGTCAAGCCTGAATATCTCAAGAAAGCTCAAAGTACAAAGCCTGCTCTTTATGATATCGGTTGTTATGTTGATAATCTTGCTCTTATGCTTTCCCCTGACTACGACGAAATCATTCGTCAACAAGAAGAAAGTCGATCAAACTTAAGTGATTTAATAAACCTTTCTGATTCTGATAATTATATTAAGTTTGTTCCTCAAAAAGAACTTTCAAAAGAACAAAAGATGTATAACAGTGTTCCACCACCAAGTGATGAACCACAAAAGAAAGTTTCTTTAAAAAGGAGTTTCAAAAAGCAATCAATTTTGTTAGAAAAGCGAATTTTGGATGAAAAACGTAAATGGGATGAGAAAAGCAAAAGTGTTCAGCAATTTGAGTTTATAAAACAAGGGGTTTTAAATTTGTACAAAGGTGTCGTCGACTATGAAAAAGTTTCTAGAGATATCATTTGGAATATTAAAGCTAACCCACAAGTAGAAGTCGTCATTCAACAATGCATTGTTCCAACCATTGATGATCTTTCAAAAAATGTGGAAATGTTTTATAATGCTCTCACTGAGGAAATGTTAACTGATTTAAGCTATGTCAAATCTCTTGAAGATGAAGTTGATTTTCTTTAAATTAAATTAAAGACACAAGAACACCAACTTTCTAACGAAATTGATCGACTTTCTAAGGAATACTTTTATGCTGACCATATGAATGCTATACTTGGTGTGTATACCGATCTTGATCAATATTGTCATGTAGCATGTCTAGCGTCAGAATCGGACGAGAAATGTCGCAATCTTGAAGTAGAGCTTTCAAAACAAATTCAGTCATACAACAAACTTTCGAAAAGTTTTTCTCAACTTGAGAAACACTCCATTTCTCTTGAACTTGCTTTACAAAAAGGTGAAAAATCTCATAATCATAAAAAGTGTCAAGAAATGTCAGCTTCTTCGTTTGGTCTACTAAATGAAAAAGATTTCGAAATAAATGATTTGAAAGCTCAGCTAAAAGAAAGGGACATAGCCATAAGTGAGTTACAGAAACTCATTGAGAAAATGAAAGGAAAGTCTGTTTTGGGTAAACCATCCGCCGTTCGTCAACCGAATGCGGTTAAATGCCCTAAATCATCTATTTTGGGACAATCCCCACAGACTTTGCCTAAGATAGGAAATGATAAGAGTACCAATGTGATAGAACCTGGAATGTATAAGATGAACACTAAGCCCACTCAAACTGTAACATCGCGGTTACCACAGAATATTAAGAAAACTAATCAACGTGTGTCTTCTTCTACAGGAGTAATCCCCACTACTAGCGTTAGCGGACCACAGCTTAAGAGCGATAGAATGCACGATAAGGTCATGCCTAACAATAGTCAAGGAAAGAAGTTGGAAGTAGAAGACCACCGTAGGAATCTTAAGTTTTCTAAGAATAAAACGTCTGTAACTGCATGTAATGAAAATTTAAATACTAAGACCTCGAATGTTGAATTTGTTTGTGTTGAATGTGGCAAATGTGTTCGTACTTTCAATCATGATGCTTGTGCTCTTAATTATAATGGCGTGAATACTAGAACTAGGAAGCCTATTCGTATGCCCACTAGTACTAGTGAACCCACAAGAACTTTGAACCAATCCACTGAGCAACCACTTAAGAAACTAAGTGCGTTAGAATCCACTACTCTACGTAAACAAAGCAGATTAAAGAAGCTTTATGAGAACATGATTAGGACATGTACACGGGGGTATTCAAGATTTACACCACCCGGATACAAATGGGTACCTAAGACAACCCCCATTCTAATTGGGTATATGAATGTTAGCTTGCCTTTAGAATCTAGGTCCACTACTATTTTGGAACCCGTTTCTATCAAGGGCTCCCATTTGTCAAATGCTACATTTTCTTCTAATTCTTCTGCAGCTCGTCGAAATCATCCTATTCATAATGGACTCCGGGTGCACAAAGCACATGACGGGAAATCTCAAGCTTCTCATTAACTTCGTGGAGAAGTTTCTGGGTACGATACGGTTTGGAAATGATCAATTTGCACCGATACTCAGATATGGAGACTTGGTTCAAGGGAATATCACTATCAAACGGGTTTATTACGTCGAGGGACTGAATCACAATTTATTCTCGGTTGGTCAATTTTGTGATGCGGATTTGGAAGTGGCTTTTCGGAAATCTACTTGCTATGTTAGAGACTACGATGGGAATGACCTTCTTACAGGTTCTCGTGGTTCTGATCTCTACACAGTAACTCTTCAAGACACATCTTCAACAAATCCAATTTGCTTAATGGCTAAAGCTTCCTCATCTCAAGCATGGTTATGGCATCAACGATTGTCACATCTCAACTTTGACACCATCAACTTGCTTTCGAAGAATGATATTGTGACCGGTCTTCCTAAGTTGAAATTCGTCAAAGACCATCTTTGTTCTTCTTGTGAGTTGGGGAAAGCAAAATGGAAGTCTTTCAAAACAAAGACTACCCCAAGCTCAAAAGGACGATTGGAACTTCTACACATGGATTTATGTGGTCCCATGCGTGCAGAGAGTATTAACGGGAAAAAGTATATTCTCGTGATTGTTGATGATTACTCTAGATACACATGGACTTTCTTCTTAAGGTCCAAAGATGAAACACCATAGGTTCTCAAAAACTTTCTCAAGATGATACAACGCAATCTTCAAGCTCAAGTCTTAACCGTAAGAACGGATAGGGGTACTGAATTTTTGAACAAGAACTTGCAATCTTACTTTCAAGAAGAAGGCATCGAACATCAAACGTCTGTTGCTCGAACTCCTGAACAAAACGGCGTTGTCGAAAGACGAAACCGTACTTTGGTTGAGGCTGCTAGAACAATGCTTTCTGCTTCAAAATTACCACTATTCTTCTGGGCTGAAGCTATTGCAACCGCCTGTTATACTCAGAATCGCTCTCTCGTCATCCCTAGACATGAAAAGACACCTTACCACATCATCAATGACAATAAACCTACGGTTAAAATCTTTCACGTATTTGGATCTTTATGCTACATCCTTAAAGACGGTGAGAATCTGGACAAGATGAAAGAAAAAGGTGATGCATGTATTTTTGTGGGGTATGCTACATTGTCGAAAGGATATCGAGTCTATAACAAGAGAACAAAGATTATTGTCGAAACAATTCATGTGAACTTTGACGAATTGCCACAAATGGTATTTGATCACAACAGCTCAAGTCCCGCACCTCAATGTCCAGCAATGGCACCTACACAAAACAGTGTACGTCCCGTGCAAGAATGTCAACAAAGTACTCCTACAGCAGACTCGACGGATACGACACAAATGAGTGAGTTGGTTGATTTATATGATCTAATGTTTGATGAATATTACTATGGAAACAATCAAGTTGTGTCAAAGCCTTCCGTTGTCAATACTGCATATGCACCCGAACAAAATCAACAAGACACAACTGCCTCCACTTCAGCAACCGTTGCTCAAGAGACAATTCTAGTGGATACTCAACAAACTCAAGAAACTGTCATACAACCAACATCACCACCCATCAATGCTGAAGGAGGAAACAACAATCAAGCAGTCGATGCACAACCTGACGATGAAGAATTTATCAATCCGTTCGGTACACCGGTACACGATGTCGGAGAGTCTTCTACTCAACATGTTGATTCGTCCAACATGCATACATTCTACCAACCATATCCATCCACTCACCATTGGACACGTGATCATCCATTGGAGCAAGTCATTGAAAATCCTTCACAACCGGTTCGAACACGCAGACAACTCAAAACCGATGGCGATGTTTGTATGTATGCACTCACCGTGAGTTCAACTGTACCTTCAAACATCAAACAAGCCATGACTGATCATGTGTGGATTGAATCAATGCAAGACGAAATTCACCAGTTTGAACGCCTAAATGTTTGGGAACTTGTTGACCGACCCTATGGAATGTCAATTTTAGATTTCAAATGGATCTGGAAAAACAAACTGGATGAAGAACAAACCATCATCAAAAACAAATCTCGTCTTGTGGTTAAGGGATACCGTCAACAAGAAGGCATAGACTACGATGAATCATTCGCTCCAGTCGCTCGTTTGGAAGCAGTCAGGATATTCCTTGCTTATGCTGCACATAAGGGCTTCACGGTTTTTTAGATGGACGTTAAAACTGCTTTTCTCAACGGTCATTTAAAGGAAGAAGTGTATGTGAATCAGCCGGAAGGATTCATCGATCCTCATCACCCTGACAAAGTCTATCGTCTCAAGAAGGCTGTATATGGACTTAAACAAGCTCCAAGGGCATGGTACGAGGAACTATCCAACTTCTTGGTCTCGAAAGGATTCTCCAAAGGTTCTATTGATCCTACTCTTTTTATTAATAAATATGGGGATGACATACTGTTGGTGCAAGTTTATGTTGATGACATTATTTTTGGTTCTACGAACCCAAAACTTTCAAAACGTTTTGAAAAATTAATGCACAGCAGATTTGACATGTCAATGATGGGGGAGCTAAAATTCTTTTTAGGCCTCCAGATTCATCAATCCCCACGTGGTATCTTCATAAACCAAGCTAAGTATGCTCAAGAGATACTTAAAAAGCATGGTATGACCTCATGTGCTCGCGTTGGTACACCATTGTAGACCACATCCCTAGACGCTGACTTGTACTCATATCCCGTAGATCAAACGCGATATCGCAGTATGATCGGGTCACTTATGTACCTTACAGCCAGCAGGCCTGATATTCATCATGCCACATGCTATTGTGCACGATATCAAGCCAGACCTACTCAAAATCACCTCAAAGAGGTTAAATGGATCTTTTGGTACCTTAAGAATACCATTCACATGGGACTCTGGTATCCGAAGGGAACCGGTTTCCATCTAACAGCTTTTTCAGATTCTGATCACGTAGGTTGCCTTGATAGTCGAAAAAGCACTTATGGTAGCATACAATTTCTAGGGGAAGACAAGCTTCTCAGCTGGTCGTCAAAGAAGCAGGATTGCACTTCGCTCTCATCAGCTGAAGCAGAATATGTGGCTCTATCCGCGTGTTGTGCTCAAGTCCTCTGGATGAGAACTCAACTCACGGATTATGGCTTCCACTTTGATAAAATACCTATGCATTGTGACTCAAAGTCGGCCATAGCCATATCTTGCAATCCGGTTCAGCACTCCCGCACCAAGCACATCGATGTCAGATATCACTTCATCAAGGAACAAGTGGAACGCGGCATCGTGGAATTATACTTTGTCAGAACTGAGTACCAGCTGGCAGACTTGTTTACAAAAGCTCTATCGAAAGATAGGTTTGCGTATCTCGTTGGCCGTCTTGGTATGAAGTATATGACTCCAGAAGACTTGGAGGTTTTGGCAAATGAAGCTGCTTGATATACTCTCACGATGACTTCTAAGCGCATCACAGCTTAGGACTCGGACCTCAACTAAGGAAAGTTTATCTCGGACGATAACTTATCCTTCTTAACGAGAAAATCACATTTCTCGGTCATGAGCTTCTCATAAAAACATTCAAAGTTTTTAAGTTCATGAAAAACGACTTCTAAGTAAATGTCAGCTTAGAACTCGTACTTCCACTTAAGGGAAGTTTATCACGGATGATAACCTATCCTTCACAACGGGAAATTAATTTTTCTCGGTCATGAGCTAGTCACAAGACATTCAAAGTTTTGAGATCATGTAAATCGGAATTTATTTTAAAACCGTTGAACACAATTTTTTCAAGAATTTCTCAAAATATTTTTCTAAATCTTCCAAAATTGTGTGTTCAACACTCCCTTCCTCATATGTGGTTTTCATTTCTCATAATTGTCATATGTTATTTTGATCAATTTTTGAGGGGGAGCGTTTTAAAATCAAGCCTTTTAATGTTGTTGGGTACATCTCCAAAATTGTCATATTTTATGTATCCAACACATTCCGAAAATGATATTAAATCTGTCATATATTATCGGTAAAGGCATCTCAACTCCGTACCTCAACATATTTGTGGTGTTATTTTTCCAAAATTTTGTCAAATTTTTGTTTCAAGACACACATATATTGTTGAGGGGGAGCATCCCGACTGAAAAAGTTCCATGATTCATGTGTGCACACATGTTTCTCTCCCGTCGATTTTTCGGAAATTGTCATATTCTAATCTATTGGTATCTCTAATATTATATTTTTATATTAGAGATAGGGGGAGAAAATGTGATTAAAATGTAATATATCGCAACAAGTGATCTTAAAGACTTAAGTACAACTCTTTCCTTCACATGCCAAACTATTTACTATATCGATGCATGTGTGTAGGGGGAGCTTTTCGAAAATGTAAAACTTTCAAGTGTTAAAAGTTTTGATTTTTATCAAACACTTTGAATGGTTTTCAATGGTTTATGGTTACGATCTATACCCAAAACAACCTACTATCCACGACGGAACGATGGAGTCAAAAGGTGGTTTAGGATAGGAAAATAAGTCCTATGATCCAACCAGAACCGGAGGGATCTACCCAAGGACATTCCATAGCTAGAAATAGTTGTCCTTAGGAAAGATGGAGTTGAATGAAGCTGAATGCGGACCAATTACTTAAGTTAGCACTGGAACAATCACAACAAGGTGCTAGTGATGACGTATTGGTAAGCATTGAAGGAGTTGAATATTCTATGCAACTTAGGCAGAAACCGGGTTAACACATCTTTTGAAGACAAGTGTCATGGAACCAGTGATGCGATGCACAACCCTTCCCCAACCATTCGAGTTTCTCTCGAAAGAAACTTGTCTCATTGTCACGAAGATCAACACGTATCTATTGACTTTCTCACTCCGAGTCAGTTAATATTGAAAAGGTGGCAGTCTGCTCCAGCCTCCGATTACCAAAAATGCACTTATTGAGTCTAGAGCCAAACGAGATCAATTTATCATCTCATTAGTACACAATCGAGTCCTACGCATTATCCTTGTGATATTGCCAGAACATCTGAGTGATACGATTCACAATGAAGATGGAAATCCTGCTTGAGCCAGCATCAAACAAGCTCATGGTAGGTAACTTGTGCGATTCTACACGAATCAAACTTGTGAGAACTGGAAAGCAACTAAGTTTGGATTCTTAATTGATTCAAACTTGATTCCAGGTTTCTTCGCAAAATCTATGTGATCTTGCCAGAACATTCAGAGTGACACTCATTAGTGTTCACAGTGACGAATGGAAATCCTTCCAATGTCAACATCAAACAGCACTGCGGTAGGTAACTCGCAAGATTCTCTATGAATCAAGCTTGTGACAAACTGGAAAGCAACAATGGTGCGATTATTTTAGAATCAAACCTGTTCCAGGAAATCTGAATTGACGACTCTAATCAGACGGATAATTTATCCTTATGATTCACTCTTTACGTTCGCAGTCTGCTTTGAGACGGTCGAGTAAAGAGAACTGGCTACTACCGTCGGGAAACCTTGTCAAGGAGGTTCCTAATTGAATCTACCTGATCACAGGTACGGTATTTAATACCGTTTAACGGTTTTCACCGACCGGAGGTAAAACGCTACCGAGTTAGGGTGAAATGTTCAAAGCCATTTCATCCGTGTCTGTATATGTTACTGCATATCAAGAAGGTGGCGTAGCTGTGTAACCTATGTCGATTCAGAAGTCACAAGAGCACAAGATGGCGATAATCAAGATACCTAAGAATGTAAGAATGTAATAGGTCATCTTAGTCACAAGGAGTACAAATGAAGATCTCAAGCACTCAAAGTCAAATGACAAAGGCTCAAGATAAAGATCACGAAAGCATGAAGGAACAAAGCTGTTACAAACAAGATCAAGACCAAGATACAAGACCAAAGCAGGAAGATCTCCTCTACAAGAATGTATTCACTCAACCATCTTATGGTTTTTAAGCTTTTTAAGATGACCGATACATTGGGGGATATTGTTAGCCCTATATTTATATAGTCGAACAAGAATGTAATAGGTCATCTTAGTCGTTATTGGTCTTGTATAGTAATAGGTTAGTCGGGAAAAGTGGGCTTGGACTTTAAGCTAATATTGTCTTTGTTAGGGGATATATGCCTAAGTGAAAGCCAAGCCCGGCCCAAGATGAAGCCCACAAAGGCCTTAGAGCCGTGGCATATATAACCCTCTTCCACATGTGGAAGAGGGTGTCGGTTCATTCCATAAAACACCTAGTTTTAGTGTAAACCTTCCACTTCTCTCTCTACTTTCTCTTTCTACTTTTCTACTATTTCTCTCTCTAAATCTTGTGTTATGGATTGAATGGGAATAACAAAAATGAACGCCTTTTATCTAACGTACTTTATGTATCTGATATGTGGTATTTTTTAATTTGGCAGTTAAACCAAAAAGTAATCGCAGATTTGCAGCAGATGCAAACAGTTCATATAATGAAATAGGTGAACGGTGACAAAGAAGTCAACACTGTGCTACGATAAGTATTGTTCAGTTGCAAACCTCCTAACATATCAGAGGCTATCTCAATTAACGGGAAACAAGGTTATATTTTATGGTGCTCCAGCCAAGGTACTGATCCACAAAAATAAACTGAAATTAATTTTGATTATTTTTCATTGGTTTTGGAACACGTCATTTAGCCTTAGGTTATAGTGAGTTTTAAATAACCTTCATTTGTATCTCTGCTAGTGGTTGTAAGTGAAAAGAAGAATGCTATAAGTTTCATCAAATAAGGAGATACCTATTTATAATGCCTTTTCAAGTTTATAAGAGAACCTCCACCTCCTCCTCTGCTTCTTTGTTGCCTTTATAACTTGATTTCACAACTTTGACCAAGATATCATTATGGTCAAGAGAGTCTTCTGTTAAAAAATCTTGAGCAGTATTGTTAATGGAGGTTTCCCTCCATAGCGTAAATGAGGTTGCCAAGACTTAGTTACACAACCTTCAAATACCGAACCACAAATTGGAGAAACTGACCCTGAATTACTTGCGGTACTTCTTCCAGACACCAGTTGAAGTTTTAGCGCAACAGCAAGCAAATGCAGTACTGACGCACATTTAATTATTGGTGTGAGCCAGGGAGCAGAATTACGAAGTATTCAATGAAAGGTATGAGAAACACACACCACCTGTCTTATTTGCCTTTCATAAATCCTAGATTTATTCAACTTAGAATTTAGGATTAAATTTCAGGTGATCTTAACTGATAAAAAGTGTTTATATGTAAAGATGTCATATAGATTTAAGTGATGTAAGGTATGGGAAAGAATTGGTCTGCAATAATATAAATCTCTATCAGTCTTTGTTGGTTTTCGTTAATACTTACAACTTTCCAAGATAATAGTAATACATCTACGGAAGGGAACCTTTTATAAAATAAACGTAGGTTTCTTTCTCATCGAAGACACCCTATATTTCTTTGTTGCTTATAGAGACTCTCAAACCTACAATATGGTTTCTAATCTCGATTTCATTGAATCTCAGTTAGTTAACTATATTCAAATCATTGTTCTCAATAAAAATATACTACGATCCAAGTTACGATATGTGTTACAGGCCTTAAAATCCATTTTTTTATCGTTGCAGGTACCTAAAATATTAGTTTTTGTTCGACCTAATTGAAGAGTCAGACTAACTATACTGTGAATGCATAAGTTTGACTATCCATGAAGTTTTCACCATGTGTCTTATTACTGGCATTTGTGCCATTTTAGCTTCTGTTCTTCAAAAGGCGTTTTTACTCGCATATGTGATGTTTTCGATTTCAATTTTCTTTAAAAGGCATCAATATTATCAGCTGTGATATTATAGTTTCATGTTCTTTAAAAGGCGTATTTACCGGAATTTGTGCCATTTTAGCTTCGGGTTCTTCAAAAGATGTCTTTACAGGCTGCTGCATGATTATACCTTCAGGTTCTTTTGAAGACACTACTGGGGATGTTTTAGTTTTGAGTTCTTCTAGAGGCACCATTGGGGATGTTTAGCCTTGCTTATAGCAAGAGGGACCGTATCAAATGTCTGTTTTACCCTTGTGGAAGGCATATCTGTATTGGTTGATATTTGGGAAGTTATATTAGGTATTTGACTTTCATCAAGGTTCAGTTTTTCTCTCTTTTCGAATTTTTTAACCAGACTACGAGTCCTTCCATATACAACAACCACTACATGATAAAATGATGGTGGACGGTTAAAAGTTAAAAACCTTTAATTGCTCATATAAGGAAACATGGAATTTTTAAGTTTAATCGCCACCTCCATTAACGTATTTAATAGATTTCGCCTCTTTGCTTAAATTAACACTCCTATCACCTGAAAGGTAAAATATTGCAAGTCAGGCTCACAAATATCAAAATACAACATCTAAATGCATTGATTACAATATTGAAACGAGGATTCAGGATTGAGTTTATAGAACAAGCAGAACCTGTATCATAGAAGGATCCTACCTCTGATATGGCTGAAACCTCTAGGTGCATCCACGGATCTCAAAATGGATCATATGATTGGAACAGTCTTCCCACATGTAAGACTTAAGTGGTTTTTTATATGTGTGCTTTTTAGCATGGATACGTGTTTTTAGATGTAGTAATGTAATTTTTCCGTGTAGGTTAATTGGACTGCCCTCCATATGGGGGTGCACTCATTTAATTATACATACGAAAGTCCCTCTCAGAGAGTCTTTTAATGACAAGATCTTTATCGATAAAAGATAATTGATTGGAAGTTAGATCCAACACATGTGAGGGTAACGGATTATAAATTTACAGGTTTATAGTTTTTGGAAATTCATTTTGGATGACTTTCAGCCCATCTAATTTGCTCAGCAATTAGAGTCAAGTAATATGACCTGATTTGAATGCATTTGATTTTTAAATATAAGTAATATATTTCCAACTTTCACAGAATATAAGGTTGCCACAATACCTTAAATCACTTGCTTTGGCATCTTCCAGGAATCCGGCCAAACAGATCACAAGTATTAAACATGTCTTATAAGAAGTAGATATTTTAGAGGTGGAAATTTGCATATGTGGTAAATGGGCTTAAGAAGATCTTAACAATATTTAAGAATTGTTAGACATGTAATAATGAATTCTGCTTAAAAATATCACAGATAGATTTGGTAAGCGAGAAGGACTTGGAGGCTTTGATAAAGAAATTACAGGTAGAGGTTCATTGACAAACTGAGATAGCATATCTTCATCTCTTGATTCTTCTTTTTCCATAGTATAAACTAACTATTGACTTGTATTTGGTGCATTTTGCAGCATCCCCTTTGTATACTATCATAGTCATATTGAAGACAAATTTCCAACCACTCCATTTGTAAATGTTTTTCTTTTTATACAAGAAAGCTTCTCGGTAGCCATTGTTTCACATTATAGGAATTTTTTAAAGTGTGGTTTTATAATGGCTGATAGATATTTAGGATGCACTTTCAACAGCGGCTGAGTTTGAAATACAGTTGGCACAAGATTATATAATAGGGCACAATATACGGCAAGCAAAGAATAGCCGTACACTGAAATTATGGATGATCTACGTGGAAGTGGCTCGTGCATCGGTTCAGGTTCTCAGGTATTATTAGATTATATGCAATCTTTAGTTCTTTACTAATAGGATGTGGTTTAAAGCGACATCGCCTACTATTATTGGTGTCTTTATGTTAAAATTGTTGATCAGATAGCTAACTTTACATGAAAAGGACAAGTTAGATTAAATAGTGGTGATTTATTGTTGATATGGTAGGTAAAATGTGTACGTTTTTTTCCGAATGGTATTTGATAAATTAAAAAACGTTAAACATTGCACTTATAACATCCTGAATTCCTGATATATGTTTAGATTCTCTATTTCCATGTTATAAAATTGTTTGGGTAACAAGATGTTTTATGTTTTATGGATATTAAGGTAGCAAGTCAAGATACATATGGGACGTTGGGCGCTATTAACCAACAAGTTGGTTTTCTCATAAACCGTCATGTGGTTGTCCAAATTCAGAAGATGTTTCACCCTTTACCACGGACACTTGGACCTGGGATATATCTTGGTGTAGTGGAGAGAGCTAGTTCTTATATTACAGATGAACTTTGGTATGGAATAGTTGCTGGGGTTAACCCAGGTTAACACATTTTCATCTTTACTACTATTGCATTTCCACTAGAGATAACAAACATTAGCATATACGTACTACATTATTATACAATAGTAAAAATTACACCACATCTGCACTCTCTACCAGTTTAGCGCTTTACAGGTGATTAGACAATGTACTTTGTGGCGCTCGGGGGATATGATGGTTTCTCTTTGCCGCCCACTTGAACTTTCTCTCATCTTTACTCTTTGATTAGAATGACTGATAATACGTTTGATTTTCTTATGGTTTCATTTTTTTGGTAAGTTTACTACTGCTGCTTTGGGTAGGAAGTTTTTCCATATATCCCTTGGTTTGAATTGTGTTGAAGGAGGAGCCGGATCGTATACAGCTTCTTCAAAATGAGTAACTTATAAGTATATACCCAAGTATGTTGAGTTCAGCTTACCCGTCATACACTTTTTTAAGTTCCAAAGGAATATGTATGTTTTAATTTTGAAAAAGATATTATAAGAATAAACTATACATAAGAAAAACATATTGTAATCCAAACTGATGCAACAAAGCGATCGCATTACAGGTGTATATCTCTATTCTTTTGTTCTATTCCTATTTAACCGCTAGAAAGTACCATATACACAGCAAGTGAGTGATGGTAGACATTACTGATCATACTGAGTAGTGCCAAATGAAGTTTGCATTGACTTGTCATGCAGACGAAACCTCTTAGCGTGGTTCAGTTAACTAACGGTCCCGTACCCATTGTTGGTAATAATCAGGTGTCGTCAATAGGGAATGATTTAAGCTTGCAACATCGATTAGATTTTAATTGTACGATTAATAATCCGGTTTCATAGCAACAACAATCCGAGAGGCGGCAGGGAAATATGATGGTGCCTGCAAATGTAGTTGGACCAGGGCGGAACAGGGCAGGAGGGTTTGGACTGACCTTGTGTAATAATGTTACTTATGATCACAAATACTAATTGGTTTAGCTTATTTTTCATGCTTATAAGCTTATTGAATTTTTTAACTACCAAGCCCACCTTTGATGGTTTATGAGCTTATCAACTTTGGCTCATAACCTTAAGTTTATAAGCTGATAAGCTATTAAAAGTAAGTTAATTGACCGGTTGTTTATCTCCAGGTGTAAAGCATCTTACTTGCAGATTATCCAGAAGTCGATTACCATTGGATATGGAGGAGGATAGTGAATTAACCCTTGGCAATGATTACTCGGAAGGTTGTATATTACATAAGTAACACAAAACTACACCAATTTTTTTATAATGTATTTAATTATTGGCAATTTGGCAGTAACTGAGAACGAAATGTTGCGCATTGGTGTTCGTATAAGGCTGGACCTTCTCTTGCATTCGGTGATATACAATGGTGATAAGTACCTCTGAGCTCACACCGTTAACCGCCTTAGCAGCAGTTGAGCTTGCCATTCAATATGGAATCCCACAAGTATTGCTTCATTTTCTTTAATGGTTTTTTAATTTTCATTTCTTACATAGCATTTACATCCTATAAGCTGTTTAAAATAACTTGCTGTTTCTACCGAGGTTATTGGCAATTATGTGTTTTGTCTACTGATCTTTCTTTTGATTTTGATATGCGTAGTGTGTGTGAGATAGTAGAAAAGAAGGGAAGAACCACCTATAATGAGGTTAGTGAGTTCATGTTCATGGGTTTTACTGTATGTTTCAATGGTAGTCTGGTGTTGTTTTTACGTTCTAATTGACTTGGCCTCAGAAAGATTGTTACCAGAACCGTTATACTTTTAACATTGATCATCTCGAGTAACTTTGACAGAAAATTCGGATTGTTTCACCTCTTAAGTCCTTAAATAATCAGACATGTGAAACACTCATATATTTATCTGGTTATATAGAGTTTTGGTTCTGCATAAAAACTCTAGACACTAACTGCCCGCAGTGTGTTTCGTCAATTGATAGGGTTTTTGGATTTTGCTTCTGTTCCAAACAATTCTTATCCCAATTCTCCTGTACTTCTCATATCCCAGACATATAATTTGCTTCCTATATCGCAAAAGTTTTACTTGATATTCTTATCTCAATTCTCCTTGATATTTGATCTCCTCGTTTAGCTGCCAGATTTAGAGTTTTTTAGGTCTTCACATTGTGGATAGGTGGTTTACGATGGGGTTGTGCATAATCCATGACTTCCGCATCTTCGGGAGAACTGTTTTCCTTGGAATTATTTATAGCTTCGTTTGAATCTTGCTTCTTAGACTCCATATATATTATCACTTTTGTCAACTTTCAGCTAAAAGTTTACATTAAACTTTGTCCGATAATGATATAAAGACGCACAATGATAGTTGATTCTTCATATAATGGAATGATCCAAGAGTATGATATTTCTTTTAAAACGAACAAAGGTTGCAAAAGTAAACAAGAAAGATTGTCAAACGATTGAAGGCGAATTGTAAGGATGGACTGTAAATGCAAACATTCAAATGACCAGTGTCCAAGAACAGTTGACAAAATATTTATATTCCATGTGAAAATTGAGATAAAATGAACTATAACTTGATCACACTAATAGTTGTAAAACTCTAGGATGTACTTAAGGAGTCAGCTACCCCGTAGCGAGCTAATCTGCACCGACTACTCGCATTGAAATTTTAACACAAAAAATTCGAATTGAATGCTTACAAATATAATTCCTACCCTAAACCACATTATATATAAGGATATTGACGATATAATATTTTTTGCACTTTCAATTATGATGTACAAGACTATAAAAAACAATATCTAGACGGTCAACTGTTTACACATGTTCAATGATAAGTATCGGCTCATATAGTATAGTCTCAAAATTATGTTACTATTATAGTAGCTTACCAATCACGTTGGGATCAATTTACATAATGCAAGATGAAAAGTGAAAGCAAGGTTATAAATACCATAGGCATGACGTGGCAGTATCTCTATGCTTTAAAGTCTTAGCGGCTAAGATGAAGCTTATCCGTTTTTAAAGCGTGAAATAAGGCGGTACAAACTATCAAAATATTTATAATTTATTACATTTATAGCATATTAAAATATATTGAGTTTTACAAAAAGTTCTATACATAAAGAATAAAGTAAAAAAAAAACTATATATGTCCGTTATTTTTTATATAAAAAAGATCTATTTGATCGAAGTTGAAAATACACATATTCAACGACGAACGTTGTGTGCAAAAACCTTTATTTCGTAATTATAATAAAAATCTATACTTTGTAATGATGGATAATTTATTAATTTCTATTTCCTCTTATCGGATTACTATTTATTTCATTGTGTATATTCACTCTATAAATATCACACTATAAAAGAAAAAGACTTAGGCTTTAAAAGGCGCTGGCTACTTTCTTATTGTTCGTAATTTATTAACCCGTTAAATAATCATTGTTTTATAAAACCGCATACGAACCGAACCCGCCCATTGGGCAAAAGATTCACTTGGGGCAATATACGTCTGCGGGTCGCCCAAGGCAAAAAAAATATCAAAGATTATTTTCCTTTTAGTTTGCTTTTAACAAAAATGGATCACACTGCCAACAAATATAGCTATTACTCAAACGTACATTTATAAAAGATTTACGAAACGACCTTGCCCGTTGGACGGGTTACGATGCTATATCTCTATATTATATATAGGTATAATTATGACTTGAAACCACAGTTTTAATCCCAGTCATATCCCAGTCACATCTTTTAGCCAATTAGATTTCAGCAATTCTTAAAATATCTCCATTTTTAATGTTTTTGTAATTTAAAATCTCACTTTTCTGAAAATCACGTTTCAGAAACGCAGTTTGAAAACTGCGTTTGAGAACGTTGTTTTGGAAATTGCGTCAAATAAAGGCATTTAAAATATTATTTGCAAGATTCGAACCATGGTCTCTGAGCACAGAGAATAACTTTCCGACCACTGTGCTGCTCCATAGTTTTTGATTTACAATTGGAAAACAACATACTTAAATGTACTAACAAATCCATTACTTACTATCATTAAGTTAATTGTCATTCGTATATTAATAACATAATATTTTCATTGTTTATCTCCATAATAGATTTATTATAACCCTAAAAAGGTCACGTAATAATAGATCCTCCCTTTTTTGTCATAGAAACCCTAAAGCACCATTTGGGATTCATCTTTAAAAGGTATTCAAAAACCTGGTATGAAACAACATGCCTCCTTTTCTCAAAACCCAAATGATCAACTGTTCTTGCAGGTACATTTTTTATGTTTTGCAGGTTGTTATGAAAATCATTCATTTATCATCGTCCTTTAGTTCTCCTATCAATAAACTTCGATCCGATTCATCATATGCGTTTATGTTTTGTGGTGCATAAGATTTCATAGATCCTGATTTTGTTAACCGAGAAACTAAGACCAATTCAGTAGTTAGTTGAGTTTGTTAACCGAACAATGATAATCAGTCAAGGGGTGTTTGGATGACTGTTTGTTTACCGAAGAACTGATTATTATTGTAAAAATAATTGTGACTATGTGGAGTTTAAGGGATGGAATGGAGTCTATAGACACCCTTTCCAGAATGTTGTGAAGGAAATCCTTATCTTTCCCCTGGCTGTCAAGGTTAGTAACAATATGCCAAGTTTAATTTGTCGAAGCAGTTAAAGGAAATCAATTTGTTGCAAGGGCTTTCAAATCAAATCAATTAAATCACCCAAACTGAAACTGAAGATAGCTTTAACTTAATCCCATTAATTTACAAAATGGGCTTTTGTTTACACCAATTCACTTCACTTTTATTATTTGTGGTGCAGGTTGTAAAGAACTCTTTGAGATTCTCCCTAATGAATCGAATCCCTCCTTTGAAACCCTATAATGATTCATATCCTTAAAAACATCCATTAGCTTTAGTATGTCTTCTTCTCAAAACTCACCCTTTTTATTATTTATATACGACTCTTTCTCATAGGTATAATTCTTATTCCTATTCGGCTTCTGAAAACCACGCTCCAATGGAGGTAATGGTGATTCGGATCAGGTTTAGGGATTATCCCTAATGCATTTGGCACCTTCAGTAATATTCACCTCTATCTAAATAATTAAACAATGATTACCTTTTTTTCTTTGGATGAATAGATGAAGAATATTATAAGATATAGCGCCTGCATGGCTACACCAACTGTGTTAACTGTGAAAATAACAACGGCATCATCTGGGTCAAGCAAGCCGTACAGATTCCACAAAGAACAATTCAGAAACGTTGTAATATAAAGTGATATTTCTTTTTCCAAATCCAGGAGAAATAAAGGCAGCTACCCTTGATGATAAACCTGATCGCTTGGAAATGGCCCATCATTATAATGAGGTAACTATCCGTTTTTATAGTTACGATAGAATTAGTTCATAAATATTATGCACGAGATTTCTAAATGATAATTCTGTTGAAAGCCATAAAGAAAAGGATGTGCAGATCTAAAGAGGTTTGAAACATGAAATTTGTTCAGGTCTACGACTCGTGTTGAGTATCATAGTTAACGAACTGTTATTGTAAAAATGACTGGCAGAGTGTTTCTTTTCTATCACTTCTCGTGAAACGCATTGATCGGCTATTACAAGTACAATATTACTCTCATTTATATTATATATCTTAACCCGTCAAATCATATCATTAACCCATTACATTGGATGGATATCACCAGGCTGCTACTAACCTACTATGGGATGGGAAACCAATGAAGTTTATTAATTCATATGGTTTGAGATACCAATTTTAGATATAAACATACCACTGCAGCAAATGACTTTTAAACTTTAGATATAAAAACCCTCGACATCCTCAAAGATGGATGCAGAAACTAAATAAATAAATGAAAGGTATACATATGTATCCATACCTATGTGTGTATGTATGCCCCCTTTGTGCCGTACAGATAAATAGCAACAGAAACTGGTATACAATCACTAAATTATCCATCTTTTGAACTTTTTTGGTAGTTTATATTCAGTGTGACTGCTGCATCAATCAATAGACAGGAAACAAACCATACGTTAAAGTTTGCACATGTAGTAAGCAAGTGGAAATAAAGGCTTCTAAGAATAAGGTAATACCGAGCCAATTATTTATTAGTTTTAGATAAGTATGGTTATGTATATAATGGTGTTTTTTAGTATTTTTACCAGAAACTTAAGGAATCCGTTATCTAATTTCCAAAAGAACTTCCTTTGGTTGTCATCAATTGCGTGATATCTGGGTTGTAAAGTATTCACTTATCACACAAGCTAAAAAGGTAAGGGAGTGTTATGCTTGGTAAGTTTTCAATGAACTAAAATCAGGAACAGTTAATCCTTCGGATTTGTGTGTCAGACGTGTTAGATAAGGGTCAAAACGTGTGTTTTTCGTTGAAGTTGGAATGGGTCGGGTCAGATTTACAAGTTTATATGTAAAAAACTTTTACGTGTTTTATATTTATGGTCTAAAAGGGTGTTTGGTTGATTTTTCCAAATGGCTGAATCAAGGTAAATCTCTAGGCTAATACGATCCTTTCCATGAGGTAAAGAGCAAACGAGATACGTATTCTGCTATGAAAAACATATGGAGAATGACGTTTTTCTTAGATAAATTTAATGACTGAGGTGTTTATTATTAACTGTAAATTCTTACATAACTTTTATAAACTCAAAAACAAGCGAACAGGAAAGATGTTTTCAGTTATTTGCTGAGAAAGTGAGAGATCATAAAGACGTCCTTTCTGAGTGGGATGTGCTACAGGAAACCCAAGTTATTGAAACTATTTCGTTGATCAATAGACCTAAAACACTGTCCTGAAACACGCACCAACCCTATTTGAAAATTAAATAAAATTGTTTTTGGTGATTGATGGTGCAACACGTCAAGAAAGAGGGCTTTGCTACCTTTCAAGATGTTAGGAGTTCATTGCTTGCAAGTAGCAAAGTTCATAGGACTTTGTATGGATTTATCGTTTTTAAGTGTCATGTAAGGATTTCTGTTGTATCAAATAGCTATAGAACTTCAGGTACTTCAGTTTTAACTAATTGTCATATGTACTTTGTGATTGAGTTAATATTTTTACTTAATGAGCACAAACTGATACCTTACTTTCAATAGAGGTGAAATATATGCAAAGATGGCTATTTGATAGTATAGATGATGTTAAAGGCATAGCTTCACGGTCTCCAAGGACATTACGTGGGCATGCAGTACAAGAAAGAGGGCTTTGCTTCCTGTCAAGAATCTTAGGATTTCATTGCGGGCACATATCAAAGTTCATAGGACTTTGTATGGATTTATTGTTTTAGAAGTGGCAAAGAAATATTTCTGCGGTATCAATCATCTATAGAACTTCAGGTACTCAAGTTTCAACTAATTGTTGTATGTACTTTGTGTTTGAGTTAATTTGGAATGTTTTTACTTAACGAGTGTAAGAAAAGAGTTACAACCGAGTTGAGTTCGCGCAAGAAGTAATTCTTTTAGTACCCAAACTCAGCACATAACATAGAAAAACTTATATGACCTGAATCTTGTTGTTTTCGTTGCAAATCCACTGGAACTGACGTTACGGTCACATAGGAACCAAAAAGACATTCCTTTCGATAATATTATCAGTACCCTACACTTAGATGGAAAGATGTTTTAAGTTAATATATTACACGTGACTATTTGATTTATCATCTTTAACAAATAATATGGATTTTTCCTTATCTGAAACCTTATTCTTTCCTGTCACGTAATGGACCCGATGAAAGAAATTTCAGGAAATAGTTCAAGATGATATGCCATACAGTGGTTTATCTATTTTCAAAACTTCATTCTTATCGAAGTTTGAGTGTTCACAAATGCCACATCCGTTAGTTATCATGCCAAAACTCAAGGCGTTTCAGGGATATATCAGACGCTCATGAGGATGTGACTATATCCGAGAAATCATTTTAAGTTTTGTGGAAGTAATTCCTCACAATATTTCAGAATTAATTAATTTAATTTCGGCTGAACTCCTTTGGCTAATGGTTATTCACTTCTTTCGGCTGCATTAATTTATTTAACTAACTACTAATTACTTAAAGAAGGTCTATATGCTGATTTGATCTGTTTTGAATAGAAGAATATTGAGCTTGAAGGGTCTTTTGATCAGATTAAACAGGCAAGTGAAATGGTGCATGAACTAATCATGAACCTTTGTTCTGGTGGCAGGGGTGGTGGTGCAAATGGTCTGCCACAAAGAAACTTTAGTGGGTTTCAGAAGCAGCAGGGTGGGCAGGGGCATGGACGTGGTGGTGGAAACAAAATGAAGACAAAGATATGTGAGAATTTTGCCAAGGGGCAGTGTACCTTTGGGACACGTGCCATTTTGCACATAGACCGGAGGAGCTTCGTATGTTAAAAGCATGATTTGGTGACGTTGTCATTCCCAAGTAGCTTATGCCATAAGATATTATTGTAGGAAGCAATTTCTAGGGATGTGGCTAAACAGGAAGCGTTATAGGTTTCTTGGCAAGAAGGCAATCTTTAAAGCTCATTACAAGAATTTGATGGCATGAGAAAATCTTAGACCTGGTAATCTTGATCTAGAAGCTAGAAATGCATGTCATATGGGTATAATTTTCTTTTTAACAACAGCCGTTATTTTGTACTCCGTAATACTTAAAAGAAGGTACCCTTTATTCATATAATAGTGTTTTTGTAATCATACTAAATACATTTAGCATTTTCAATATCCTTTATTCATATAAATGTGTTTTTGTAATAATACTCAATACATTAAGCATTTACAAACTATATAAGACAGTGGCCACGGGGCTGCAAACATATAATAACCATTTAGTCTGAAACCATTTAATGCATTGATCATCTGATTCTCACAATACCTAATTCTTTGTATTTAAACATCACATAGCTGTATAGCATAAGGGTGAAACCAAGATAAAAAAATAACTCCCTCATTCACTGTAATGTAAACTAATGAGAAGGCCGGATAGTTGCCAGTTTCTTTCAACCCAATCTGTAATAAGTGAATATCTGCCGTAATTTATTGCAAACATGTTAATTAAGAAGAATTGAAATAGGGAAACATTTTGAATGGGGCGAAACTTGTCTCAAAATCATATTTTCGACAGACCCAACATTCATACTCCTTTTAAATATTACTAAAATAAATATATTCTTTAACGATAAGTTGATAATTAATGATTATTTGTAAAATAGTTGGGGATGACCAATTGTTTTTTTTATGTTTGTAGGTCAACTGTGTCCGACCTAGCCCTTTCATGCTTTACTAAAGATTACATGTTTCAACACACATTGTTTTGATCTGTCACCAACCTACTTAACCTGATGCTCTTCTTGCTATCGAATGCTAAGCATTTTCTTAATGTGTTCTATTGGGTACAGGGAGCTTTGGATGACGGCCTTGACATCCCCCATATTGTAAACAGGTTTGCGGGATTTAACAAGGATGATAAGAAGCTTGACGCTGAGGTTCACCACAAGTAATGCTTGACATGCTACTGCCGACATTAGGGTGAGTTTACTTTGTATCAGTGGTGGTCTTTGATGCATCGTCATAATGCAAATATAAATTGATTTTTTTTTGTGAATGATATTCAGAATCTAATGGAAGATGAGCCAGAACATTATCAGACTCGCTTTTCCGACTACATCAAAGCTTTGGGTTTGGAAGAGGTCTACAAGAAGGTTTGTCCTGGCCCAAACCCAAAGAAATCTGAGAGGCAATCATTTTCTTCCCGTCCAGTCAAAAGTGCAATGTAATACCAAACTGAATTCAACATTATGTTACCCAATGTGTCATATAAGAAAATGACTAATCCACTTTGACCCTTAACCTGTAAAACGGTATTTTACAACGACAAGTCAATACTTCTAGAACTATTGTCTTAAAAAGATACCACCTGATATAAAAGGGCCTTGAAAAGACAAGTGCCTGTTCACTAGCTGAAGGAAAAAATCATGAACTTCCTGTATGTCAATGAGGTGATCGGTATGAGTTAAAATTGATTACCAGCGAATCAGGGTGTCAAAAAAAACAAACCTGGGCTGACCCGAAACCGATTAAGCGTATTTGGTTTGGGTTACTCGGATCAATAGTATTACTCTGATTATTCGGATCATCCCGAGTAACATGAATAATATAGGGTTGGGTACAGAGTTGAAAATATTTAAGCAACTCGTGTTCGGGTCGACCGATTGACCTAAAGATGGATTTATCTGGTGTATACGTGTTTATTTCATTTTTATGTTTGTTTATAGCCTTTTCAGCCTTCACCAGCAGCTCTACCGTCATCTCTTGCTGGCTGGATGCTGAATCCATCCGCGGTTTCCCATCCTTTGGCTTCCGCTGTCCCTCTTGGTTTTAATCCAGCAAATAACTCTGGTACAACGTTTTGTTAGTTATGCCAGTACCATACTGTTTATAATGATGATAATGTAGTTGCTTATGATTTTTTTTGTTCACATAGCAGCGATGTTAAAGCGCCCTTGGACTCCTCCAACTAATACTGCTATAGACTACCAAAGCGCTGACTCTGAACATGTATTAAAGAGAACAAGGACATTCAGTATATCTGATGAAGTAGGACACCCTCTAGCCATGCTCTTACATTTTTTTTAAGTTGATGAAATGAACCTTGTATCCAATTTCCACTTTTATATTTATATTTATATATAAAACAATAAATAAATAAACCCCAATCAAATATTTGTAAAAAAATATAATACTTATATAAACAGAAACGTACCAAAAAAAAGACACATACACACCAAACACTGAAACGCATGAAGGTGTTGGAGTCGGAGACCACAGCCTTTGGTTCTAAAACGCATGAAGGTGTTGGTGTCGGAAAGATAAGGGTTGTAGATTCTTTAATGCAGGTAATTCCAGTTAATTGAATACGATATTACCCTACAGTAATAGGTTTGGAGCTTATGTATTTTCACCATTTAGATACTTATATGAGTGATATTGTATTTTAGTTAAAATGTATGTAAAAACTGTTCTTGCATTTCCTTTTTCCATTTGATATGAATTTTGAAGTATTTAACTTGATATTAAAACCTGAGTTGTCTTATTGAAATGCTAATGGATGTGTATGGATTAAAATTTTCATTTTATTCGTGATAACTTTACGTTAGGTAACAACCTTGCATCAATTATAGAGATATGAACAAGCAATTGATCTGAGTTGGCGAAATCTGGTGGAACTGATAATGATCGCGTGGTTTCTGTTCTGCAATTAGCCATCAACATTCACAATCAAAGTGACCAAATGAATCTCACAACTGCTGTAACAGGTAACTCTTCACTCCGTCTTATTACATTTATGTTTTGTGCTACATATCCTTTATGGAACTTGAAATTTGCAAAAATATGGGTCATGAAAAACATATCTATATAAGTTTTTTTATGTGTATAAGTTTTGAAGTTAAAGAATAGTAATATACATCCTTTGACGGCCAAAAGTCAAAATTTGAAACCAAACTTGTGTGGCAGTAGGAATGCATTATTTTTGTTGATTGATGCTATCAAATTTACATAATGCTGATTTTTGTAGGAATGCTTAACAAATTTTCTCGCTGACCAGATTAATCTTGCACTCGAGACACTATACGTTTGAATTCATTAAATTTGTGATGAGCTTGCAACCAATGCAATAACATTCTGAAACACATTAATTGTTGTGCAGATGTTGGTCTATGAGATTATGTATAATGGAATCCTAAAGGATCATTTATCAGGTGCATATCTTAAAAACTCCATATGTTACAACAACAAGCTTTGCCAAATGTACCAAGCAATAATCAGTTTATATTTCGATAGAAATCAATAGGGGGATCGAGATTGCTCTTGACGAGTGTGTCGCGATTCTGAATCACATGCGCAGGCTAAAACTAAGTGTAGAAAGAGCAGCCGCAGCTTCTCATCGTACACCACATGCAATCCAATTTAACGCATCCAAGGGAATCCCATCTTGGCACTGTATAGCACGAGAAAACTCAACTGAGTCACTTGAAGATGACTTAGCAGACATCGCTTCTTCTTTCCACCGAAATTGGCGACCCCATCGGCCTCAGATGGAAGTGAAAGTGAATCCGAGAGTGTTGAGCTAAACACATGAACGAGATATGGTGGACCCTTTATGAGAACAACATATGTTGATCAATTTGTTGATTTTGTTCAAAACCTACACACCGACTCCAAAATGGCGCTTAGGACCTTCCAAAATTTACGGGTGATACCACATGAAAGAACCTTGGACCTGGAAGTTGATCAAAGGGATACCCCTAACAGAGTTCATAGCAGTAGTATTAGTAGTGGTAGCATCACAATGGCAATTAGTGATCTTCTGTAGCCAGCGAGGATACATTATGAGATAGTGTTTTATGTAGTGAGGAGAGGTGACTTGACACCGTCTAATAGGAGGAATGTTGATTCGGAAAACAGCTCACCCTTCAACTTTGCTGCTGAGTGTGTGCAACTTGACTAGCTCGAATTCTGAAATATGGACTTATGTTAAAGGTGGATACTTGCTGATTCGGGACGCCGAGATTGCTGAACCCGAGTCTGGGCTTGGTCCTTTCCAAGGGCTAAGTCATGTATAAAAAACGATAGGCTATTTTAGCAAATTAACCTTATACATTTAATATGGACTTATGTTAAAACTGGATACTTGAATATAATCTCTCAGGTTTGATACTTTATATGTTGTAAACTTAAAGTTGTTTTCTTCTTACTCGCGGTGTAATGGTGCTGAGTTAATTTTGGTGGGTAGTATGTATGCTGCTCCTCGCTATCTTCCAGCTATTAAGTGAAATGAGGAGGCGGCTCTCACGTTATCTGGTAGGTTTACATCTGCTCAAGACTTCTACAAGCACAGTTGCTGCTTCCTCAATTTTGTCACATTTCTTTAATTAATAGTATTTCTTTAGTAACTTAGAAGCAAGTTGTTATTGCAGAAACCATCATCAAGTATGGACTCCAAGTTCTAAAACTTAATATGCACTTCCAGAGGTTCTATCTTCTTCTCACCTAATTATTATGCAATTATATTATACATGACATACCTGTTGAAGTGGGTTTTGTTAGGAAGTGAATGTCATCCTTAATGTGAATTTGAGCTCTTGATCATAAAACGATACCATAAAGCATGTACGTAGTTTATTTGAAATCAGTAAGCATTCTTATATTAAACTAACCTTTTTTCATCTCGCTGAACCTAGGCCTAACCTGTTTATGCTGTTAGTTATAATCTATATAACTATCAAAGATTCTGAATCTGCTTTTAATTCATGGAAATGAATAAGCTTCACTTACCGACTCTTATGAATTGGAGTTACACAAAGATCTTCATTACTTTTATTCTCATAATTTTTTAGACCGTTATACAACAACGCGCATGTCCATCAATTGAAAATTTACACGGTAAACACTTGAAGAAAAACTTGTCTTGCAAATGTTGACCGCAATTGTGCAATTACCCGTGCTGTCTCAACTAGATATGTGTTGTTTCCTATGTATCATCTGTAAATTATTTTTTAAACGTTAGTAAATTTTGACCTTTGCTTCGGCTGTTGCCGAATGAAGAAAGTTGGGAATTTTTTATTCTAATACTCTTCCAATACCTAATAGTAATAGGTTCACTTTTCGATATAAAAACAAGTATAAATGAATTGACCATCACAAAACGCTTCATATCCAACAGCCAAAAAAAATATCATGATATCGTTAAGAGTTTGTAGTAGAAATCGTGTCAATATCTTATACTATAATAATATTAAAAATAGGGGTTTTACTAACAGAAGCTTTATACGTTTTTTAAGACGGGTCATTCATATAAAATTGCATTTAATGAACTTATTTTTTCTATGTTTATATACATTTAAATATTACAATTTTAGAAAGTGTAGTTAAACATGAAATGATTAATCATAATTAAATGTTAAATTATTAATTATGTTATTTAAATATAAAAAGTTTTATGTTAATTAAATATTTAATTTAATTATAGTAATTTTAAAAACAATATATAAAGCTGCTGTTAGCAAAACCTTAAAAATAATATCTTGCTAATAACAAGAAATAGTGAGCAGCAAATCTTCAAATTTGCTTTTCCTTCACGAATTATGCCACCTGCCAACGAACTCTATAACTTATGAAGTTATGATAAGAAGTAGATTTTTTATATTCAAATGTTGTAGTAGTTAAAATACAAAAAAAAAAAACTGGAAAAGAACCCCCTTTAATGATCCAAGGGTCGTAAGTACCCAAGCCTACTACAATAACAATGCATAAAACTTTGCAGCCTAGCCTACGATAAGTACCCAAGCCAAGGGTCGTATATTAATAACATTAAAAAATAGAAAAAGGAAGCGAAGAACCAACACATTTACGAAGACATTAGAGATAGACAGAAAAAGTTAAATGTAGACTTTTTTATCCATTTTTAGCATAAATAAGATGAAATAATTTTAGCTATTCATTTTTTCATCTAAAAGAAACTAACATTTTTTATAGCTCACAAATCGATAACCGTTACGCAAAAAAAATACAAACACGAAAAAAATTAAATTATTTTTCTATCGAGTGACACATGTATATATTTTCAGCGAACTATTTTTTCAATTTTGATTTTAGTTAGGTGAAACATTTAAGTATTTAATATTTTAAAAAATAATTATAAATCAATCCTTTAAAATACACCTAAGTACAATATTACAAATATAAAATTACAAAAACAATTTATCAAAATTCAGTTTACATATAAGCAACAAAATATAAAAAGATGTACAACAAAAGATTACACGGAACAAAACACGTCGACTAGGCCTACAATTATAAAATAAATAATTGTCTTTCAATTTTGTTCAAACAAAAACAAGTCCCAATGCAAATACGGAAAACCAATACACAAACGTACTTTTAAAAAAGTAATACGAAACGAACCCGCCCATTGGGCGGGTTACGCCGCTAGTATATATATATATATATATCTTAATATATATATAAGAGGAGGAATTTGCCACGTCATCTATCAGGGCACTAATCCCAGTCAGCAATTGGGCTTATGGGCTTACAAATTTCCGAACCCAAAAAAGTTAATCGCACACTTAAATAAAACTCGGTAAAATAGTCCCCGATTAGTTATCATTCATTAAAATCTAACACCATTACAAAAACCCTAATTCTTAATCGATCAATTATAGCCTTAAAATCACTCAATTAGTTCGTAGTGTTTTTCCCCAGGGTTTTTTTTTCTTCTGAAAACCTAATTCGATGATAGTAGATTAATAATCAAATTTTGAATTAGCATGTTTTTTTATTAATTATGTGGACTGTGCAGTTGTAATTTCCTATTGATGCCCTCAAGATTAAGCAAAGGTTTGAGTTCTTTTTTATTTATGTTAAAGGTATAATTTTTGTGGTATGTGTTTCTTAATTAGAATTAGAGATGATGAAAATATCTATTTAACTTTGTCTTTGTTAATTATCCGATTGTAATTGTATAGTTCTCTATTGGGGATGCCTTTCAATTTCAATGGAATCAGAAATCACAAAGCTGGTAACGGTGTCTTAGTATAAAACGATCATTCAATTAAGGTTAGTGCTCTAATTAAAAAATAATAATTGTTGAGTCAGGTCGGTCAAACGGGTGTGTTATGGAGTCTGAGTTGGATTGGGAGTCGGATGGCTTTTTGTTTTTGAAATATATGAAACGAGAGTTCTAAAGTTTCCCTTGATCGAGTGATGAATATGGGTACGTGTGGTGAGATTTGTAAAAGGGCTTGTGAGTGTGAGGCTTATGCTAATGTGGACATTACTCGAGGTGGAACTGTTCATTTCAAGTCTGCATTGATCCCTTCTTAAATTGGTAGGCTGCAACTGTCGATAAGTATTTATATTTTTGCGGGGGTCTAACTGGGTTCACCCTACAAACTGCGTTTTTTTGTCTGTTTTCCAATACAATTTTATAATTATTACCAGTACGTGTTAGACTTGTGTAAAAAAGAAAGGGAGGAAAGAGGCATTCAGGTGAGTAGTATTTATAAGTTTGAATTGTGATAGTTGAACAAATATGAAATTACTATTGATATGATGTAGGGTAGAATCTACTTCTGTAAAGTGGGTCTTTTCTGAGGGAAAACAAATTATTATGTTTGTAACTGTTACTTTTTGCAGACCATGTGTGTCTCAGCTCATATTAACCAATTCATCAGTAAATGGGTTGGAAAAGAATTTGGCTAGATATCGTATTGTATTCTTGAATTTTATTAACTATTTAGGCTTCTACTTGAATACATGTCAGTTCGTTAAGAATTCAGTGAAAATGTACATCTCTATAGTTATTGATCTTTTGTATTCATTTACAGGGGGCTGAGCAGAAGGTCGGAATCATTGTTTCATGAGCAATATGTCTGTAAGTCATTTTTTTTTATAAATACTTTAGATTTTAAGGTATCTCCCTTCCCTTACAAATGAATGATTTTTTATATTGGTTGAAACAGGATATGGTGGTACAATGCTTATAGACTTTTTGGAATGGCAGATGACAAGTAGAAAGACGTTTAAAGGTTACTATTTTTATTTTAAAATTATGATGACATTCTAATATTTGCTCATAAATTCTCGAGCCAACCTGTTTAAGCTTAAATATCAGTAATATTTTATGTGGACTATCTGTTTTAGAAATCTTATGTCTCTCATAAGCCTCATAGGAGCGATAGTAGTGATTAATAAACTAGATGCATAATTTTTTTAACTAATGTACCATACTTGATCTATGAGCCATAAGCTGAACTTTAAATCCATTTGACTTACTGTGTAGATGTGAGCAAATGAGCATGGGTCTGACATAAATCTACACCTGTTATGAAAAAGGTGGAAATATCCTTTTTCAGCCCTAAAAATCTTATGTACTCTCAGTACATTTTCTATTAGGGTTACAATTTGACCCGTTCCATTTTTTATCCAAAATTCTTAATATGCCCCGTTTTAGTTAAAAAGCAACCAAATCGACCCATCACATATAAATTAGTAAAAAGTCCACATGAACAAGCCAGAGATAGTTCTTTTGAATTTCACATATATACGTATATTGGGAAGATCTCTGGACCAGTACAGTCAATTCTAAAATTCAAGTAAGTTGTGAACCTATTGAAGTATCCCTACTAGATGAACGACCATAGAAAAGTAAAGAGAATTCACAGTCTCAGTAATTACCTACAAGTTAAATCTGTTGTTACTCGTCCGAGGAATCGAGCATGGCTGTAGTTCTGTTATGTGATGACCGTATCATTGGGTCAGACTAAAATTATTAAGTCACGTACAGATTTTTTATGCTTGAAACTTTTGACTGTCTCACTATTTCTTTATTTCGTGACAGTGGGTACTTGCCTCGAGACAATTTAAACAAATTCCATCTAAAGCTCAAGCACCTCCTGTTGCATCAAGTGAAAATCGGAAACCAGACGAGAGACTCGGCCACAACATGAGAGTGGAGAAAGATGCAAGGTCGAATACAAATCATCTTCGAGTTTTATTCAGGTATTCTTCGTTTTTTTAATGAAAGCAAGCTTCAGTTAGGGTCTGAAATGTCATGTGAAAAATATGAGATTGAAGATGTCTTGCACAATTGCCTCAACTTCACAAGCAAAAGTTTATTTTTGGTGATGTTGAATGTGCATATATGGTTGCTCCTGTTTTTAGAGATGAAGATTCCTATACGCAAAGGCTGTCTTATTTAAAAACTTGCTTAACAAACTATTTTATACAGGTTATTCTTTCTTTTGTAAAGGGTTTTACCCAGGATTAGTATACACGTCATTGTTTTCTATTCATGGAGAAATTTTTTGACAATTGGAAGGAACCACTCACTGCTCAAAAGGCAGCAGGAATGAATCCAAATCCTCACAAGTTTCAAGCTTTAACAATGTTAATTCCCGATTTCATTGACACATATAAATTTTTGAATAACGTGGACCATCTAGAGGATGTTCGGAGTATCACCTGTTTTCATGGGTAATGTCAAGTCAAGACTAACATTCTGTCATTCCTTAACTGTAAACTTGCTACCAGTTCAGGTACAAAAAGTTGGTACCCTCATGGATACAAAAATCACAAAATAAGTTTTAAACTAATAAGAACTCTACTACACATAAGGTTTCGTTACAGAGGAGTTTATTAAAATACGGTTCTGAATCAGAAGTTAATACTCCCTCCGTCCTAATTTATTAGTCCACTATTTACTTTTAAAGTCATTTTCATTCAACTTTGACTTAAAATTAATGTTGTTTTGTTAGTATAATTCTTGATGCGAAATATGCATATGGATTGAGTTTTAGATGTATTTTTATTTGGTATATTTTTTATCAAGTATTACATAACATAAAAAAAAATTAAGGTCAAAATTTTGTAAAAAAAGACTTTAAAAATTAATAGTGGACTAATAAATTGGGACGGAGGGAGTATAAAATATTGTCGGGGAATGCAGTTTCCCATATTCCTCCACCCACTTAACTTTTCTTAATTGTATACACTATTCACAGATCCCATAAACTAATTTGAATCTAATGCATGATCATGTTGTACTTAATATGTATTTTATTATCATTTAGCATTATCAAGATAATTAAATCAATTTTTATCTAACAAATTATTATTTTTATACCTGTTGTGACAAATTAAGATGTGGTTTGTATTAGGACCACCAGAGCCACTGCTGGATGGCGCGCAACTTGTGCAGCAGGTGATATTACAGCTTCATCTGGAATACCCTGTATGCCGTTTTTTATTACTTAAAACTTTATATTTTCCTCTAGAAACTGAAATGCATCCCATTATTATGTGATTTCCTCAAGAATGTGAACCTAACTTATACTAAAAGATTAAAGAAGAAAATAAAAATATAATCCATCTCAATAAGGTCGGGCTAAACATAGCCACTGAGCCTAATCTACAATAAGATATGATCATCACGTCATTTGTTTTACCTGTGGTGACAGATTAAGATGGTTTGTATTAGGACCACCAAAGCCGCTGCTTATTGGGGCTCAACTTGTGCAGCAGGTGATATTACAGCTTCATCTGAAATACCCTGTATGCCGTTTTTTATTGCTTAAAACTTTATATTTTCCTCTAGAAACTGAAATGCATCCCATTATTATGTGAACCTAACTTATACTAAAAGATTAAAGAAGAAAATGAAAATATAATCCATCTCAATAAGGTCGGGCTAAACATAGCCACTGAGCCTAATCTACAATAAGATATGATCATCACGTCATTCTTTCTTTCTTAGACATGTATTGTAGTACTCCGTACTATATAATTTGGGAGCTTAACTAATCTTCACGAGTGGAAATACACAAGATAGTGTCTGGATTTGCTTATTACTTTCAAATCTAAGGAGTGTTTGGTTAGGCACATAAGATAATCATATGACATATTATTTCTTTCAGAAGCACAAGCGAAATGTTGCAAGTTTATTGACCTCGATTAGCATCAGTAGTCTATTGTGAGAAAATCAAAAATAATTAGGCACTTGCTCAATATGGACATGATCATGTGTGATAACAGTCAGCTACACATATAACAAAACTATAATTCACATTAGTACAACAAAAAAGTACTTGAAAATTCTATTATACTCACTGTCTCTATTAACATCTGTTCATCCAACAAAACATATATTAAAGCCTCAGTTTGAAAATAAGAATCACTCTACTAACGTAACAAAAGGATAAACCATTTCATAGTTAGTCTATGACTAGCAGGAAACCAAAAGTTAATACTCCGTATATATGAAAGCCCATAGCATGAAACCAAAAGGAAAGCATTTCATTAATACCATAGTACCATACCACTATGACTGTTAAGATAATACTCATATGCGAGATATGAAGAAGCAGATACCTGTAAGAAAGAATACATACGGATTCAGAAGATAAACAGGGCATACTTCCCATGATAAATAAAAGACTATTTCCTAAACATTAAAGATCTCATGAAATAATCAGCAACGGAGCGACCAAATAAATATTAGTTATGGACATACATGTTTATGGATGAGAAGTCCTCAATTCGGTCTTTATGTTTCAGGGTTTCAACATAAGAGAGTACCAAACCTAAAGATATTTAACACTAGCTTCATTTTAATGATGTGATAACTTTTTATTGTGTTCCTTGAGCTCCAGTATCATAATCACCAAGGCGTTATCGATTTGTAGTCCGTCAATACTGATATTAGTTTTCTCTTGGACAAAAATAGAAGGATTAACCTTTTATTAACTTAATTAGGAGTTCACTCGGATATGACTGGCCGTAGTGGTCCATTCACTGGCCGTCAACCACCATGACCGTACGTCAATGCCCACTACACCCCCTACCTTTCACGCACGATCAGCAACATTTTCGAGTGGTTCGATTTAGGTGAAGTATGTGTCAGTGTGAGTATATTGTGGGGTATACTTTTTGATATTTATTGGTGGGAGTGGATGTTGATGCAGTAGCGATTTGGCACACGACAACACTAGCACCACACCATATTATTATTCATGTATTGGTGAAATAAGTACCTTACGCGAGTTCAGAAAAAGCCAAATAATATCAGATTAGTGCGACTCCTTAATAGGTATTAGTTAACATAAGCTTTTCTAGGGAAAGTAATTTGTTTTACAAGAAAACCAGCAACATAGTCCGGTCAAAAACAACGCTCCCGGAGAACACAAAAAACTTATGACCACTATTACTCTTTTACTAAGAGAAGGACAACGTCTTTCCAAAACAATGTATAGTCTACACTCTTTGACGTACAAGTACGACATCCATATCTAAGAGCCATCAAATTAACTTCAAGTGTGTGTAACTTCTGTATGTCCATAGCAATGTATGCAATGAAAATACTCAAGAAGTCTGAAATGCTTTGTAGAGACCAGGTAGAAGCTTAATTCCATTAAACAATTTCTTACCATTTTTCTGCTCGAAAAGGGTTAACTTTTGTTTCTACACGCGTTTTTCAGGTTGAACATGTCAAAGCCCAAAGGTTTACCAAGGTAATGCCTTTTCTATTCTTATCATTTAACCATAGTGAGTTTTGAAACTGCAAATCACAAACCTTTTGCTCATAATTGCATGTTATACATAAAGCATACTTAAGTCTTGTCCATTTGACTCTAACGTTAGTAGTGATTGTCACATATATTGGATATTTGGTTCATTTAGAGGTTAAATTTTCTAATAAACGAGCTGTCCATTTTAAACGGTATCAAACTGTTTCTCATATGGATCAATTCCAACTCAAGTAAACAAGAATCAAAATTCAACAAAATGTATAAGTCCATGGAATGTAACTAAAGTTCTTAAGTGACATTCTACATTATGCTACAATACAAAGTTCCTTGCTACTATCGATTTATTAAAAGTTGCATTCATACCAAATGTCTATTCAAAATACTTAAATGACGTTTTTTTATTATGTATCGTAGATAGCGCCTATACATTTTACTGTTACATAATCAGGTCTAAGCGGAAATGTGTTTTATATAATCTCAGTGTGATGCTTATATGACTCGATGAAGCTCACTTTTTTCAAAAGAACGGCCACATACATAAGTTACTGTTATTTGGAAGATGATAATTATGGCTTATTATAATTCGTACAAGATTTAAAAGTGTTGTTTTTGTTTTTTGGGCAAAGCCTTCTATCATTCAGTAGTTCAACCATACATAATTATGATCCTGCATAACATATCAGTCGTTGTCACTTACATAGTTATCACAACATGATCGGATGAGGAAGTTCTACGACAACAACGATCTTCTATGAAAGCTGCATGAGCAATTATGAGGGGATTTGTAACAATAATGGCACAATGTCCGTCCTATGAAGTTAGTTATGCTAATATTTTTTTTCCCATTTTATTTTTGATCTTAGTATTCGTATGTTTACAATGCAATTTGTATACATTTCTTTATTTTTGATCATACGATTTTTACATTTCTTTATCACTTTTAGTGCTTTTTTTTGTTGAACATGTCCAAGTATATATTTTTTTTGCTGAGTTATTACGGGTTAGCACTTCACATATTCTAAAACTGTTTAAATAGAGTGAAGATGGATCGGGATTGGATTTGCAATGCTGGCTGCAGCAAATTCAGTCAGAAGTGTGTCAATGTACACGTTCTATGAATGTATATTTATATATTAGAACGCCCGCAATGCGGTGGGGAGTACCTAATAACGAATTTTGAGACTAACAAATATTAATCTCTCATTCATTGTAAAGTTATAAAAATCGAATTAAAAAACCCACTAAAATTGAAAAAGACTAAAAGTTAATAGAAATATATCAAAATGGATATCAAATTAAAAAGCATAAAATCTTAAAAAATATAGTGAAATTAGATTATAAAAATAATAAATAAATAAAAAAATTTCTCAATTTAAAAGAAAAAATATTATTTTAAAAGATTGTTACAAAAGTTTGTTACAAAAAGTTTTTAGAAAATGTTATAGGTTGATGAAAATATCAACAACTTGCTTTATTTAATCGCTAAAAAAGTCTGAATTTTTAACCTTACTATTTTAAAAAGGTCCCAAATGCTTTATAAAGTAGTATAAATAGATATAGATAATTCTTTGTAATCAAACTGGTTTACTTAGCTTATTTCCTATCAAATAATACCTTCATATTTTAATCTTTCTTTTAAGCACAATTTGTGATCATGGAAAATATGTTTTACATAGAATTAAGAATACACCATTGCTATGATCTGAAATGTTCATGTCAAGAAAGAAGCACAAATAAGGATGATATACAACATGGCACAACCTTAAAAAACCTGGATTAGGCTGATGATGGACGACAAGTCAGTGCAAGATGCGCTTGTCAAGCAAGTTTTTGACGCTTTGGCGTCTTAAACATTTAAGTTTCTTTTTTGTTCACTTTTTTGCATTTGAGAAGCAAAAACCATTGCTAAATTGTTGCCTAAGATATTGAAAGTGACGCATTAGCCAGCGGATGAGAACCTTATAATTCTTGTCATGGAATCTTAATACTCACATTGTCCTAAAATGATTGTCTACTTATAATTAAATATGTATCATGTAGATCTAAACATGATGTGACTTTTTTATTTGTTATACAATCTTACATTATGGTATTTTGGTTTGAAACTTTTATACGCTTATTATATACGTGCTTATTATGATTTATTTCTTTTTATTAAAGGAACAAAAATTCTTAATTTACATAAAATATTGCAACCATTAAAACTTATCGACAATCATTAAAGAAGCAAAATAACACTACACAATGAATAACTCATAGTATGATTTAACATATACACAAACAAATATTTAAACACATTAACAATCTAAATTTGAACACATGTAGGCATGGAGACTTTACAAAGAAAGCAAATCTTTTGAAAAAGAACATTAGTCTATCACCTATTACTTAGCAGAAGACAACTTAGTTGCGCCAATCAATATATGAAGTAGGAACAAGATTGTTGTTTGGTTGCTTGAAATAGTATGTGAATAAGGAGCAGTAAATAATAATTTTCCTTGTCCAGGGTGATTAGATAGCCAGTGTGAGCTAGATTTCAGTTGCATAAATCAGATTTACAAATAACAGGCATACTTGAATGGAACCCACGGGGCGTTTTATGTTACTAAAAGCAAATACTTTGTTAAGATGAATAATTTATTAAATTTCTTCCCCTCTTATCGGATTACATCATTTATTTTTGTTTGTTATTCACTATATATAAATTTTATGTTGTTCGTAATTCGTTAACCGTTACTTAATTTGTTCCTTAGATACTCGGAAGGCGGGTCCACCCATCATCGAGCTTTACAAGTTCTATTAAGAGGAACAATAATTTTTTTTCTTATTGCATTCAATAAAAAACTTAGCATCTTTATAATTTATTTACCAAAAAATGTAAAGGATAATCAGAAGTCATACCCGTCCATCGGACGGGTTTTGCCACTAGTATATATATATATATATATATATATATATATATATATATATATATATATATATATATATATATATATATATATATATATATATATATATATATATATATATATATATATATATATATATATATATATATATATATATATATATATATATATATATATATATATATATATATATATATATATATATATGTATATATATATATATATATATACATACATATATATATATATATATATATATATATATATATATATATATATATATATATATATATATATATATACATATATATATATATATATATATATATATATATATATATATATATATATATATATATATATATATATATATATATATATATATATATATATATATATATATATATATATATATATATATATATATATATATATATATATATATATATATATATATATATATATATATATATATATATATATATATATATATATATATATATATATATATATATTATATATATATATATATATATATATATATATATATATAATATATATATATATATATATATATATATATATATATATATATATATATATATATATATATATATATATATATATATATATATATATATATATATATATATATATATATATATATATATATATATATATATATATATATATATATATATATATATATATGTATATATATATATATATATAATATAGGTATAACTATGATTTGATACCACACCTCTAATCCTAATCATATGTGACATGGCAGCTATTAGCCAATAGTATTTCAGAAATCCCTAAAAGATCTCTATTTTCCACGTTTTTAATGATTTCAAATCGTAGTTTTTTCAAAATCGCGTTTTGGAAATGTATCTTTGAAATCGCGTTTTGAAATGTTGTTTTGATAACGATTTACGAAATTATGTAAAAAAAAGTGTCAAATACAAGATTTGACCTCGTGACCTATGGGTAGCAAGTAATCAGGTTAACCACTAAGCCAGGCTACTTTTAATTATTTTCTATCTAAAACAAAGTTAATAAATTCTAAAAAAACTAATGATATTCATATACATCAAAATTAGAACAAGATATACATTACGTAACCCTAATATACGATTTCCATCATTAACAAAAAAAATTAGTGTCGACATATCTTCTCCCTAAACATATCTTACTGATGGTAGATGATTGTATGATAACACCTAATGCTACATGTTCATTCATGATCCATAGAATTGTATGGCTTAAGGTATATATTATGTAAACAATTTTCTAATAATTTTGAATAATAGCATGTGTAGATTAGGTTAAGGTTTTATTTAGGTTAAGGTTTTGTAGTGAAAGATTATCCGTATAAGGTTTTGCAAAGAGAACCTAAATATGGAGAGTTACCAGCGGAAACAAACATATACACATCAAATGAGGAAACATATTGATTAAGGTGTGACAAATTACTTCTTCCTCTTTAATCTTTGTACCCTTTTTCCCTACATAACATACAATAACTGGTTTAGAGTACTTATTTCAGGTCCTTGGGAACAAGATATACATTACGCAACCCTAATATACGATCACCATCATTAACAAATATGAATATCAAGGCTGCGTAGTTCTTTTCTAGATTGATTTTTCTTTTTTCTTTTGGGTAAAGGGACTTCTTCCCGGTAAAATATATTACACCAAAAAAACAGTTACATCACAATGGAATGTGGCTAAGATACCACATTAACCTCAAGCACAAACGCTTGAACGACCAATATCACATGACATGCCATATGATAATTAAAAGGAAATTACAAACCCTATAACACCTATGGGGAAAAACCATCTAATATTACATAAGCAAAAACAAGACATCAAACTCATCTAAAAATGGTATCCGGGATATCCCACATCTTTGCAAGTCTAATACCATCATTAGATCTCTTCATTTTGCATGATAGGAGCTTTAACCGAACCACATTCTTGATACAATCAATAATCTGTTTCGGAGATCTCTTAACCTTCTTAAACAACCTCCAGTTCCGTTCTTGCCATAAATAATACGTAGTAGCAGCAACAACCACCTTAGCAATAATACTTCGAGACGAACGTCTATTAGCAATCGGAATTAAATCGTCAATAATGGAATAAACCTCATCAGACGCAGCAGGCATATCCGCAAACTGCTTCATATGACTCCAAACAGACGATGAGAAACCACATTGGAAAAACAAATGTTCATGCGAGTCACTTTGAAGCTCACACAGCGAACACACCTCCAAGACAGAATCATTAACTTCAGAAACGCGCACTCGATCCTGAGTGTTAAGACGTTTCTTAGTAATAAGCCATAAATACACAGCATGGCGCGGAATGCACGAGCCAAACCAGACCACATTAAACCAATCGACCGGAGCATCCCTTGGACGAATAGAAGACCAGACTTGATTAACAGAAAAAACTTGAACCGTACCTGAAGCATCACGCCATTGAATAATATCATTCGTCCCATCATTAAGGGCAGGAACAGTAATCGATCCAAGGAAAGGATATTTAACCACAAGATCAGCAGGCCAACACCACGCTCCATGAGAAACAACAGCTTTAACATTTGAATTAAAAGCCAAACCTGTGCGAGCCATGTCACGAGCAGAAATACGAGAAGCTAAAGGACCTTCCAAACACCACCTATCATACCAAACAGAAGTATGCATACCATTTCCAAGCTTAGACCAAAAAAACTCACGAATAATCGGACGAAGTTGTAATATCTTGCGCCATCCCCAAGTAACATAAGACCGAAGAGGAACTTGCCAAAAACTACGGCCCTTGAGCTTATACGCATGTATCCATTTCACCCATAAAGAGTCCTTCAACGTGAGCAACTTCCATATATGAGAGACCATTAGGGCAGAATTAAAGAATTCAAGACGACGAATCCCTAGACCTCCTTCTTCTTTAGGAAGACACACTGTTTCCCATGCGACCTTTGCTTTACCCTTTTTATTAGCACCTTGGCTCCAAAGAAAACCTCGCATAAGTTGTTCTATTTTCCGTAACACTTGTGAGGGAATAATAAAAACCGAAGCCCAAAAAACATGTAAAGATCCTAGAACATATTGAATAAGTTGGATCCTTCCCCCGATAGATAAAGCTTTATTATTCCAACCTTGAATACGACTTTGGATCTTCTCAATAAGCTGATTGCAATCACTAACCATCAACCTAGAAGAGATTAGCGGAACACCAAGGTATTTAACCGGTAACTTACCATCCTCAAAAGGAAGAACATGAAGGATAGCCAGTTTCGTACTATTAGTGACATTACAGAAAAAAGCTGTACTTTTTGGTAAACTCGGAGTGAGACCAGAAGCTCCTTTAAAATCATCTAAAGAATCCTTAATAATATGAGCAGAACTTACATCCCCGTGAGCAAAGAGAAACAAATCATCAGCAAAACATAGATTAATTAACTCTAATTTAGAGCAATATCTATGAAATGTAAAACTACCCATATCATGAACCCTTCGCTGAATCATGAGAGTAAGAACCTCCATAACTAAAGTAAAAAGGTAGGGAGATAGCGGATCACCCTGACGAAGGCCTCTCTTCCCTTTAAAATGACCATAGAGCAAACCATTAACACTGATAGAAAATGAAGTAGTAGAAACACACTCCATAATCCACTTTACCATACGATCATGAAAACCAAACCCAATGAGCGTGTTACGAAGGAATTCCCAATCAACAGTGTCATAGGCTTTTTGAATATCAACTTTAAAAGCACATCGAGGAGGACCCCTGTTTAGGTGATAGCCATGCATAAGCTCCTGCGTAAGCAAAATATTATCAGAGATACTACGCCCAGGCACAAACGCGGACTGATTAGGGCTAATCAACGAAGTTAAACAACACTTGATTCTATTAGCTATAACCTTACTAATGCACTTAAAAAGCACATTACAACAAGAAATAGGCCGATAGTCATTGACACGGGTAGGAGAATTAACTTTAGGAATAAGGGCAATGATCGTGTGATTAAGTTCTCGAAGAAGCTTGCCATTACGAAAAAACTCTTGAATAGCAGCAACAATGTCATCCGATACAATATCCCAAGAGCTCTTGAAAAAAGCCGCTGTGAAGCCATCCGGGCCTGGAGATTTATCGTTTCCCATAGAGAATAAAGCTTCTTTAATCTCAGATCTAGTCACATCCCGAACCATATGCAACGCATCTAACTGCTCAAGCCGAGTTTTAAACAATTGATCAGTAATGAACTCCTGAGTAGGTTCCCTTTGGCCAAGAAAAGTCTCATAGTGATCAACAAACGCCTCGGCCACTTTATCATTTTCATAAATATTACCATCTCCATTAGTAACAGTATCAATTCTGCTACGGCTAATACGAGTGCGCACAGCTTTATGAAAAAAAATAGAGTTAGAATCACCTTCCCGAAGCCAGTCCACTTTCGCCTTCTGCTTAAGAAACTTCTCCTCCAGAAGGGCAGCCTCATTGAAAGCACAAACACAAGCAGCCTCACGTTCCCTAAGCTCACCATTGAAAGGATCCAAATCCAGCAAACTCTGAACATGATCCATTTCCGCTCTCATAGCTATAACATTTTGGTGTAAATTACCTTTATCATATAACAACTTACGACAAGGTTTCTTAAGAGCTCTAAGCTTCATAACAACCCGATACATATGAAAACCACTCACTGTCCTACTCCAATAGTGACTCACAGTAGACAAAAACCTCGGATCAGCAGTAATGACATTTGAAAATTTAAAAGACTTCGGTTTCTGAAGAACATTCGATGGAAGAGCAAGAACTGATGGCGCATGATCAGAACAGCGATAAGGTTTAAAAAGCGCATAGGCACCCATATAAACATCATTAAATTCTTGATTCACCATGATTCTGTCCAGTTTACGAAGGAGACCACTCATTCCTTTCGGCTTTTGATTCCAGGTGTAATGAAGACCAGTATGTTGTAGATCAAAAACATTAATCTCAGAAACACACTCTTTAAACTCGCGCATGGAAATGTTAACCGTAGATCGGCCCGCAGAAGAGTCTTCTAAGAAAAGGGTAGCATTAAAATCACCAAGAAGACACCACGGCCGATTATTAACATAAGCATTATGAACACATAACCCTTTCCACAGAGCACGCCTATGAATATAGAAGTTATGAGCATAAACAAAAGAGCAAAACACTTCCTTCCTATCAGCTTTGAGCCAAACACGCACATGAATGACCTGGTCATCTTGATGCAACACAACAACATCAACGTCATTCCTGTTCCAACCAAGAATGATACGAGTACCCTTAGAACATTGAGCACCATTAGAAGTCCAATCCCAATGAGGAAAAATAAATGAGCATAAACGATGAAGGTTAGAATCATTGGCATGGGACTCAAGCACACCACATATAGACAATTTGTTTTCAAAAATAGCATGTTTAACTTCATTTTGTTTTGGGGAGAAATTAAGGCCCCGTATATTCCAAGAAGCGATATTGATCATGAGGAAACTTCCATATCAGGAGTGCTTGCCCCTGGAGAAATTACCTTAGCTGATGGCGGCTTATCACAAACAATATGCTCATCAACTTCGTCATCAGAATCACTAGCATTAATAACAACCTCTTCATTAGCCACATTCGGACTATTGCCGGATACACCATCATAAACAGTATTCTCATAATTTAAATCTCCAAATGAATTAGACACCGAGATGTCCTTATGAAGGTCCTCCTGTCGAGAGGAATCATCAGGTTGCCGTGAAGTACTAGGATCAATAGTCTTCTTATTTTGCTGTGGTTTCACATTCCAAACCAAAGTTGTCTTAGGTTTATTAAACTTCACTCCTTCAAACTGCCTAGGAACCGCTTCCTTATTCTTATGCTTTTTCTTCTTATGTGTAACAACTGTAAATCCCTCTTGAACTTCAGCAACACTAGATGGGTTAACATCAGTAGCCACGGGTCTTTTAGGACAGTTGTCACTCGTATGACCAAAGACACAACATTCCGAGCAAGTAGGCGGCTTCCATTCATACTCTAGCTTCATACTAACTTTCATGTACCCCTCATTTTCCACCAATGGAACAGCCATAATGACATTTTCCTTTAGGGGTTTATCCGAAGAAACCTCTATTAAAGCGCGAGCATACCCAATACGCCCCCACGCTTCTTCACACATCGAATTGGTGAACGCATCTAACATAATTGGCTTTCCTATTTGAGAACCAATAAGACTAAGGCCGTCCGCAGAATAAGCCACTACCGGAACCTTGTGAATCTTAACCCATATCGGAACTTTAGTAACTGCATTTTTATCCAAGACCATATTAGGAACCCATTTAGTAATAAGCAATGGCTGATTCCGAATCATCCAAGGACCTTTTTCGAGCACTTGTTCAAGACCTGATTGAGATGTGAATTTAAAGAAAAACACACCATCCTCATCTCTCATAACTTTCTGAAGACCATACTTACTCCAAACATTGTTCACGTAGTTTTTGACAAGAGGAAACGCTACCGACTTTCCCACAAAAAACCAACTAGAGAATTGTTAAATCGACTCTGAGCTTGTATCACATTCTCCACAGGAAGAACGAAATCTGAATCATCAACCTTTTCAGTATTAAACAGAACCCTAAAGTTAGCTTTCTTAACTGAACGGGAGTTATCCATACCTAGCACATCAGCAAAAGATTTAACACCAGTATCAACATTCATTTGTGGTTGAACATCCTCCCATCCAGACGGTTTGGGGGAAATTCCATTATCATCAACACCATTCTCAATAAATCCACTATCATTACGAGTGATAGTCTCCCACATCGGCGTATAACTATCAACCTTGGCATCAGCCCTCGATTGATGCACCGTAGTGCTCGCCTGATATTCACTAGGATTCGTGTTGTCAACCTTTGCATCCGCCCTCGGTTGACGCACCGTAGTGCACACTTCCTCAGTGATATCATGGATGGGTAACGTGTCCAATTGACAAGAATTAGGCTCCGTGTTGCCAACCTTTGCATCCGCCCTCGGTTGACGCACCGTAGTGCACACTACCTCAGCAATATCGTTAAGTGGCACGTTCAAAACACTCACCTTTGCATGAACATTACGGACTGCGCTACGCACATCAAGGCTGCTTGATTTTATCGAGGATTATTTGTACTCGAAACAGTACAAGTACCTTCACTTGAATGGACACACATCTGGTGGTGACTATGGTGTCTTAATTGGCCAACAAGTAATTTGTTTTTTGTAAGCAATTTTTACCATCTGAAATTTCTATTAGTGAGGCATAGGATTGTGCTTAATTAGATGTAATAAGGCGCAGGCGCCGAATTCGAACTCTGATTATTAGCTAAGCTTATTGAATTAGCTTTTGTATATTTTTAATAACAGGCTTATTTGATTATAGTTGTCTTGGAGTATAAGCAATAAGCACGTAAGGCAGAAACTGTCTGGCTTTACGTTTGATAGGTTTATCGAAATGCAATAAGAAGTCCCCTACACCTCTATAACGGAAGGCTATAACCAGATAACTATTTGTTTGTAAACTAGAGCCGGATAAGTAATTCACAATAGCAACTCATGTGTGAACTTCTGCGTGCCTTGGTGCAAGCACTGGTGAGTGATTGTTTTCTTTCTGTTCATGTGTTGTATATGAACATGTTTACTGATGAATCTGAGATGTCAGAGGTGTTCTTGGTATTGGTAGTAGTGAAGGGACTATGACAACTGTCGAGAGGTGGTTACATCAACTATTACTATCTGTTTAAGACTTTGATGTGCCACCTATGCAATCACTCTATCCTTCTAGCGAGAAACATGCTGAAAAGCTAAGTGTTCAAATAGAATATTGTGCTCAGAAGGGGTATTCAATGGTTACTGTTACATGAGAAGGCTTTTGTTTGATACGGTTTGCACTCTTGCTGATATGTAATATGTTATCTCTCATGCTTCTATCGATTCTCATGCAGGTTGTGCCTTTCAGGTACTCATCTAAGAAAATATGCGAAAATCATAATCTTAAGTGAATAGAGGTAATCTTTATTTATTTTACAGGAGTATTTTGTAAGAAAGATGAATGGAGGTGCCTTGAGAACTGAGAGTGAGAAACATCGTGTCTTTACATTATATATAACAGGAGGAAAATGCCACATCACTAATCATCATTCTATTCCACATCATCACTAATATTTTTAGTAATTTATTTTTAATAGAAAATTAGAATCCACGAATATTTGTAAAAAGTGGTCAGTTATAGGTTTCGAACTCGGGACACTGCGCCCAACATGCAATAGACTCAACCAACGGAGCCAGCCGATGGTTTTGTTATAACATTTAAAATCAAATTAAAAAACCCTCAAAATCATTCACTGTATCAAATACCCCTAATATACACAGTTTCAATCCATCCGTAGCCACAGCAAAAGAAAAACCAATAGAGAAAAGTCGAAACCCTAATAACGTTCATCCACAAACGGTATGTTTACATGTTTAATGTATTATGTTGTGTATTAGTTATATGAATTGATTCTTAAATTCTTTGATCAATTGTGCACTTAACCCTAATATCATGATTTTAGGTGTAATACAAAGAACTCACGTATCTAAATCGCAGATTCAATACCTCAATTTCATCTTCACCTAAGCCCTAAATAGTCGAATCATTGGAATCACGAAGAAAAAAATTGATGAAGGTATAAGAAACGACAATAATCACGTCGTTAAAGGTATTTTTTTATAAATTGGTTATGTTGTAGTAGTGAAGTGAAATCAGCCATTGACGATGCAGATTAAGCCTAGGCCACTTATGATGTGGCAGAAGGCTATCTTAAAAAACTTGGGACACTACACCTGATATTTAAAACTGTTGCTTCTAGGCGGGTTCTAACCAATGTTTGGACACCGCTGTCAGTGATGGTACAATGTTATTGGGGTGCACGGATGCTGTGAGAGCGGTTTCATGTGCCCTTCAAGCTCGGGGTTAGTAGTCTTTTTTATTTGACAGTTATCAGTATTTCCTTTTTGTCGTTCAATTTTTAATGAATGTGTTTGCTATGCATGTTTATGTCAAACACCAACTACATCATGGGTTGTTGCCGAAAGTGTGCAACCATGGATCATCATATATCTTTTTCCTGTAAACCCTATTATCAGCATCATTCATTCATTGATTCGTATCTTCAGAGAAAAAATATAAGGCAAACTACTTTTTCTCTCTATATGATGAGACACACAGGCTGTATAGCCATCCAACCTATTGTCGTCCTGTCTCTTCAATAGGATGAGTTTAAAAAAAATAATGGTACAAATTCTTCAATTGAAGAGGGTTCATGTGGGTGAGTTTACCATTGTGTTTTGAGAACTGGACAGGCAGCAACTATCAAAAAGTAAGACTCCAGTAGGCAACCAGACCAAGAATTTTTAGGCCATGTATATGTTTTAAATACCGTTGAACAAAGACAAAATAATGGGATCTAAGCTGCTATAGTTATGAAGTGCAATCAATAAAACCTTAGGTTAAAAACATGCCAAAAAGCATGGCACTACAATAACGGCATCTTATATATATAAGGGTGTTTAAAGCTTATTGTGGATTTGATTGATTCTAGGTATGCGTCGTCTGTGGTTTTGGAGGTGGAATCATGACTCGGGCTGTTCAGAGCAGCAACACTGTGAGAAGCCTTCTGAATGCATGGAATTCCGAAGTCACGTGAGAATTATAATGCTCCATCAGGAAATCAAGTTGATATTGAAGCACCCTCCCGCTGTCCCAGAGGAAATGTGGTAAGAGCTTAACTAAGTGTGTTAATTGAAGCTTAGTATTGGTTTGTCATTAAAGAACGTTTTATCTCGTCCCTCAATCCACACAGGGTTTAGATCCTTTTCAACTTCACCTCCATACTTCATATTAAATGTTACATAAGCATGCTGCAAATAATTAAATGTTACATAAGGGTTTAGATCCTTTAGTTAGCACCTGGCCGATATAGGTTCGTGTTACAGAAATATGGATTTGCATATATTTTAAATGAATTGAATTGGATAACATTCAATCAATAATAAAATGTTATATTTGGAAAAAATGCAGAGATATATATGGGTGTGATGTTGCATTGCATAAGACGAACAATTAATGGCCGAAGAAACTCAGGTGATGGTTAGAGAAATTGATGGGCATGCTAATGGAAAAATAATGCTAGCTTATGCAACAAGTGCCTAGGGAATTTCAGGTGACCCTTTTGTTTAATTTGTATCTTCCTATATGTGCAGAGTGACACATAAGTGACATAACTGACTTCATCAGATCATTTAGAAGACATTCCAAAAGATTTGTGAATGGAAATATCAGAAGACTCGTGTTGACAGGAGAACTAAATAAGGTGAGTTACTCACTCTTTTATCAGTTCATACATCTCCTGTTTGATCATTTTTAAACTCGATCTTGAGGTTATAGTTGATATACGTAGTTTTACTGAAGACTAATACTAGATATAATTTGCCATGACGAGTGACTACAACCAAAATTTGTAGTATTATATTTAACAAAACTAACCCAGCCTTGGAATTTTTCTAAACATGCTTCATTATTGCAGGGGACTCAATAACATTTTTAGTGTACATATTAAAAAATTAAATAGCCTAAACTGGGAGTTGCTTCCTCTACCATCAATGTAAAGCTATATCATTGTACATGATATATGCATAAACTATTAAGCATTATATGAGGCTTCCATTATAAATGTTTTAATAATATTTATAGCTAACATCCATTGCATGGACATCCTACTTTACATATACATATCTGTCAATATGTATTTATTTGGTTACACGTTTTCCTAAAAGCATCCAATCTCATGACTGTGATAATCTAACATTTAGATCAGTTCGTAAGAATGGCTATAGTATTTTAAAACGAAACTGCATCATATCCTGATCACTTTGCCACTTATACCTTATACGATTTTGTTGTGCTACCTCAAAAAAGGCAAAGAGCATTCACTGCGAGTATGCGGTTTCCGACTTACTGAACTTTTGAAGAGCTAATAAGGTCAGTTTTGTTTGTTGAATCTTGATTCGCTGATGCTTAACCCCCTAACATTTTTGACAAACAATAAGAGCGTCATTGCACCCCGCGCGTTCGTTGGCTTGAACATGCCAGAAACTTTGATTGCTTATATTTTGTGCCTATGCTTAAGCTACCTAAAAATGAATGCAAGATAGTGCTTAAAACATTTAGTGTCTGCTTTTCGCTTTCAATAATTTTTTATCAGATGAGAATAATGGTGATATTAATGATAAATGGATGTGATTATTGTGCTTTTATATTACTCCGGTAAGTATTTCTTATTGGCTATTCACAGAAAATCACATTCCAGGTATAAAAACTAACTGACAGGAAGTCGTAAAGATGATAACACCAGAATTAAAAAAGAGTAGGATTTTCTTGAAGGGAAGGAAAGGACAGTTATATACATTCATATGAATTCATACCAGCTAATATAGTAGCAATCGATTCACCTATTTACTACATTTATGATGAGGATGATTTTAGCTCACTTGGTGAAGCTATTGCGTCTGACCAACAGCTGGGAATTTCTCTAAGTCGGAGACAAACTACTGATTTGGTTTTTTAAATTTCAAAAGGTATCTTCTATTGATCTTGGACATGTTCGTCAATCCATATCATCTTATTCAGTAATGTTGTTTGTTAAACTGGTCGGTTCGTGTTGTTTGTCGATTTGGTTTTTTTTTGTTGTGACTGTTTTTGAAAGTGAAGTTATGACATAGAATAGTCACAGTTATACCAGTTTCACTACATCGGCTAGAGGAACGTGATGGTAAATGATCAGATAATCAGAATCATTTTTATGTAATTCTAAACTCAATGACTTGACCCTAAATACTTATAACCAGTTTCAAATTTCTCAAACACTAGGTGAATTGAATTTAAGTGTTCACTAGGGTACTTGAAACCCATTAATCAGATAATAACTTGCCAAAAGTGCTTCTCAGGATCATTATTAGGGAAACAGGTTAAACCATTGCTCTTTCTTTTTATTTTCTCTCTAAAAATCATCATAAACACTTGGCCTTTCTATGTTATTAACAGAATCATCTTACTTTTGAATATAATTTGTCATCTTATTAATCTTAACAATGATTATTAGTATTTTTTTATGTACATAGTTGGATATTCAGGTAAGTTAATGAGAGGGTGTCATTTCCTGAAACTCCTCTAGATCTCAGTCCTTATAGTAATTAAAAAAAAATGGTTTGTAACGGTATTAATACACAGTTTTGTTTTTATAGGTTAAAACTTTTCCATGAAAGCGATTATTGGTTCTTACTTCTTAGTGTCAAAGTGCACATAATGCAGCTGTTGTATGTCACATATATTTCTTGAAGCTATTGAGGGGTGTTTGGATGCGCAGTTTTAAATGTATTATGTCGCATGTTTCACTAAAAGATACATTAGAGTTAAATGCACTTTTCAATATAGCCAAATATTTTATACTTTAATATAATATTGATATACGTTTTTGTCATTGTACAATATTATAGGCTTGGTGAATAGAGAAGATGCCTTAGAGGTTAGGACCAGTAAACGCCTTTCATTGGAGACACTTTGGTGGAAGGTTGGAAAATAACATATATAGGTACATTCCAAAGGAAATAAACAAACATAAATACCAGTAGTTAAAAGTTTTGATAATGGATATGATATTTTTAATAATTATAGCAGTAGTTAATCTAAATACATAAAGTTATATATTTTGGGTAAACCGTATTTTGTTCTTGGGTTTTTCACAATACTAATATGTCTGCATTAGTAAATTTGTAAAGTTAGCTTATGAAAAAGGAGTGTTTGGAATATCATATCTCATTGCATAGTTTAAAAGGCCTGGGCACCCTATATGAGCATTGTTTTAGTGTGTGACTCCAACTGATAGTAGGTGTTTAGTGCGGGAAAGAAGCTAGCACCAACACCCCTGTATAGTGTGATATATGGTCAAGGTGCTGCTGATTTAGTTAGGATTGACTACGTTTGAAACACCAGCTTCACAACTACCATGGACACCACTACCACAGGCAGTTAAAAACACCCCTTTGAAATTTTCAACCTAATTGAAACTCACATTGTTGAATGTTTGAAACTGATAACATATTTTATGCCAACTATTTGAAGCAGTGCCTTTAAGGGATTCCTTCTCGCTTGCTTGTTGTCTAAGCTCTTAGATCATGTCCTGCTTTGATTCTTGTGCTTGCTTGTACCCCCTTTTTTCTGTGGCGCTTGCCTGGAATCTTCTGAATTTTTGAGGTGTATTTTAAATAATGTTTTCAAATATAACTTTGGTTCTAGAAATAACTAATGAAAGTGATTAAATATCCACATTTACCGTTAAGCTGATATGTTTAAGCTAAACCAAAATCCGGAGCATAGATTAGAAAACTTAAATATGATGTGTCTTAATTCTCGACCATGACTAGAGGGTTAACCATATGTCATATTAGCTAAAGATTTGTGGGGCAAAGACCTTGCTGCTATGACTTCTATGTGAATTTCTTTTACATGAACTAAATGTCGTCGATTAGTTTTTTTTCTGTTAGATTGTAACTGTTAATTATTTATGTCATTGACGGAGACAAAAACATCAATAAGTTTAAACAAATGGCCCATTCAACAAATTTTTATAGCTGAAATAATGTAAAAAAATAAGCTCAAACAAACAACCTTTTAGAATAAATTTGATTGTTAAGTTTTTCCATGGAAGCATAACAAGGTTGTATTTTAATCTACAGGTTTTTATCATATTATGATTGTATATTAGAAGTGCTGAAATTTATATCTAATTCTAATTTAATGTAATTGCATTAGATAGGTTTTCCTTACAATCTAATTTTAGTCCCCTATTAGCAATATCTACTGGTGCACACTCTGCACATTCTCTACTACACGTAACTTTAGAGTTCGAGATTATTTTTATAAGCTTCTTAGTTGTTAGGATCGGAACCTATTTGAGCCATTGCCAACCAACCTTATTGTTGCATCTTTTCCACGTTTAGTTTTATTCTAAAACTTATAACATGTGATTTGCAGCTTATGCTCTTTTTCTTTTTCCTGAAATGAACATATGCTACTACGAAAAAAGTTTAATTTATGTTTTGCCATTGTATTTCCTATATGCAGTAAGAGAGCAATGATGTTGCCGCACTTGATTAGCTTGAGGTCAAAACATATAACTAAGAAATGTTAGTTAATTGATAGATCATTAACCGCTTTACTACAGCTAGACTTGCACATTCAAATAAGGTTCGATTGCATTGTCCATTAACAATGGCATTTGGGTCCAGGTATGCAACGAGACTTGATGGCCAAACTTAAAAAAACAAGTAAATTCATCTAATGTTTCTAATATTATATCTTTTTTTATTGATAGTTTTTTTTATCAACCAATGGAATTAAAATCCCAATTGCCAACATATTAGAGTGTGTTGTGACCTTGATGTATGCTACAGGAGATAAGAGATGATATCTCCACCGAATTATGAAGTCGTTTTAGGTTAAGGTTGAACCAATATTAATGCTATCTCCATGGAATTCTAATGGTACGATATGAGGAAATTATGGAAGATGGTTTTCAGTATTCTATGGAGGAAATGTATGAACTGAAAGATATTTCAATATTGGAAAAGCCAGTCGCTAAGATTACACCTATTTTCTAGGTAACTAATGATTTCTAAAGGTAAATTCATGTTCAAGATATTTTTACCATTAATTATCCTCAAGTTTTAAATTCTGAATCTGTTGTATGTATCATTACATCTTTATATAGTGAATGTATTTTGTTGTGAATGATGTCACTTAATGGTTAGCAAAGACTGTATTGCATCAAGGATTATCATTAACGCTTAAGAGGCTGGGGTTTGGGACATCGTAATGAGAAACTATTATAGAAAAAATGCATAAACAAAACATAAGTGATTATAATGAAAAAAGTTCTGCTCAATTCAAGGATGACCCGTTAAACAAGTTTCGTCATAGTGATTCAAATAGAATGCATAGAAACCATTTTCTTAACCATGTTGAAACATGAATAATGATCAATTGGTAATGCAAGAAAGAATATACATTGAATCTACTTCGATAATAAAGTCTCCTATGTTGATGATATATTGAAACAAATATAAGACTTTGACCATAAAATGCATACGAAATTTTGACAGTAATAATTAGTGTTCGTTTTAATTGTTTCAAAGGTTTAATTATAGCATGAGTTCATTAAAACATATAGTTTTAAAAGCGTCTCAAAGCTACTAATATTTGTTTGCCAAATATGCATTTTTTCTTAACTTGTGTCTTGATGTAAAAAATAATCACGACTAATAATGCAAAATAAAACAACTGAATTAAAAACAAATATTTACTAAAAAGCAATCAAATCCATACCAGTCAATCGAACATTGCAAACAAATATTTATCAAAAAATAAAAAATAAAACAACGATTAGAAGTCATACCGTTTTGCCACTAGTATATATATATATATATATATATATATATATATATATATATATATATATATATATATATATATATATATATATATATTCTATCTTAAAATTATTCCTTACGTCCCAGAGTAGTTGATCGTTGAACAAAAACATGCGGCTTAACAAAAGTATATATCTGTAGTAACTTTTTTTAGCAGAATCCCACTTCTACCTTTAGAACCATTATTAATGTTTCTTTCGTGGTTTCAGTCATATCTATTTTCTTATAAAATGCATCAGTAAGCAATATTTATAAGCAATATGGATACTTAATATCTTTTTGAAGATCAAACTTTATCCGATTAAACGATAGCGACTTCTTTACAGCTATTAATGTCTTTCTCCCACGACGGCCGTGATTTTTCTATTTTTCTATTTTGTCTATTTTTGCTTCGACACCACACGTACCACGTTATGATCTGTTATCCAACCTGCAACAAAACAAGCAAGTTGTTAATACATGAATTAAAGCACTTTTGCCATGGCATTATTAAAGGTTGGTAACAAAGGATAAGGTTGATGAGAAGTGTACGAGACAGCAAAAAGAAAATTGGTACTTGATCTTGCGATGCTCTGCTGCAGTAGAGAAGTGAACAATGTCAGTGGAATGTACTTCACAGAATGCAGGTAGAAAACTTTGTTCCTATAATACGTGAATAATTTGGCACTTATTATTCTTTCTAATAATGGGAACTCTGCTCCTTTATAGGTGACTAAGAAAGTGACGAACACTGATGCATTCATGCCATTTAAAGGAGCAATGTTGGCACAGATGGGTGGGACTGGACCTGCTGGCATAATGGGACCGATACCAGGCCTTCACAGACCACAAAGACGCTCAACAGTTCGGTAAAGAGCCAAAGGAAAATCTTAGTGAAGAGCAAATGTGATAGAAACCAATTCGAGATGGTCAATCTCCTTCTACTTCTACTGCTAACTAATGAAGGCTAAGACTATAAACTTGCTGCAATTTTCTCTGCTCTTCCATTAAAACAAAACAAGACTTTAAATAGGAAAAGATACATATGCATGGCTAAACTTAAGGAATGGAAATAGGAACGTGGGCAGTAGGTTGAACCACTTTCTTATGCATGATACTAAACACTACTATTTTGCATGATAAAACAAAAAACGTGCATGCTAAAGAAATGGAGAAAATGGAGAAGTCTTCCTAAAGACTTGGTCTCTTTATTATGCAACTTAAAACTGACTGGAGATTAAGGTGGTTTGGTGTAGTCCACGTAGTACCGTATCAATACCCCCGTCTTTAAAATAGACCTTGTCCTCAAGGTCCGCCATTTTTGTAGTACTCTATAGTAGATATCCCCCACGGAGGGTCAACTGTCGCTGGTTTGGGCTCATGTTCCGACTGAAGAAGTAGAAATTTAGACGGGTTGCATTTGTGACCCGGGTTGTACTTTTCAGGGCAGTTGAAACATAAGCCTTCAGCACGCCTTTTTTGCATATCAGCTGGGCTTAAACGTTTGATAGGAAGTGTTTCGGTAGAGCGTGATGGAGCCTCTAGCAAGGTTGAACTTGATGGTATTGACACTTGGTCATTTGATTTGTCCTCGATCAGTTTAGCAAGGCCAATAGCTTGTGTGATGGTGTGTGGACGGAGAATGGAAAGTTCTTGTTGGATATCTTGACGTAGACCTGAGATAAAACAATTAAGCAACGCCTCCGGTGGAAGGCCAACAACACAATTGCTTAAACGTTCAAACTCCGTTTGATACGCCGTAACTGTGGAGGTTTGTTTAAGCTTGAAAAGAGCGGCTTGGTGATTATCGTAGGAGGACGGGCCAAAGCGGATTTCAAGAGCTCGTGTAAATGCTTCCCAAGTGGTAAGAAGGTTGTTGTTATAGAGGTATTTGTGCCAACTAAGGGCATCTCCGCTTAGGTAGAAGGCGATCATATTAAGGCGTTGTGGTGGTGCAATGTTGTAAAAGGAAAAATATTGGTCGGCTTGAAATAGCCAATCCAATGGGTTTGTTCCATCGAATGCAGGAAGGTTGAGTTTTGGTGGGCGTATTTGAAGGTCACGGTTGGGTGGCGGGGCTGTAGGTAGTGGCGGTAGGTTAGGTCGTTGCATAGCTTGAGTGATTGTGGCAACAAGGGTGGCTGTTTGTTCATTTTGGGCACGAGTGATGGTAGCAATAAGGTTGTTTGTTTGTTCATGTTGCGCAACTAACTGTTTTGCTAGGTTCTCAATTTGTAATGAAGAAGCAGCTTGGTTTGCTAGGAGTTTTTCTGTATTTAGGTTGCTGGATGCAACGAGTTTGGAAAGGTTTTCGGACATGGCGGCGATGGATTCTTCGGTGGAGGGTGGATCGCGTTTGGGTGGCATGGTTCGAATTAATGAAAGCACCAATTGATAGAAACCAATTCGAGATGGTCAATCTCCTTCTACTTCTACTGCTAACTAATGAAGGCTAAGACTATAAACTTGCTGCAATTTTCTCTGCTCTTCCATTAAAACAAAACAAGACTTTAAATAGGAAAAGATACATATGCATGGCTAAACTTAAGGAATGGAAATAGGAACGTGGGCAGTAGGTTGAACCACTTTCTTATGCATGATACTAAACACTACTATTTTGCATGATAAAACAAAAAACGTGCATGCTAAAGAAATGGAGAAAATGGAGAAGTCTTCCTAAAGACTTGGTCTCTTTATTATGCAACTTAAAACTGACTGGAGATTAAGGTGGTTTGGTGTAGTCCACGTAGTACCGTATCAAAATGTTAACTGTAATTCCGTATGAAAAGGGAATGGGTGCTCATATGCTTACTGTAAATCATAGTGAAACCTTGATTAGGAGCATCATTGTACCCAAGACACGTTGTAAGAAATACGTAGTATTAAACGTTGTTCATCTATGATATATTGCATATAAATAACAGTCCATGGGGTCTGATGAGATGGGCAGACATTAAATACTTAGTAATCATTTATTAAGCGTTGGTCTAATAATAGAGCGGGTCCTGACATGTCAACCAAAGTTATAGAACATAAGTGTACTTCTGAACTGGTGACTTTTCATTTGAGTTAACATGGTGTAGAATGACCAAACACACCTTTTTCCACTTTTTTTTTGGTAATGGGTTACCACGGAAGTCATAACAATCTGATTCTATGAAATGGTTGCTTTTGGATGCAGATAGACAATGAGGAGTTTCGTCTTAAGCCCCTCAATTGCCAAGGCCATTGCAAGATCTTTAAACACATACCCCGTTCTTATAAAGGTCGGTCGTCCTATAAAATTTTCTTTTTTTAAGGTTACTTTTTATTGATTTTAACATGTTCGTAACAAGTGATGGATTCTAAATCCTAATTACTATGATATTATTAATTTTATCATCACAATCAATGTATTAACAAATTGTTTATTGGGTGTTAATTGTTTTATGTTGTTGTGTTTTGGGTTTCTTTTATTTGCTATGTTTATAACTTATTATGGGTTTATTTTGTTTTATTTTGTTATGTGTAGAAAAAGATATTTCATTAGATTATAATGTATTATTAGGTTTTTACTTGTCCTTATGTCGGTGGAGTAAATGCATAGAACGATACTGATAAATGGTAGTAATGGCCATAGAGGAGAACCCGCAATGTGATTAGAACCCTCTGTAGATGGGTGGCTCAGAATCAGCAGTTGTGGTGCCCATCCTGTTAAACCTCTGCTCCCAACTTTTACATTCAAACCACCAGGATATTACCCTTCTTATTTTTTATAGGTTTCAGTTTGAACCGCCCCTAAGAAGGACCAGGGGATTTTTCTTTTACCCGAATCAGGATGGATGACCCATATGAAAGACTGCTCTGATTTCAGATTCAGAAGATGGCATGATCGATAAAGAAATTTTAGTACTAAAAGAAGGGGATTATAGTCACAGATACGGAAATATACAATTATTGTTCCAAATTTACTGGCTAAAAGCTAAAAGTAGCAAAGTCGGTGGGGGTCAGGTAACAGGTCAGCACCGTCGGGTTGCGTTGGCCTTAATCGAATGTGTCTAACTTGTATTTGTAACTTTTTGTTGTTTCTGATTAAAAAATTTGAATTTGTGCGGCACCCGGAAATGGACTTCTCAAGGAAGAAGATAAACTAATAAGGGATTTGTCGGTGCAGTTGACCACCCGAATGTAGTCAAGCTAATCAGATATATATGGATATGACAGTCAGTTTCCGCTATGAAAGCGGTCCACATACAGAAACATATTATGCTATTTTTATCGAGCAGTTTTCCAGTCACCCTCACGGTATGATCTGTCTACATTTTACCTATCGTTGTTGTTGTTTTTGATATTGGGAGGCCTTTAAATTGCATGTTATGTTGTTATGTGTATCAACTATTAAGTATTGAAGTAACGAAACATCAGATTACGTTTACGTAGAAGGCATTGAGTTTCAACCCTTGGAAAGAGTAAGCTGACAAAGATGTTGATACTAATGTTTTGGCTTTGCAAGATGTAAATGCTAAAGATGAGAAAGCAATGAAACCGTTATTAGATTTGGCTTTTGCTCTTGGGATGAATTACGTGTTTGTTGAAAGTTGGGCGGGCTCCTGAGTATGGGAATGCCAAGGAAAAGTCAGTGTACTTTGTCAAGTGTGTTCGTGAAGTTGTAAAACCACTGAAATGGTTGCTTAACCAATCCCCAACTGCTGAACAAAAGTTATCCCAAGGTCGATAAGGATGAATTATCGCTGATCTTTGAAAGGGTTGCTGAAAATAAATCTACATCAGCGAACCGACATCAAAGAAGCCCCCTGGTCAGCGAATTTCGAGTGAACCACTATAAAACCACAACTGACCCTGGTCGTGAGTCTGACACCACAAGGGATTAAGGGTGCAGAGCTCTCAAGATCGCTGAGCCTAGAGGTAACAATCACCAAATTTGTATGTGAAATCACTACGTTGTACAAAGCACATGGACACGGTATATATGTGAGTTTCATTATTTGTATGTGGAATAAATAGCATGGTCAACCCCTTTGGCATTGAATTTGAACACAGGTGGTTATGGTTCATTGAAGAATAGTGTTTGTTTGACGGTTTATAATTGTACATTGAAATGCAGATAAGGATGCAGAGAGTGAGAGAGACATTATGCTAGTGTGGTATATGAATCAGTGACTCCACCAGGTGTAGGAGTTTCATCACATCTGTTTTTTCCGGGATAAAGAAGGATTTGCATCCCCATTCTAACACATCCCAATCAGAACCTGACTTTTTTGTGCTTCTAATTTAATGAATACAAACGAGCATAATTCACCAGTTTCCCACTCCAAGCATACATAATTCCATTTTATCAAGTAGAGTACATACCGCCTCAAAGATGTTGGTGGCCACAGTATCACCTGGTCTTATAGCTTTCTTCTTTCTTCTCGTCTTTTTGTGTTTTAAATTCTTCGACTTTCTCGACGTTGTCTTGGAATTTGTCGATATAAATAGAACTCATCTTATAATTTTATTCTTCTATTAGACTTGGTTCTTCGATTTCATTAAACTTCCGTCTTTAGACTTTTTCTTCGATAAATCTTTAGAATAGGCCTTGGACTTCCGTTCTTTTTGCACTCTTGATCTTTTGACTTCGTCTTTTGTCTTTTTCTTCGATAAAAGCCAGTGAAAGCCCGTGTTTTCTTCCTTTTTCATCTTTTGGTCCTAAAACACAATAAAAACACAAACCACACATAATTCCGACATTTATGACATAAATAACAAGTTTTGGCGTGGTTATTATTATAATTAAGTGGTAAAAGGATAAGTGTTTTGACGCTTATTAATATCCCAATCAGAACCTGACTTTTTTGTGCTTCTAATTTAATGAATACAAACGAGCAGAATTCACCAGTTTCCCACTCCAAGCATACATAATTCCATTTTATCAAGTAGAGTACATACCGCCTCAAAGATGTTGGTGACCACAGTATTTCATGTTCATCAAAGTCCTGCAACAAGAATGTTGTGAACCATGGCGGAACTTTAATAACAAGTGTGTGGGAAGGCACGTGGGCTCTTGATTCTGAAGAGCATGAATAGGAACTGAAACAAGAAACACCGGCTACCCCAACCCGTTAGTTAAAGTGACCCATTTCTCGAACTGACTGACCCATAAATTGCTTTAATTATGACCCCTCCTGAACTTAACTCATACACAATTGACCATGGATAGATACCAATATGGCAGATGTTTGATGGTTTTCTATATTTGTAGGTCGATATATGGAGAAAGTGATCCGAATCCTAAATGGTTACTAAATAATGAAGCATCTGATATTCAAGAACTACAAACCAGTTGCAACTTGGCTCTAAATTCTATCTTGTTGGCGTGTCAGTATGATCCTGTTCTTCATGGAGTTGTGTCAAGAACATACCCGAAAGGAATATAAACACAACTTATATCTTTCAGTATTTTGTTATCCATTCCTATAATTATCAGCAATCACCTGGTCTTTCTTAGAACTTCAGTTAAATTATTTCTATTGGCACTCAAATAAGACACGTACCCGAAAAAGGACAATTAAATTTCTACGTAATTGTTTTACATATGTGTCAGTTTGTATAGGTGCAATTGTGGGATGCAAAGAACCGAAAATATGTCGAGTTTGATTCAAAACTGCAGACAGTGAAAGACGTTGCTGAGATGATAATTGATTTGCTGTCATAGATGTCCAAGCATGGATTTGCTGAGATAATAATTTGTTTGCTGGCACTACCTGCCTACAGTGTCCCAGCATACGGGCAAGCCCAATCCTCATCATCAGTAGAGAGGAGTACTGTAAGCAGAAGTTGAAACAGTGAAACAGCTAGAAATTGCAGTGAAATGGCTATCCACTGATTCCACGAGTTGAAGAGTTCAAGAATGATGTTTTATTTATTTCTATGCTTCAACATCGTAATCTTGTCACTGATTCCAAACAGGATGTTGCATTGAAACGAAAGAAAGAATGTTAATTTATGAGTGCATGCAAAACAAAGGTCTTGAGTTACATATTTTTGGAAAGAATGTTAATTTATGTGTTTCTTTTTAAGACAGTTGGCGCACCTGTGATTCTAAAAAATTCAGTTTCTAAAGATAATTTTCCCTCAACTTTTGGGTACTGTCATCAGAGGTGGAGGAAACATTTGCAAGATTGCCCTAAGTTGCCCAGTGCAACCTATGTGTCATCATAAATAAAAAATATGATCAAATTATCAAACTCAAACAATTTAAATTTGACGAGTTATGTAAAAGAATTTGAATCCAATATAGTTTTAGTTTATAAAACAACAAATATACTTGATACATCAATTCTGACCTTCAGCTACTCGAGAAAAGAAGAAGCGAGTGTAGTCTTTGGTTATTTTGGTGGCCTAACTGTGCAAGATTTATAATATCTTCTATGTTCTTGATATTCCATGCAATTTAGCCATAACCAATTTTCGCACCTGTGTTTACAAAATTCGAAACAAAGTCAGTGCTACCAACCCCAACTAAAGACTTAACAAACACAAAGTAGAGCTACTTAAATACAACAATAACTGAGCAATCATTATATGTTATAAACTCGAAAAGCTGTAGATGTGAAAATACGAAATCAATATGTGAAGAGCATATATCGTAAGATGAAACTGTAAAATCTTTATAACTAACAGGTATACCAGTTTGTGTCCGAAGATTGTCCTAAAATGAGTGATTTAGTGATTCCAGAATGTGCATGGCACAATGATTTAAGGTGGTCTGAAGTCGTGTTATTGGTGGTCGATTGTTGTAGTGTCACTGAGAAAGAGAGTGATTTGTGTCAAGTCATTCTTAATCTTAGTGTGTGTCTGTAACAATAACATCACCTTTACTACTGATAGTCAAGTAGTAAAAGTGCTTAACTTATGTCAGCAATTGTGACACGACCAGTAGGTTTAAGCATCACCTTTTATCACTATTTAGTTTTCTTTCTGGTTATGACTATGTTGTTGTGGACTTGGAACATGGTGGGGTGGGAAATCTGATGTTGTGGCGTGTTTACGCGCTCTTGCGGCTGCAAATACGTCTGCCATTATTCGTATACCTGATCTTGAACCAATGTGGGTTAAAAAAGCACTAGATATCGGACCATAGGTGATTATGTTTCCCATGATTGATTGTCATAAAATGGCGAAAAAGGCGGTTTTGTATTGTAGATACCTGCCTAATGGAATCCGGGGTGCTGCTCATAGTGTGGTTAGAGCTTCGAGTTATGGGATGGATAATGTTTTTTTTGGTAAAAGGGTAACAATGACCCCGGTAAATAGAACCAAAAAAAGCATTGAAGTACAAGGAATGTGGCTGAAATACCACATTAACCGCAAGCTACATGCAGCTTGTTAAACAAAATGTTTATGACAGGCCATAAACATTAACTAGTCTAGAATACTAGAAATATATAAACTAGACAAAAACCAAGACGATAACATAAAATTACGAGGAAAATAATAAAATATCAACATGGGATCAGCCAGTTGGAGTGCTTGCCCCTATATTAGAGTTGAGAAGATTCACCGATTCATCAAAGACGACCTCGACTCCCTCCTCCTCCTCCTCATTATCTTCCTCGCTTACTTGACCCCCTTCGTCAATACCAGGCATGGACAAAGATGAAAATTTATTAGATGTAGAAACACTGCTCATTTGAGCTTTACCCTTGTTCGGACCATTAGGATTGCTAGACTGCTGTGACTGACCAGATTTAGTATTCAACTTTCTACTATTATCACCACTCGTACTTGTAGTATCCAAGCGAGTTTTTGGACAAAAAACAACCGTCTTTCCTGTTTGGGAACCCTTACTCAATGGAACTCCTCTCGGAACTTGATTCCCTAAATTACCTTTGTACTTCTTCCTCTTACTTATAACTTGTTGGAATCCATCATTATCAACATGAGTTGTCACATTTTCAACCGTTGTAGTTTTAACATTTTTCGGACAAGAATCAAAGGAATGACCAAAAATATTACAAGTATGACATCTAGGCGGTTTCCATTCGTATTCAACACGAATTAATTCCTTAGAACAACCAGAGCCTTCAAGATCAGTAACACCAATAGTAACGTTATCTATAAACTCCGAATCAGCGTTCATCTCAATAAGACAACGAGCAAAACTACAACGACCCCAAGACTCTTTGCACATATTATCAGTATAATTATCCATCATAATAAGCTTACCAAGAAACGAAGCAATTAAAGTAATACCTTCCTCTTCAAATACCTGTAGCGGGACATCATGAAACTTGACCCATACCGGAATACGAGTTAGTTCCTCCTTTAGAAGATTCGTTTTCATAGTCCATTTCTTAAGAAAAATTGGTGAATTACGAACCATCCACGGACCACCTTCCAGAACCGCATTAAGACCCTCACTAGACCCGAATTGAAAAAAGAAAAAACCTTTCTCATTCATCATGATACGCTTAAGACCATGTTTTGCCCAGTAATTCTTAGCAAAATACTCAACCACAGGAAATGCAATCCTTTTACCAAGAAAGTAACCATATAAAGTGTTGTGGTAACGAGTATTTACTTTTTCAACTACCTTCCTAGGAATAGAGATATTAACCCCTTCACAAACATTTTCAGAATTAAACGAAGAAGAGACTGCATTAATACCTCCATTAGTAGACGTAACCATATCAGCTTCAAATTTGCAAAGTAACTCCAGAATTTCTTTAGCACGGTCATGTGAGATCAATTCCCACAAAGGATGTTTCTTCATTTTTAACTCATGCATAAATTCACCCGCATCACCAACCGTGCGAATCGCTACACCAAATAATTTCAAAACCTCATGTAGATTACACGGTTGTAACCCATTAATGGTTGCAGCCTTAGCTGCAAGGTCCAAAACAACATCACCAGAAGAGGGAACATTAGTAATAGGGTCATCTGTTTTCTTAGCCACATCTGCAGAGTGCACACTCGAACCACCTGAACTGAGTAAAGAAATGCTACTAGTTAGATCCTTATGGCGTTCACACAAAACTTCAAAATAAAACCTAGTGGTCTCCTTAGGTAAAGTAAACCATTTAGGAAATTTGTTTGCCTTAACACCATTTGCAAACACTTCAATGTCACGCACAGTATTCAAAGGAATAGAAAACAAATTAGATATCTCCTCTAACGTTACTAAAACCTCAAGAGTAGACACCTTAACCTTATCACTCCAACCTGTAAACAGTGGCTTATTACTTTCATTGCTCGAATCCACCATAGCTTACAAAACTACGACAAAGAATCAAATCGAACCACAGAAAAATAAGCTAATTACAACCGACCACTTAACTGCAACCAATCACGTGCAATGACGATTAAAGGACTGCACCACTTAATTTAATGAGAACCTTAAATAAATTTCAGCCGCCAAGAATGTCAGCCGCCAAGATTGAAAAGGTCAGCCGCCAAGATTGTTTAAGGTCAACCGCCAAGAACGGACCCACCAATAAATAATGCTGCAACTATATAATTGGGTATTATTGGATGGATAATGGGTATTTGAGTAATTGTGAAGATGAGCTTTTGATCATTTGTCAGCTGGAATCTGAAGAGGGGTTAAAAAGATTGACGAGATTGCGCGGTTGATGGTGTTGACTGTGTGCAGATGGGACCGTTGGATTTGAGTGCGAGTATGGGGCATATGTGAGATCCTGGGAATAAGAAAGTAAAGGAAATGATGAGGACTGAGGAGAAGGTTGTGTTGAACAGTTGGGGAAAGGGAAGGGTAAGGATGGTGTCAGTGTTGCATATTTTGGTGGTTTTGCAATGCCGTTTAATACGCCAGAGGATATGAGGCCGCGTGGGTATCATATGATTGAAGGGGGCAGTGGATATAGTAATGTTCAGGAATACGTGTGTTGAAGATGTGAAGAGGTCAAGGGGGTGTTTGTTTTAGCTTATATAGTGGGCTTATAAGCTTATTAGCTTATATAAGCTTATAAGCCGAAACTAAGTGTTTGGTTAAGCTTATATAAATAGGCTTATAAGCTTATATATGGGGTTTTTGGTAAGCCCAAAATGTGTGGCTTTTAAGGCTTATATAGTAATAATATATAAAAAGACATTTATGCCCACATTTAATAACCATATCGTTTAATATTTATGTACTTTTTTGTCATTTTATCTTACTAAATTTGATAAGCTAAACCAAACACTAATAATGAGCTTATAAGCTTATTATATATAACCCATTATGGCTTATATAATATAAGCCTAAGCCAAACTCATAAGCTTAACCAAACACCCTCCAAGTCGAGAGCAGTGTCCAATCATGAAGATATTGATAGTATTGAAGTTGATAAAGATAGTGGAGAGAAGTATTGGAGTGAATGAATGAAACAAGATCTGTGTTTCTTTTTCTTTCTTGTAATAATATGTGATCATTTTGATCCTTTTTCCTTTCAAATAATGAAAATGAATTCTACACGTATAAAAACATCCTTTGGCTTAGATTCTAAATGAGCTGCTAAGCATAGCCTAATAGAAATTTGGGGATGTTTATGTTGGGATTTTAAAATACTAGTTAACCATTAACTACGAGTGCGCAGCGGAATGGATCTAGTATAACATTTATGATTAACACATAATAAAGTAATAAAATACTAACCTTTTAATTTAATTGATTAAATCAATTAAATTGGTCTTGATCTTGAAATTTAACGGTAAAATAACCGTCTCCACCGGTTACTCACACACACGTCAAGTGAGCACGTTACGATGCTAGTAGTTGCTTCACGAATACAAACAACAAGTGTCTTTAATACTAATTCGAATATCAAATGATATTACGTTCGTATAGTATATATAAAAGAAGAACAATAATAAAGCCGAAACTGGTTCTCTGCCAATTCGTATGAGAACTAAAACAACTTTTCTTCTTTGAATATTATAAGTGCTTAGTATATATATAAAAGCTACACCAATGCATCAAAACCATCAGTATATATAGCTTCATTTCATTTGTGTCAAAAAGGCAAGAAAAGAAACAAAACAATTAAAATATATTTCTTGTCTCTTTCTTGATCCTTACTACCGACAGAAACAAAACACACATATATGTATTCCCAAAATAAATTGTCACATGCTTCCAATAAGAAAACAAACAACTTATTTTTATAAAATATCAAATTAGTTTGACAGTGATATATCCGCATGGAATATTAGATCAAATCTATAATTTGTATTTTGTCCTTCTTATTTAACTTTGCGGGTATTTAATTAGTTTACAACGTCTAACGCTTAAACTAAAAACCGTTAAATAAATTCGTGAAACATATTATATATTTAATAATATAAACGAGTTACATATATAAAATATATAATAACCGTACTCTTCGTGTTTAAGTGTGTGCCCCCGATAGGCTCACGCATTTACCGATGGCTAAACGATCGCATATCCCTACAGCTCCCACTTGTGAGAGTTTAGACATACAGCGTTCATAATGAAACATCTAGCAACACTTCATTATAACCAGTAAATGTTGAGTTGATAGTTTCAAGAAAAATATCTCAAAAGTATACGATGGTATATGATTATAAAACTTGTTAATCATCCTTTTGTTTCGAGTACCTATTAAACCATGGATATGGATCCTAACTCATTCCATATAGTTTAATTTTAATTTCTCGTGATCGAATTAATTTAGATAGTCCAAATGTATCAAGAATCATCTTGATCACACTTTGGGTACGGCCATACAATTATCCAATTAATTCTGGAGAGGATCCAGTGGTACTTCACTGCACTATATCAAGTGGAGGAACAAATTCTATATTGACTGCAAGTGTCTGTGGATGCTGCTTCACAACACTTCCAACTATAGCCTTTATAACTAACTCTTGCAAGCTAGCGTTTAACATATAATCAAGAAGCGATATTCACACATGCACAACTTGTTTGCATCTCAAGTCTAAGGACGACTTAATCACCATTTTCGAAAATTTACTCATGACAAGGATCCAAAAGTAATACTCGAAAGTTCGGGGTGTCCAATATTCATCCCTTATGAATAACATATGAGTTTGGTGGGAACCGTCCATTATACTCAAAGAATATAACCAACACTCATATTTGTCTTAATGTAGACAATATTCCCATATTGCTAACCGACAATGGACATGTTTAGAATAATCAAATATTCAAGGATTTAAACATACAAATATAGGACAACAATAATTATATGAATGATAACAAACATCAAATATCTTTATTCATCAGAAAATAATAATTGTCTTACAATCCAAAATTATCCAAATACTAACGTAACACAGATTACATGAGACTATTAGCTGGAAGCAAACCAATATCATGCGAAAGCATTGAATGCTTTTTAAGGTCTAAAGCCTTAGTAAAGGGGTCAGCTAAATTGTCGTCTGTGTGAACTTTCTCCAGTGTAATATCACCCAGTTCAATCACTTCTCGGAGGTAGTGAACTTTAGCACGATAATGTTTCGCACCTTTAGTGATTCCTGGTTCATTAGCTATAGTAATGGCTCCGGTATTGTCACAATACATCTTCATAGGTTCATTATTTGTGGGAACAACACCAAGCCCAGAAATAAACTTCCTAATCCAAACTGCTTCTTTAGCAGCCTCCGAAGCAGCTATATACTCAGCCTCTGTAGATGAGATAGCATGGATGGTCTGCTTTGAGCTTTTCCAGCTTACAACACCTCCATTCATTTTGAAAACATATCCAGTCTGAGACTTCGTGTCATCAGCGTCTGTCAGATATCCAGCGTCAGTGTAGCAAGCAACCCTGAGCTCTCGTTTCATATCTCCTCCATAAACCAGAAACATGTCTTTGGTATGCCTAAGATACCTCAGAATGTTCTTAACAGCAGTCCAATGATCCTCACCAGGATTCTGCTGAAAACGGCTCGTCATGTTCTGAGAGAACGCAACATCTGGTCTAGTGCATCTAACAGCATACATGATTGATCCTACCGCCGAAGCATAAGGAACTCTCTACATGCGTTTCACCTCAGCAGGGGTAGATGCTCCCTGAGTCTTAGATAATTTTGAATCAGTTAGCATGGGAATAAAACCACGTTTGGAATTATCCATGTTATACTTCTTCAAAATTTTATCTATGTAAGCACTTTGACATAAACCAATTAACCGTCTTGATCTATCTCGATAGATCTTGATTCCAAGAATATATGCAGCATCTCCTAGATCTTTCATAGCAAAACACTTTCCAAGGTAAGCTTTTACACTTTGCAACGTTGGAATGTCTTTTCCCATGATTAATATGTCATCGACATACAGGATTAGGAACACCACATTACTCCCACTAGCTTTGATATATACACATGGCTCATCGGGATTCTGAGTGAAACCAAAGTTCTTGATTTCATCATCAAATCTCTTATTCCATTGCCTTGATGCTTGCTTAAGTCCATAAATGGAACTCTGAAGCTTGCATACACGGTTTGGATATTTAGGATTGACAAAACCTTCAGGTTGCTTCATATAGACCTCTTCGTAAAGATGTCCATTGAGGAAAGCGGTTTTAACATCCATTTGCCAAATCTCATAGTCATAGAACGCGGCTATGGCTAAGAGAATCCTTATAGCTTTGATATCTGCAACAAGAGAGAAGGTTTCTTCATAATCAACCCCGTAGGTTTGAGTGAAGCCCCTCGCTACATATCGAGCTTTAAAGGTGTGTACATTGCCATCCATGTCGGTCTTCTTCTTCTTGTATAACCACTTGCCGCTAACGGTTCTAGCGTTAGGAGGAAGGTCAACTAAGATCCAGACATCATTTTCTTTCATGGATTGCATCTCCACATTCATAGCATCAAGCCATTTTTCAGATTCAGGATCTGCTAATGCAGCTTTATAGTTAGTAGGTTCACCATGATCCCCTAACTCATGTTCCTCAACGTCAATGTATAAACACATACGGTCAGGAGCACGCCTAGTCCTTGTAGACTTTCGAATGGGAGCTATATCACTTATAGGTTCATCAATTTCTTGATCATCCTCTTCATGATCACTAGTGTTTTCAGAAGGATGTATATCTTCATCTTGAATTACTTCAAGATCTTCTAAACTCCCACTTGCTTCTTGATTCATAAGATTACTCTCTAGGAATTCAGCATTACGAGCAACAATAACCTTGTTCTCAGGTGGGTAATAGAAGGAGTAACCCATTGTTTCCTTTGGGTATCCTACAAAGATACACTTAATCGATCTGGGTTCAAGTTTGTCAGGTTTATTAAGCGTATCACGCTTAACAAGAGCCTCACATCCCCAGACCTTTAAGTAAGACAACTTAGGGGCTTGCCCATGCCATACTTCGTATGGAGTCTTATCAACCTTCTTAGTTGGAACCATATTGAGAATGCGTGCAGCAGACTCAAGAGCATAATCCCAAAAGGACTTTGGAAGAGTTGTTTGTGCCATCATGGAGCGAACCATATCCAGTAGGGTCCTATTTCTCCTCTCAGACACACCATTGTGTTGTGGTGTATATGGAGGAGTTCTATGGGCAATAATCCCATGCTCCTTAAGATGATCCAAAAACTCATAACTCATAAATTCACCTCCACGATCAGAACGTAGTGCCTTTATGGTTTTACCGAGTTGATTTTCTACTTCCTTTTGAAACACCTTAAATGTTTCAAACACTTCATGTTTATGCTTTAGCAAGTAAACATAACCATAACGACTATAGTCATCAGTGAAAGTGACGAAGTAGCTTGCACCTTGTCTTGACACGGTTCTGAATGGGCCGCATACATCGGTATGTATAAGTCCAAGCAGATCTTTAGCCCTCTCCACTTGATGTGAATAAGGTTTACGTGCCATCTTACCAGATAAACATGAAACACACTTGTCAAAGGAATCATCATCGTTTGACTTAAGCAATCCATCAATTTGTAATTGCTTAATGCGCTTTTTGCTTATGTGGCCAAGGCGACAATGCCATAAGAGTGTAGAGTCCAAGTTAGACTTGGCCCTTTTGTTACTTACAACATAAATAGAACTATCGTTTGCATTAGAATCACACATATCAATTTCATATATACCATCACGAGGAATAGCACGAAAATAAAACATATTATCTTTCGAAACTGAAATTATTGCATTATTCTCAAAACGGTTAACAAAACCATCATCATACAAACGGAAAACTGAAACAATCCCTCTAGAAATAGAAGGTGCGTAATGACAATTATTCAAAATGACTACTAGTCCACTAGGGAGAAATAATTGAAAAACACCAATGGCTTCGACAGCTGCACGATGACCATTGCCCACGTACAGGTTCAAAGCTCCTGGCTTCAGCTTCCTACTTATCCTTAGTCCCTGAGTAGTATTACAGATGTGAGTACCACAACCAGTGTCATAAACCCAGGATTTATTAGGAAAAGTAAAGAGTTCTATAGTGAAGATACCTGAAGTGCTAGCTCCTTGAGATAGCTTCTTCTTCTTCCACAACTCAGCGAGATACTCTGGACAGTTTCTCTTCCAATGACCAATGTCACCGCATTGGTGACAAGTGGCGTCCCTTGCAGGATTCTCTCTCTTTGGTGGAGGGGGAATCTTAGCTCTAGGAGTAAAGTTTGCTACTTTCTTCCCTTTGCCATGATTCTTACCCTTCGCAGCATTAGACGGTTTAGCCTTATTAGGCTTTTGGATCCTTCCTGCCCTAATAGCATTGATAGTATTAGCAGTAGTAGGTGCAACCTTCTTTGGCAACGTCTTCTCATGTAGCTTGAGCATGGCATGTAGCTCAGGTATTGTCTTCCCCAGGCCATGCATATTGTAATCTTGCACGAACCTATCATAATCCTTGTTCAGTGAGGCTAAGATTAGGCTAACTGCAAGTTTCAGTGACACGGGATGACCGAGACGTTCCAAGTTCTCTATGTAGCCCTTCATCTTTAAGACATAAGAGCTCACAGATTGTCCATCCTCATGTTTACACGCGTGAAAGGCACGTGCAACATCAAGGAGTTCTTGATCCGCTTGTTCAGTGAACATGGTTTTCAACTCCTCCATCATTGACCATGCGCCATGACCCTCCAAAAGCCTTTGGAGTTCAGGGGACATAGTCATGAGCATAAGGCCATCAATTTCTCTGGACCTTTTAACCCAAGTATGGTGGTACTCCGGGTCTTGTTGAGGACCTTCAACACCAGGAGGAAGAAACAGGAGATCAGGAATAGGTTGCTCAAGGTATTTAACCAAGTCATCAGTTTCGAGCGCTATCCGAAGAGCACGATACCAATCAACAAAGTTAGTTTCAGTCAGCTTCATTTTCTCAAGGAAAGACTTAACAACCGTGTTGTTTAAGCAAGAGGTAGAATTATTCATCTACAAAATAAAAGTTCAACGATTAGTATTTTCGATAATTACATTCTCAAAAGAATTAACTACCCAATTAATCATTATGAGACTAAGATCCTTGCTTGCACTCCCACTTAATATTAGAGGTCCGACCATCTAATATCAAGTAGGGCAAGAGGTAAGCGTCGAGCGTTAATTGCATTACAAGTGCAACTCTTAGATTTATGAGACGATTCATGAATTTTATTGTTGTAGAGTGTTTGGATGGGAGTTCTCACATCTCTTTCGAGTAACATTGAACATCTCAAACAAACTTGTTCTACATGTAATAAATCATGAGTATGTTTTATCTCATCTTATGCCTCGGGTTCCGAATCTGACCGGGAACTCGACTTAAGTCGTACCAATTTAAAGCATGCAATAGTTGGCAAAGGTCTGACCAGTGACAAAAATCGCCTTGGGTGCATGATTCGCCCTAGGTCTGACCAGATGGCGAAAAACCACAACAAGTGCTATTAAAATGGATGGCATAGACTTAAAAATTCAAATAGGTATCACATAAGTTTTAGAAAACAAATGTCAAAACGTGTAAAAGATGCATGCAATCATCCTTTAGCAAGTTAAGAAAAACCTTTTGTTAACTTTTTGGTTTTAGGCGTGTTTACCGCGGGAAAACATTAAAGAATGATCAAACCCTATATCCTACTCTTCATGCGCCCGAAGGCGCAAGTGCTTGGGATAATTATCACATAGATGTCAAAACATTATGTGACACGGGAAACATTAAAGATCATTCAAACCCTAGATAGCTTGACTAGAACACGTAGTGCAATAGCAAGTCTATCATTAGTAAGGCACAAAATGGTGTTGTAATTTTAAGTATTATAAACCAATTAATTTTGCAAATCACGTCGTTGAGAAGATGGTTTATAAGCCATCATTACGGTATGTAAGCCCAACTCGAGTGACAATATGATTTTGCAAAATAACTAGATTATAATAAAAACAAGTTTCATAGATCTTATGTCAATATTAAGATTTGTTCAAAAAACAAGTTTTAACAAATAACACATTGCCGATTCGCAAGGAAAAATAAGTGTATCAATATGACATACTTTTAAAGCTAGTTTCGATATAAGTAGAGATCCGTTTTTATGATTTCTAGAATCTTGTATTATTACGTTTTGCAATTCATAATGGAAAACAAATAAGCACATAAAAACAGACTAGAAAGGGGTAGAAGAAGAAGACATACTCTATATGAAAGCAGTAAATCATATAAGATCCAAGATCTCAAGTGAGTCTTCCCCAATTTGAGGATCAAAGACCCTCACCAAGTTGCTAGGTACTTGGTGACGAGCATGCATCACAAACGTGATTGCTAAATTCTTTGACGGATAAAAATAAAATTTTGTTTATTAACCAATTTAATAAACCTACCCATTTTTATTAGATCTAGATCAAGATTAAAATTTTATGGCAAGAATGCATGTTATTGCCATAGAAAATAAATAAAGCGAGTATTTAAGCGGATCTAGCATGTTTATCTATGTGTAACCCATAAATGCCATACGATGACTCGTGATGCCACTGTTAGGATTTTAGAATACTAGTTAACCATTAACTACGAGTGCGCAGCGGAATGGATCTAGTATAACATTTATGATTAACACATAATAAAGTAATAAAATACTAACCTTTTAATTTAATTGATTAAATCAATTAAATTGGTCTTGATCTTGAAATTTAACGGTAAAATAACCGTCTCCACCGGTTACTCACACACACGTCAAGTGAGCACGTTACGGTGCTAGTAGTTGCTTCACGAATACAAACAACAAGTGTCTTTAATACTAATTCGAATATCAAATGATATTACGTTCGTATAGTATATATAAAAGAAGAACAATAATAAAGCCGAAACTGGTTCTCTGCCAATTCGTATGAGAACTAAAACAACTTTTCTTCTTTGAATATTATAAGTGCTTAGTATATATATAAAAGCTACACCAATGCATCAAAACCATCAGTATATATAGCTTCATTTCATTTGTGTCAAAAAGGCAAGAAAAGAAACAAAACAATTAAAATATATTTCTTGTCTCTTTCTTGATCCTTACTACCGACAGAAACAAAACACACATATATGTATTCCCAAAATAAATTGTCACATGCTTCCAATAAGAAAACAAACAACTTATTTTTATAAAATATCAAATTAGTTTGACAGTGATATATCCGCATGGAATATTAGATCAAATCTATAATTTGTATTTTGTCCTTCTTATTTAATTTTGCGGGTATTTAATTAGTTTACAACATCTAACGCTTAAACTAAAAACCGTTAAATAAATTCGTGAAACATATTATATATTTAATAAATATAAACGAGTTACATATATAAAATATATAATAACCGTACTCTTCGTGTTTAAGTGTGTGCCCCCGATAGGCTCACGCATTTACCGATGGCTAAACGATCGCATATCCCTACAGTTTATGCATTTGTCGTCTAAGAATCAAGATTCATTGGCCGGATTCGGGCGGTGCTGAGTATGTTATAGGCTCTAAAGGTTTAACATCCGAAAACTGGGTAGACATGGGTTTAGATTATGGGCTTTTGAATTTCATAACAGAGGCCTAAGGAGAAGAATGTGGTTGTACGTCAACTTCAGGGTAAGCAGCCTTGAATCTTGCTCTTATCTGTATAGATAAATGAACAAAACGAAATTTTAGCAAGTTAAACAGTCAGTCTACAAGTGGCTTAGAATATATGAACACGAAAACTTGACATGCACATTATCCGAATGAGGCTGAACTATGTGTCAAATCGTCGATAATCATCACACGACATGAATGAACCTGAAATTTACATTCAAAGTATCATGTCTACTTTTTTTTGTTTATATTAGATTCGAAGAGTTGGGTTCTCGTGATTCCCAGTTTATAGTTTCCGAACATAAATTTTACGGGAATTGGAGTAAACGAAACCAAACACATATTTTAATTCGCCTCTAAGTCTTATCCTAAAAAGGAGTGGCATATAACAAAAACTGAATGTTGAAAAAAACAACTGAGGGTATATAATACATCTGGTTTCGAACCTAGAAAAGTACTTTAAGTGTTTTGTTTTTAAATCAGCACTGTATCCGTATAAACATTCTATTTGGTGAGAAAATAATTCATTGATTTCCACTGAATGTTGAGGAAAAGGTCTTGGCAAAACTGATACATTAAGCACCACATAGCAGCTCACCTTCAAAGTAAGAAGCTACAAGTACAGCCAACACTGAAAATTACTACATTAGTTTTTTACTCCAAAACTTTCAGGCAAATAGATAGTGTGTTGATATAGAAGACGTCACTGATTCATCTGATGATGGAGATTATGCAGAAGACGTCTCGATCCGATTGAGGATCGAGATTCTGAAGAAGAATAGATTTCAACTTGAAACTGTTATGCTTCATTAGGAGAATCAGGTATCATCATTTTTGGTGTGTTATGTTTATCATAATCAAATTCTTTATGTGAGAGGAGCTTGACCACAAAGCTGCTCACCTTCAAACTGTTATGCTTCATTAGGAGAATCAACGTAGGTGGCTCAAACCATGCGACACTGGAGCATACAAGCAATAAAGATGGCGAATTGTATGGAGACTAGAAAACCTCAAATGATCATGTAGCATAATTTGTTGGGAACTTTACAAATAAGGCGGATTTGAGCTTGGTTAGCAATCTTCAACTCGGGCTGACTTCTCTTCAGTACCATGATTTATTTTGTACCATCTCACTTATTTAGGTGGTCTTTGGATTTATTATTTGGTACTGATTATCTGGTTATATCAACTTGAAGTGGCACCACATAATTCCAAGTGTTTGGATATATAGATATTGCTTTTGAATATCTGGTTATCCAAGTCCAAATTATCACCCCCTTGCTGCTAAAAAACAGATTATTTTTTGGTTAAAACATCTTTACTTAATTACCTTTTCTTTTAAAGATGTTCCAGGTATGGTTGATCAATGGTTGAACATGTTCAAGGTATGGTACTTGACGATGAATGTGCGTTGAGTCAATATTACAGTTCATAAATAGTGTGGTAACTGAATGAGGTTTATCTGCTCCTACTTTATCTGAACCAGGTTCGATTCTTTTCTTTCGTCTGGGCAAAGTCGCGGGCATTCATAGGGTTCTCAGATATGTGAAACTAGCCGTGTTAGCGGTTCCTCATTGCGGCATTTATTCTGGATACTCAAGTTCCTTGAACTCGTTTATTTGTGGCTCATCATGAGCTATATATGTTGCATTAGTAGACTGTACTATATTGTGTTTCATTTCAAATACGTGTCTCTTTTCATTATAGTTTGTGAATTTTATTTTATTTTTTATTTTTTATTTTTTTTAGAACGGAATTTTTTACAACTCATACAACTATCTCACAATTTCTATCTCACATGTCTCCACCGAGACTTGAACCCACAACCTTGAGGTTAGAGGGCAACTCACATACCGCTAAGACCAAGAGGCCTTTGGTATTATAGTTTGTGAATTATAAGCCCATGATTTCCATGAACAATTTGAGCTATATATAATGACCTTAACATGAGTGTAAACATGGATTTGCTGATGGTTTCAAGTTGTTGGTTAAGGAGAAAACCAAAGGGAAGATTTCTAGGATTTCTTAGATTAAGGTTGTTTAATTCTAGTTTTAGGAGAGTGAGAAATGGGTTATGTTCTTTGATAATAGATTGCAGGAGATAATGTTTGTGTGCTTGCTTGGATCGAAAGCAATTAAGAATAATCAAACTTTTGTACAAAAAATACAATTACGAAAACATAGTTTATTGGAGTCGTAAAACGACAATCTCTCCCTGCAACCGTTGCAAATAATTGATGTAATTAGTTACTCAGATACTCGTAATACCATGTAACTTTTATATTAGCTCACATATCAAGTTATTCAATAATTTATACTATTGCAATAATAACCGTGTTTTATATTTAAGCTAAAATTGAAGAGTTTAGGCATATAAATTATTTTTCAACTTAATTTGGATCGTCTGTCTTTGTGCTTTGTATATTTTCAATTTCAATATTTTGTCATCTATATGATGTTCAAGAATTAAGCCTTAAATAAATGGTGCAAGTTTTGGTATGCCAATATTTTTACAGGAGGGGTAGCTGCAAAGTCTCAAAAGATACGAACACTTTATGCAAGGTAAAGTTCTAAAAGGCTGGCAAAAGCTTTGCAAAGACACGAGGCTTCATCTCCACGCAACACAATAGACCAAGGTTTGAAGTCAGATAAATAAAAAAACGTGATAAGTCGTGATAAAACGAGATGCACGGGCTTTTTTAAATTCAATTTCGATAAAAATCGTATTTTTATATAAAAATAAAAAAATATTACATTCAAAAATAGTTTCTTAACTTTATTTCTTATGTATTACAGTATATTTTTGTGACATCGTTATATTTATATTAATATGATATAAATATATAAACTTGTATATATTTTCATATTTTGTGACACTTTAATTCACGTCTTAAGAACGTCATGACTCGTCATAACTCGTAAAGACGTGAGGCTTAACTATGTCGTCACATCACGGCTCACACTATCTAGAGCCTTGCATGATAAAACACAGTAATAATTTTTAAAATGTACACAGTTTACACGTTAACAAAGAATTAACATTTAATTAATTTGAATTGCATCATATACACGTACACGTAAAAATGTTAATGTTATGCTATGGGTTTTGGTGTATGCATAATCCATGTTACAATAGCTCAATTATTCTCAATTTAAAAAAGAGCTAATATTGGTAGACTTTACTATGGGTTTTGGTGTATGCATTAATGATGGATTATGCATTAATCCATGTTACAATGCTATGGGTTTTGGTGTATGCATTAATGATGGAGGATCATAAAAATAAACTGGTTATTTAGTTTATTTGTGGTATCTTTTATTTAGTTTTTATATTTTATGGTATCTTTTATTTAGTTTTCTTATTTTGTGTTTTTTGGAAAATATTGTTATCTTTTTCTCCAAGTTTAGTTTTCCTATAAAATTAGGACTTGAGTTTATTGTATGGATATATATTTATGAATAAAAGAACCAGACTTTTAGTCTTTGTTGATTGACTTAAATCCAGGTTAGGGTTTATTGTTCAATTTTCTCTTAATAATCGGGTATTCGTTGAATCAACGATTGTTGAGTTTGCCTGATTATCGGTATTCTTTTGAGTCAACGATAGTTGGAAGGAATTGTTTCTAGTATTAATTGGAATCAATAGATCCAATTCATCTATCGTTGATTGTTTCTGGTATTCCCTAGGAATCAACAGATTCAATTTATCTATCTTTGATGGAGGATCATAAAAATAAACTGGTTATTTAGTTTATTTGTGGTATCTTTTATTTAGTTTTCATATTTTGTGGTATCTTTTATTTAGTTTTCTTATTTTGTGTTTTTGGAAAAATATTATTATCTTTTTCCCCAAGTTTAGTTTTCCTATAAAATTAGGACTTGAGTTTATTGTATGGATATAGATTTATGAATAAAAAACCCAGACTTTTAGTCTTTTTTGATTGACTTAAATCCAGGTTAGGGTTTATTGTTCAATTTTCTCTTAATAATCGGGTATTCGTTGAATCAACGATTTTTGGAGTTTGCCTGATTATCGGTATTCTTTTCAATCAACGATAGTTGGAAGGATTGTTTCGGGCATTCTTTGGAATCAACAGATTCAATTTATTTATCCTAGTTATTGCTACATCACCTAGTCTATTATTATGTTTAATTCTTTTTTTTGTTGTTCTGAAGGTATTGGCTTGTGTGTACTATTACAGATAGTCAAAATAGCGAAATACACATTGTACTGTGAAAGGACACTTACCAGGTCCCAAATGGAAAAAACGTACTCTCAAGTCAACTTAATTCCATGACTTTAACAACTGGAAAGGATGCTCGACCCCTCAACACTTCATAAGCTTCCACAACAATCATGCTTCCGTAGCTAAAAAATGAAACCTTGCAAAAAACAGAAAGGAAATAATAAAAAACCAACACTTATAGATACATAATTACCTTCTTGAAGATATTACCATAGGTGGCACCTTTTTCTTGATGATCTTCATGACTGGAAAACGTTTGATCGCCTAGCTGATGCGGGGCTGTGCGTAAAAAAACAATAATCAGTAACCAACACTCATAGATACAGAATTACCTTCTTGAAAATATACCGTTGGTGATACCTTTTTCTTGTTGATGTTCATGACCAGAAAATGTTTCCTGAACCGCTGACTCTAAATGCAGAGTGAGATCTTCCACATGATGAAGGTTCCAAAATTGACTTTTATCATAAATTTATTAGAAGAAATGGCGATAAATTAAACTTTTTTATCATATGAAAATAAAAATTTCACAGTTAGACCCGTTTCTTCCATATCAGCACCCGCAAGTTGGCATATCTTCATCAATTAACAGATTCATGAAATTCCAAGTCTGTAAGTAGAATGTAATATCCGGGTATGTTTCCACCATCTATGACAAACATAATATGATTAACTATATAGGAAAAATAGGTAAGTTGGGTAACTAGCAACTTGGGTTCATGTGAAGACTGGGTTACGTTAGGTTTACTATTTAACCTTGCTGAAATGATTAGCTTATGCATGCCTTGATGTTCTATTTGTTATATAATCTTTGATGTTTTTTAGAGTCTATTTTTAAGAAGCAACCTGTAAGAATATAAATAGAATTATAATGACTATTATGATGAATCCTCTAAACAAAAGACGCCTGAGGAGAAAAATTAAAGTGGATCGGTCATTTTCTTGTATGACATAGGGTAACATAATGTTATGTTCAGTTTGGTGTATCAATGCATTTATTATTAGATAGATTATTATGATGTAATCCTTTGCAAAATTGATATAACATTTTGACTATCCATTCCTCCTCTCAAAGTTTCGTTCCCGTGAACAAAACTTAGAATGATGCTTCGTCGTCTTTCTTTTCCAACTAAGGCACATTTTGTATTTTAGTTGTTTGAGTCAATAAATTTTAAGCAATCTTGGAAAATTATCACTATTAGTGTATTTATGCTTTGTGGTCTATTTTCCATATTTTTTGCTTTAAATATTCATATTGTGTGTATGAATATTTATCTTGTATGTTATTTCATATTTATGTAATATGAATGTTATGTGTGTTATCTTTCCCTCTAACTCTATTTCACACATTTGTTAAGGAGTTGATCATGGTTAAAACTTAAAATTAATTATGGGTGATTCCATAAATTCTAAATTTTAACCCATTGACATTTTAAATCATCTTTGATTGGTTTGGATGTTTCTTTTCTTCCTTTATTCCACCAATTGAACTATAATGTTGTCAATACACACCCTTTTGACATACTTAGAAAATGCTTGCTTCTAATTTAAGATTTCTTTTCCTTCTCCCTCTCAAGTTAGTTAGTAAGTAGTGCACATATATAAATTGGTGTTTCTTTTCTTTCTTCTAACCTTTGTGTAACATGTCACCTTAGCTCATTGACTTGGTGCCCCAAGCAAGGGGGAGCTACTAGCAAAAGTCCGGTTCTTTTCTTCCTCAAAGACTTGTGCCAACCTTTTTGCTTCGACAAAGGGGGAGAAATGATAGTGATAAACTCGTTAATAATTCAAATAAACTTGTATTTTACGTAAATGAGTTTATTGTTTGTCGTAATAAAAAAGGGGAGATTGTTAATGCAAAGCAATGCCTAAAAACATTGTTAGTATGAATTAATCTTTTTTAGTTTTGATCACAACAAATTACAAATACATTTATTGTCAAACACAATCATAAAACGAATTATCTAACAAACACTATCATAAAGGTAATAATCATTACACTAACATATCTTAATCATGCTTAGTGATCATAAAAGTGATTAGCCTTAAAACTCACTTTTGTTAAATATAACAAAAGATTTTTAATTAACTTTATTTTTAAGAAAATGTTTTATTAATAAGAAAATGCAAATTTGAATATGGCATATTCCAAATTCCATAAGAATATCCTTTGAAGGTTTAAACAGCCTCAAATATTTCAAATTCACTAAAAGACAAAAAGGAACGGACTCTATGCCGGTGGTACCTTAGCACCTACGGCGGTTCCTTATCAATAAGGAACCGCGGGCCCCAATAAGGAACCACGGGCAGATATAGCCCTTGGATGTTCTGTCCTATAAAAAGTGGATCAAATCTGCATTCTCATCTACCCTTTTTTGACATCTTCTTCAGCCTTCTTTCTTCTTTCTAATCCTAGTCATTTGTAAATGATCACTTAATGTGTTAAGTATGTTTACTCATGATTATCCTCTCGATCTCCTTCTTTACCTTGTCCAAAGAGAAGATAACTCACACACTTGTGATGTGATTAAAGATGTAGCATTGATGAAGATCACCTTCTCCTAAAGATCTAGTCATGTTCATCATTTGTTTATTTGTGTCTTGTGTAGATCCAATTTATTTGTGAATACTTGGACTAGTTGTGTTCATCCAAGCTATTTGTGAATACTTAGATTAGAGTTATGTACATCCATTGCACATGTGTGTGCTTGGATTATGTTGTGTAGATGCAAGCTACATGTGTGTACTTGGATATGATTAGTTGAGCTGTAATTAGTTTTGTTAGTTCTCACTAAACTATAAAGTGATGTGGTTGTGTCTTGCGAGTTCTCACTAAACTATAAAGTGATATGTAGTTGTGTTGTGTGAAGTTCTCACTTAGCTTCAAAGTGAAGAGTCGTGAAGATTGGTTCTAGCTTTGGATTAGAACTCGACATCTAGCCTTGTGTCAGAATATGGTGAAGTAGGCAACATTTTGAAGATTGGTGCTAGCTTTGGATTAGAACTCAACATCTAGCCTTGTGTCATAAAAGATTGAAGTGGACGACGTTGTGTAGATTGTTCCTAGCTAAGATTAGGTCTCGACATTTAGCTTAGTGTCAAAAAATAATGTAAGCGACATTGTAAGGTTTTCTCCGCCAAGAAGGGAGCTTGTGGATATAGTGGAAATCTCGAGTAAGGTGTACTCGAGGAGTGGAGTAGGAACAAGGATAGAGCCTCGTTGCCGAACCACTATAAATCTTGGTGTCTTCCTACTAGGTCGTTTCTTTCCTTACTCTTTACTTACATTCATTATCACTACACTTACTATACATTGTAATGCATTAGAATTGACCCTAATCATTATGCAACTAGCTTTCAAGTAAAAGATAGTTTTTTGTACTCACCTAATTGAAATGAATTTTAATTAGGAGATAAACCGATGAGAACTATTCAACCCCCCCTTCTAGTTTCTACAGACTGGATTAGAAAGTGCGGTTTCAAATCATAATTATACCTATATATAACATAAGATATATATACTAGTGAGAAAACCCGTCCGATGGACGGGTATGACTTCGGGTTATCGTTTAATTTTTTATTTGATAAATAATTCCTTATAATTTTCGATTGACGACTTTGACTTCTCATATTTGTATAATTTTTTTAATTTTGTAAAAATTTATTTGTAAGTTTTTTTGTATAGTTTCTTTAAATGTATGTTGTGTATAACTAATATGTTTGATGTATTTTGTATTTTATCTACTTCGTTTGTCATATGAGTTGAACCATCTTCTATAGTATCATATTATTGTTTGTGAGTAGCACAAAGTGTTAGGTTATTGTCATTTTACGAACGTATTTTTCTCTTAAGTCGTTAGAGATTGAACATATATAAAACACGTGCCACAATGAAACTACAGATTAAATCTTTTATCACTATTATTAATGTAGTTATGTCATATTTTCAGGGGTTAATGTAGAAAATGAGGAGTTGTTTTTGTTTTTATTGAGTCTCTCCATTATTACAAACATTGTGCATACGCTAATGTAAATTGTATTTTCTAAAAAAAGTGTGTGAATTGTCAAAATTTCAATAAACAACTAAGTTGAAATATCGGAACTATAGTTTTCATAGTAGTTAATAAGGCTGGCTTTTTCATTAAACCTTATGACGCGTTTCTAAATTCTAATGATACCTAGTAGATAGCTTCTTGATATGGGTATCTGATAAATCCTTTCTCATGACGGTTTTCGATAAAATGTTTCTTTTATCGGGTTTACATTTGCGGGTTGCTTGTTACAGTTTTGCTGATGCAATCATATCTTAACTGCATTCGTATCTATAAATTTTGATTTAGAAAGCTGTTTAGCAAGGTTAGAATGTTTTTTTTTGTTAGATATAAAGATCAGTTAAAGCATAAATGACTTAAAATTTATAATATGAACAATGCATGATTGTAAATTTTTATCCTTAATGTAGCAGATGCAAGAGTCTCTTTGCAGCAATAACAACCCGTCTCTTTCCAGTTTCACTACCCAAAACATTGTATAGCTCAAGGGGATGAGTGGTGTAAGAAGCATCGCCGCATAAACAAAATATATGTATATAAGCCAACAATCAACCCATTCAAAAGTAAAAGGTCGAAATGCCACCCTATTTAATATTATTAATTGTATCAAGCTAACATGCTTTCAGCGTAAGACATTCACTTCATAAAAATAAAATAGATGAAGATTGAACAAAAATAGATCATCAACTCTTTTACTTAGTTCATAAAGTCTGTAAATCTCGTCGCCAGATTTTGGTTATTATTTTGAAAACCAAAAAGTACCATTTTGATATTGAAAATTAACGTTTTAACCTTGATTAGCAAACTTTAATTTTTGACCTAAATAATAGTTACCTTGATTTCCATGATTATTTCCACTATTATTTTGAAAACGATTTTGTCCATTTTGATTATTTGGTTGAGCAACATTTTTTTAATGAGAAAAATTACCAGTTTGACCATTTTTATTAAAATTTCCCAAAAACCATTTTAACATTAGACGTTTGGCCATTCGTGGCCATACAATCATAATAAGGATGGGATCCACCCTAAAACATACACGAATCCTCCACCGCTTTTACCGTAGCGAGAATGCTTTTCTTACTCATCCCGCTTCTTAAATACGTACAAATTTACCTCATGATTCGATGAACTAGCTAAGGCAACACTCGGTGTACTCTTTTGTTGATGAACCTTCAATCTATTCTCGATAACCAACGCTTTTTTGGAGTTTTGCGCAAAAGTACCACCCACGGCGGCATTTAGTGAATCTTGCTCATTACAATCTAAACCGTTATAAAACGTATCTATTTGTTGCAACTACATAAACCGAGGATATAGCCTAAGCAACTCCTTAAAACGATCCCATCCCTCTCTAAACGATTCGCTTGATTTTTGCAAAAACTCGTAATCAATGTTTAGAAATGCGTCGTCTTCGAGGGCGAGAAAAAATAACTGAAGAATTTCGAAACAAGATCAGCCCACGTAAGGATTAAATAAGGAGGTTCTTTCTCATACCAAACCTTAGCGGGGCCATCGAGAGAATAAGAAAAAAACATAAGCTTTATTGAACTATAACATTCCGGTCTTAACCTCGTAATTCTCCGCAAGAATTTCCAGAGTAAAAATCGTCCCTCCATAGCCCTTGGTTGGGGCTTGGAGTAACTCCATCATTGTTAAATTCTCCGCCATGTTAACTTCAACAACAATAGGGTTCTTGGGTTCCACTATTTGTTGTCGACGTCTACGATTGCGTCGATTCGAAATTGTGACGGAATTAGACAAATTATTTATCGGCAAATAATTAGCTCGACGAGTGCGCATGGACTAAAGAATTAAACAATATATAGGGATAAATAAGAGAATTATGAAGATAGAAGAAGACGTAGAAGATTATTTTTTTATTTTGTTAAAATTAAAAAATACACCACAATATTTTTTGAGTTTTTGTATCTTTTTAACTTTTTTGAAATTTTGATTTATAGTAATAGTAGTAACAAATGATAGCAACAATAATTCCAAATCGAAAGAATATTAATGAACACAAGGAGTAAGAGCAAGCTCTCGTTCGACTTTGAGATGTATATTTTACAACACACTCGAGGGTTCAATAATAAAGCACCAAGATAGTAATAATACTTTGGTTTGGCAAACCAATAATTAGTCATCTCTTTCAAAATGCGCACAAACAAGCGGAGAAACGAGGCGGCGTGAAGCACTTAAAAGCCTTTTTCTTTAACTCACATTTATGGCAAGTAGCCTTATACCCACCTTATAGTTTGTATTTTTCACGATCAAACTTATTATTAGTATTTATCTATTTTGCCTTAATATTCTTTGATCAATACACACGAAATTACTGAAATGATAATAAAAATGGTGTATTGCAAGCAATAGTTATGTAATATTGTGTATTAATTTTCTCTACGTAAATATATATAATAGAAACCAAAACAAAAACAAAAATATTTTTTGTGAGTTATTTGAGTTCAAATTACAATTTTTTAGATTTTTTTAAGTTACTATAAGTATGTACACCTCACTAAAGATAGCAAGGGTTTTCAACAAAATCGACAAATCTACTCCAAAGAAATCGTAATCAATTTTCCCGGCAGCGGCACCAAAAAGTGATTGCAAAATATAGTGGTAAGTATTCATGAAAATCAAAGTAACTATTATAGAAAATTGAAAGACAAGGAAACGAAAATTGAGCAAGGTAATATAAAAGTGCAGGTAATTAAAAGAGACAGGAATTTAAGTGCATAAAAATGAAATTTTCATTAATTAAAAATCTTGGAACACAATTGTAGATTTAACATAAAAAATTGAAACAAAATAATACAAATGAATTCCAAATCTATTTATAGGCAGATATCAAGCTTCTAGATGAAGGATTCTCTCTCCAAGAGTTTCTCTATTAGCCATTGGATCTTGCTTGTGAATGAAGCTCAATTCTAAGCCTTTGGATCAATCGGTGAAGTCTCTCTCATCCTACATATTTCTGAGGTGGCAGAAGTGATGGGACATCATGTGTTTCCTGTGCACATGATTTAGTGCAATTTCCCTTTTATGTTGTGCTTTCTCCTTTAGTTTAATGGACTGCCAGCGTGGCTATTAAGCTGACTTGGCCTTAATTGATGTGGGAATTGGTTATTGGATCTTAAATTATGGAATGGTAGCAATTAATTAGGAACTACCATGATAGGTAAATTTGTTCTTGTCTAGTAAGTTTAAACTAAGGAGATAAACAGTAAGTGTGGTTTATGAGGGAAAAGGATTAACCATGTTGACCAAGGTAATAAAGGGTTGGGGTTTAATTATCTATGATTATTATTTTTAGCCAGGAATGAAAAACATGTACGAGTAATATTAATAACTTTTGGATTATGACAGTTTTACCCCTTGGTGGTTTAAAGGTTTGTGGTTTTGGCAATTTCGACCCTTGTCTTTTTTATAAAGTAGTTATCATTTATTTAAGTATGTTTACATTCATATAAGTTTCAAAAATTGAAAAAATCAGTCTCTTAAGTTTTTAAAGTAAATCACAAGGACTAATTATGCACAAAGGTAAACTCCAAAGGTTGATTTGGTATTTTGGGATTATGGAAGGGTATTTTTTTCATTTTGGGAAAAGTGAAGTGTAAAATGGTAATTTTGGAGAGAGACTTGATAAAAACTACGTAAAATAGAATCTCGGCTTCGACTTTTTGCACTTCTTCTTTTCTCGTGTTCGTTTTGTCTTTCTTTGATCATTTTTGTGATTTTTCGAGATCCGTGTCTACACATACACAAACAACAACCGAAAAACATACACATATACAAGGAAATAAGATGATTATTTGATCATTTTAAGTCAGTTTTACAAGGAAATAAGATAGGTGTTTAGGCACCTATCCTGCTACGTAAAGGAATTAAAAAATGATTACTTTTCGTGTGTTGTAATATGCACTATGCTAAACCAGTAATAGCTTAGTGTACCACATTATGGACTATATTCAATATATGGATCACATACCTTATGAAGGCATGTTTATTGAGTTGTCATGTAAGGTAGGCTGAAAAACATATGTTCATAGGAAATGTGCTATGCAGTTACACTTGTATTATTTTTTTAGCACGTGTCAGTTGCATTATAAACTTCTTACTTGCATGGCACTTGGTTAGCATAGATACCATGTGTGACTATTTGTAAACAACGTTGTGGTAAATAGGGTGTTTATATAAAACCTGTGAATGGAATAAAGTTTTCTTATATACTTTTACCTGTCATGTGACTATGTCTAAAGGCAGTGTATCATCGGGTTTCTTGGAAGAGTTTCGAAGGTTGGAGAATCCTGTGATCCAATTAGTCATTTGATAGAGATACTAAACCAAGAGATGGTTGACTACACGAGAATGATTGATTGTATGGAAAACATAGTGAGTAATTTAAAAAAACTCCAACAAGAAAAGAGCTGCATATCTTCATGAATTAAAAAAAGGCAAAGTATTCGGAGGTTGCTGAAGTCCTTCAGCAGTTACAACGCATACATGCGGACATCATAGATAAACTTGCGTATGTACGGTTAATGTTAAGATGAACATATCAGAACCAAAACGACAAACTGGGTTTTGTTTTGAACATTGTAGACGGTTCGCAGACGGATCCTGGGACTACGGATTTGGAACGAGAACACATATAGGGTTATTAGTAATGATAATCATGGTTATTCAAATAAAGAACTTGTAGTCTAGGGATTCATATGATTGTTTTACGTTCCGCTTATGTTGTTGATTTACATAACCATAACTGTCGACAACACAATTTTCTTATAATGTAACTGTCACAATAAGTGTTTATGTTGTGGACTATAGACATTAATAGGACTGTAAACGAACTGAACGTTCAGTGAACCGTTCGCCGATCGTTCGTCAAAAAATTCGTTTATGTTCGTTTATTTAACAAATGAACAAACGCGAACAAGATTTTTGGTCCGTTTAGTTAAATAAACGAACGTGAACAAAGGCTTCGTTCGTTCATTTACGTTCGTGAACGTTCGATTATGCCCGTTCGGTTACGTTCGTTTATTTCGTTCGATTAATATTCCAGATGTTAAAAATAATAATAAGCTATATAACAAATATTTTTAAATGTCTAACAATAATATATCAATAATATAGTACTTGGTTACAAAGTATTTATAATTTCTCTTAAATATTTTGGGATATGATGATTATATAAGTACATAAGATGATGATATGGATCGTTTAAAGTAATAACTTTAGTTACACGGTCGTTTAGTCCATTTACATTTATATATCACCGTTTACGTTCATTTATGTTCGTTTGATTACGTTCGTTTAAGTTATATGAACGAATATTAACGAACATGAACAAGTTCAAATCTAAATAAACGAACATGAACAACAATTTTTGTCCGACTAAGCGTTCGCGTTCGTTTATTTGTTCGGCTAAAATTAAATAAACGAACATGAACATACCTCCGTTCGCGTGCGTTCGGTTCGTTTACAGCCCTAGACATTAATCTAGTGAATATGTCAGGTCTGTATCATGCAAACACTCATAATCTACACTAACATATGAAACAGAAACTTAAGTTACTCAGAGAATTAATAAGTATCATACGTGGTCAATCCGATGGTCCCTGCTCTTCTTTGTTTCGGCACTTTACCAACTATCAAGCACGCTAAATAGAAAAAAAATAGTTTGAAATTTACATATGGCAAAAAAAAACTTTTGAAATAAAAGAACAACGAAAAGACACTAACCCTGAGCACGGTGCAAAATATTTTTTTTAGTCCACGCAGTTACATACATATGACCTAAGTTGCACGGGAACGGAAATGGGTATGGGGACTAGGATGGGTACTATAACACCCTATTTTGATAAATGGAATATCATAGGATAATTATGGCATGTCATCAAAGCATGCAAGGTAAATGTCTAAAACATTAAATGACCATAAAAGAATCTGGAAACAAACATCGGATCCACATAAGCTCCACACACGAAATGCATAAGTAAGAATGTAAAGGAAAGGACTAAACAATTTCCATCAAAGCAAAAGTATGTAAATACATTAAAGAATTAAAGAAGACAGGCGCCTCATTCCATGCGCGTACTCTTGAAATCCTAGCTTTGCCCTTTAGTACCTGCCGTATTTGGACATGGAAGAGAAATACGGCTGAGCAATACGCTCAGTGTGCGGATATAAACATAGAATGTAAAGCATAAACATAAGCAAGTAATGTAATGAAATGAATAGCAACGGAGTAAATGTATGTCCTGGAAAACCTGGTTTAAGTTCATAAGACTGGTTTATATTTCTGAAAAGACCTATGTTTACTTTATCTTGCAAATCTGTATTTTAAATATGCTCGAAGCCCATATAGGTCATGTTATATCAACGTGCATGATTACTTGGAGGGGTGACCTCGTCATGCAATTAGAGGGGCTGTCTCTAATAAATATATAAAATGAGTGGAGGGATCAGCTCCTGTAACGGATGCAAGGCACACATCGCAGTTACCATGAAATCATACTACTTGTCCTAGGATGCACCCATTCGCCCCGCATGATAATAATAACATAGACCAAAATACTATAAAGGGACGCTGCGAGCAATCACTCTCACCGCAGAAGAGTCACAACACCGGTGCCTCCAGTGCTATGGTTATGGAACCCCCATTACTAGGTGAAACTGGCATGCATGTATATAGCTCAGGCAATCTAAAATAATCATACATATACTGATGTGTTTAAAACACTTAAACTACTGGGAAAAACATATAGCTGTAAACGGGAGAATCCTAAGTATAGGAAAGAATGTCCTTACAGAAGGACGGAATATCCGTACCTTATGTCTAGTAAATGAAGACGAAAACGAACGCGAAAGATCACTCCGACTTCAAAATCTCTACATAATGAAGGGGCATGAATAAGTCGGTCTTACTTGTACATACTTGTTACTTAGTTTACTTGACGTGTTCATACTTATTATACTTGTTCTTGTCTTGCCTTATTATTTCATGTTTTAATTATGTGTTTCTTATAGTTTCATGTGTTTTAGATTCATGTATTTCATGTTTGAAGTGTTATAGTACTTGTTATGACATAATCAATAACTTTCTAAAAATAGCAGTTTTCTATATATAGTAACTTTCCAAACATAGCATATTTCCATATATAGTAACTTTTAAAAAATAGTAAGTTTCCTTAATAAGTAAGTTTCTAAGAATAGGAAGTTTCCATAATTAGTAAGTTTCCAAAAATAGAAAGTTTTCGTATTTAGCATATTTTTATAAATAGCATGTTACCATATTCAATGTATTACCATAAATAGCATGTTACCATATTTAGTGTGTTTCCATATTTATCATGTTACCATAAATAATGTACTTTCATATTTATCATGTTGTCATAAATAGTATAATTCCATAATTAACATGTTTCCATAATTAATCGTATGCTTATAATATATCATGTATAATTATATTATAAAGTTTAATAAATAAATAAATACTTCGCTTATCTTATTATTATTAATTAATAATGTCATATCATGTTATTTTAAGTTAATATTAATTAATAATATTACATGTTCCATGTTATTAAACTTTACCATAAAAGATATTAATTAATTAACCTAAGTTTTACTTAATTAAATCTATGTTCATGAATAATTAAATTATTAATTATTATATCATAAGTTTATTTAAATAAATGTACATACATGTTATATCATAACTTTATTTAAATAAACATAACCTAAGTTTATTTTAATTTAACCCAAAATTAATTAATACAATTAATTAATTGAAACATAACATAAACTATTTTTACATGTCGGTTTAATTACGTGTTCTTGAAAAATGTCAAGTTCCCGAGCCCCATCACGAAACCCGACAACCGAGCACTACAGCCCGAGGGTTGCGGCCTCGCTGTCGTGACTCGTCCGAGCCACAAACACCTCACCGAGAGCCAAAGGCTCTCGGCTCGCTGCTGTGCCCGAAACAAACAGCCCCCAGCCAAAGCTGGGGTCCCCCCTGCTTGATTCTAGTACCCACCGAGCCCCCCCACCCACCTTGGGCCTCGGTTCCCACTGCTTGGGCCAAGAACCCCACCATGGGCCTTGGTCTTTGCAGCTGCCAACCACAACACCACCAACGCCAGCCATGGTTTACGGCTGGTGGTTCATATCCAACGCCGACCCCCATTGGGGTTGCGGTTGTTGGCCACACGACACCACCGAGACCCCTTGTGGTCTCGGTTGGCTGCGATCGAGACAAATAAACACCCAAACCATTATTTATTTTAAAACTTGTTAGATTTATGATTTATTTACTTGTTTATGCATTTTTTAAATGATCATACATAAATTACATAAAACAAATAAGGATTTGAGTGATACCAATTGCGTGTGATAAAAGGGAATGATTACAAACACGTTACCGTATCAAAACGAAAATCAAAATGATCATCCTTGTGGTTTTGCTGTGTTGCTGCGACCAAGAAAGAATAAAGGAGAAGGAGAAGTGTTTTAGGGTTTTTAATCTTCTGTGATTATGTATTATGATATCCTTATTTTATTTAAATAAAGATTTAGTTAATTGGTTGGGCCTTTGGCCCTTTTCATTGCTTGTTTGGACGCCGGACCACACACACATAACATTCCATTTTTTTCGTGACTTAAAATATTAGCGTGTGTTCGTTAAATGTTCGTGTTTTATAACTTGTATACTTTAAGTATTATTCGTGAATACTTATCGTGCATTTATAATCGTGTTTACATACGTAATACTTACGATAATTAATTAATATACATATTTTTCGTATTAAATATTCGTGATACATGGCGTATATTAATTAATTATGAAATTTAAATTTAACCGTAATTTTGTGCATTTAATGATCTTAGGATTTTTAAAGCGGGTTTTACAACTCTTCCCCTCTAAAAGAACAATTCGTCCTCGAATTAGAGGTATGATAAGCTGATGAGATATTAAACGCTGAATGACATAAAAGCTGGAAAGACTTGTAAGCTGAAAATGACATACCCGAGTCAGAACTGGAAATGAGGGTAAGATGTCCGGATAGAATCCTCCGCTTCCCAAGTAGATTCCCGCTCGGAATGATCCCTCCAAAGATTTTTAACGAATGGAATCGTCTCCCTCCTCATGACTCATTCTTGGCGATAGAGAACTTTCTCGGGTTCCTAGATATATGATAGATCCTCTCGAATCTGCTCGAATGGATACGTAACTTTATGCAATGGATGGTAGTTGTAACCTCTGAGTAAGAATACATGGAATACATCATGCACATGAGATAGCTGGGGAGATAAAGCTAGACAATATGATACTTCACCGACACGTTCAAGGATTTCAAACGGTCCGATGAAACGAGGACTGAGCTTGCTCTTGAGTCCAAAACGCTTGACACCACGTGTTGGTGATACTTTAAGGAAAACATGGTCGTTGATATTAAACGATAGATCTCTATGATCTTTATCAGCATAGCTCTTCTGTCGAGCACGAGCTTCCTGTAGCTTCGCCTTGGCGATGGCAACCTTCTCATTGGTCACCTCTATCATTTTTGGTCCTTCAAGGATTTGTTCTCCAACTTGATCCCTACAGATCGGAGCACGACACTTTCTGCCATAAAGCATCTCGAAAGGTGCACACTTAATACTTGCATGCCAACTGTTGTTGTAGGCAAACTCTAACAAACAAATGTAGTCGTCCCAACTTCCTGACCATTCTAATGCACAAGCCCGCAACATGTCTTCTAAGGTCTGAATGGTACGCTCCGATTGACCATCGGTCTGAGGATGAAAGGCAGTGCTAAGCTTAAGTTAAGCGCCCCAAGATTTCTGCATACCTTTCCAGAATTTTGACGTGAAACGAGGATCTCGGTCTGATATGATGTCTGAGGAGTTCCATGTAATCGTATGATATCCATAAGGAATATATTTGTCAATTTGCTAACTGAGAAGTCCTTGCTAATTGGAAGAAAATGAGCTGACTTGGTCAAACGATCAAATATGACCCATGTAGCATCATGTTTTCTCTGAGTAAGCGGAAGTTCAGTGACGAAATCCATGGAGATTTTGTTCCACTTCCATGCGAGAATCTCTAACGGTTGCAGTAAACCACTAGCCCGCTGATACTCAATCTTAACCTACTAATAAGTGTGAAAACACTCATCATTTATAACTTAAAAACCACTTAAAACACGGACAAATACATTATATTATACATTAAATTGTCAGAATTACGCGTGTATGGTGTATTTGTGTGTTTCGGGTAAATAAGATACACTATGGATCAAACACGCGCTTTCTCGTGTTTTATTCGAAGAAAAGACGAAGAAAAGTAAAAACGAGGATCCAAGGACTAATCTAGCTGTTTTATTGAAGAATTAGGACCTTATTTGCCAAGTATTTGAAGCTAAAGGAGTTTAAGTGAAAGCTTTTCAAAGTCTTATATCAATGAAATAAATCTGCCATAATAATGAAAGTTCAAGGACTGAATGTGTGAATTATCTTTTTAACTTAACTTAATCAGGTCAAAGCAAGAATACGTCTTCTTCTTCAATACAAGGGAGAGAGATAAAGAATGAAGAACCAGTTCCTTGTTTTCCACCAAGAAGTTCAAAGTCAATTCATGAGAGAATAAGAAGAAATCATGAGAAGTTTATAATAGCAAAAGTATTCATTTTTACATTCTCTACAAGATGATAGCATTTAATTTGATCAAGAATCAAAGAAGAAGAAACCCCCAATTCGGGTCATTCATCAAGAACATTAATAAGACATGTGGCACAAGAAAATTGGGCGAGACAAGTCATCAAAGCCTCCTTCAACCTTATCTCAATCTCTATAAATACCAGGTTTCACCCTCACTTGAAGATGGTTAGACTAGGTGTAGATTTTACACACTTAGTTAGTTAGAGAAACGTTAGATTGTAGGTGTAGATTTCACATAGTAGATTTAGATGTTACCCAGCTTGTAGAATCTGTTATAAAACTTGTAACCAATTTATGTTATTTCTGTTTTAATAAATTCAACAATCTGCCATTAATGGAATCCTTCTTTTCTCTTCAAAGCTTTCATCAAATGTCCTCTTGTAATCTGTTTCTTTTCTCTTCTCTATAGCTACTTTAGTAATGATATGTTCTTAACAAATCTTATGTTTGTTACTCATTTTTTTTAGTGTTCTTGGATAAGTCATTTGTGTTCAAATGATGAATTAATTACATGTTTCGGAAAGCTTTTCTAATAGACTAACTTTCGAGCTTTTTAGCAATAAGCTCAAAAGAGCTTATGAGTGACTTGTGATAAGAACTTTATGATTAGTTGAACTGAATAGCGAACTTATAGTGTTCCTATTGTAGCATTATAGAGAGGATACAAGATTCAGGTTAAAGTTCAGTGGAATTATGTTTTGGATAGAATTCTGTCCAAAATCTGTTAACACAGTCTTAATTTTCTTCATTCGGTAAACTGTTTTCAAAATTACATAGTAAAGACTCATAGCTTTTCTATAGAAAATTGCATCACAACCTCAGCGAATTACTTATTGGGAATAAGTTGTTGGTCTTTGATTTTTGTTACACAGCCTTGCAACTTAACTCGCTAGCACAGTTTCGTTTTTACGTCTTTTGCAGGTCTTAGTTTTCAATATTATGATCTTTTTAGCCAAAGATATCAAACTGAACAGTGGATGTACCGTTGATCCAGTTCTTGTTTAGCAGATAGCAAAGGTAGCTCAGCGCTAACCTTCACCATCAACGACCTTAGCTTCAGTTATGCAGGTCAATCTTAATATTGAGATTTTGCTAGTTGAAAAATTCGTTTCTCGGAATCTTAACGAATTGATTTCCGGTTCAAAGTACGACTCAGTTGATTTTGGTGAAACAAATATTTTTTGTTGTTTTTAAAATAAATGTGCAAAACAATTAATGTAAATGAGCGGGTAAGTAAATCTAATTCTAACTTAAAGTAAAAGCGCAAGTATTTAAAAGCGTGACAAAAATTAAAAGGCACTAAAGTAATGACGCAAACTTAAATCTATCTAAGGCAAACTTAAAATGCAACTAAAACTTAAAACTAAGGCAAGGCTAAAATAAATCTAAGGCAAAATGAACTTAAAGTGCGACTAAGGAAAAAGGCGGGAAAAATAAAGCTTGAAATTAAAAATCAAAGACAAAAACTAAAAAGAACCTGAAAATAGCTAATTCGGAACAATCCTTCGTCCGGAACAATCACTCATCCGGAATGTCACCTTCATTCGGAATGACTCTTCTTCGCTCGAAATATTACCAAATCCTTGATCCGGAACAAATTCTCTATTCTGAATATGTCACTTATCCGGAATAAATCTTTCGTTCGGAACTTTCGCTGATTCAAAACCCTTGGTTCGGAACCCCAGGTTCGGAACTTTTGCTTGGTTCAGAACTTTGGTTCGGAACTTCCTTGGTTCAGAACTTTTTCTTGGTTCAGAACTTCCTTGGTTTAGAACTTTTGCTTGGTTCGGAACTTTGGTTCGGAACTTTCTTGGTTCAGAACTTTGGTTCGGAACTTCCTTGGTTCAGAACTTTTGCTTGGTTCAGAACTTTGGTTCGGAACTTCCTTGGTTCAGAACTTTTGCTTGGTTCAGAACTTCCTTGGTTAAGAACTTTTGCTTGGTTCGGAACTTTGGTTCAGAACTTTCTTGGTTCAGAACTTTCTTGGTTCAGAACTTTTGCTTGGTTCGGAACTTTGGTTCAGAACTTTCTTGGTTCAGAACTTTTGCTTGGTTCAGAACTTTGGTTCGGAACTTCCTTGGTTCGGAACTTTTTCTTGGTTCGGAACTTCCTTGGTTCGGAACTTTGGTTCGGAACTTTCTTGGTTCGGAACTTTGGTTCGGAACTTCCTTGGTTCAGAACTTTTTTGGTTCAGAACTTTGGTTCAGAACTTCCTTGGTTCAGAACTTTGGTTCTGAACTTTCTTGGTTCAGAACTTTGGTTCAGAACTTTGGTTCAGAACTTTCTTGGTTCAGAACTTTGGTTTAGAATTTCACCTGGGAAAAGATCAGTAACAACAACAAAGCGAAGAACAAGGAAACACAGTATACACGAATCTAAACAAATTTAACCAAATAAAACAAAAGATTAAATCAAACTAATCACAAGGCATCTACTAATGATAATCAAACAATCCAAATCAATAAAACTAACAAAACTAACCAAAATAATCAAAACCCACTTAAATAAATCAACAAAAATCAAGAACTTGAACATAAACAATAAAACATGAGGATTAAGATCAAATAAAGAAGGGTAGATAGGAGATTAACAAGAAAAAGTAAAGATTGACAAGAATTAAAAGAGAAACTTACTTGAAATTAAATGTAATTAAGGTGCAAGACAATTAAGGTAAATGACATGTAATTAAATGACAAGGAAAGTAAAATGTGGAAGACTAATTGTCACACTTAGCCAACAAAATGAAACTAATGAATTTCTAATCTATATATAGGGGAGGATTAAGGAGTGCTTAGGAAGCTTCCTCCCCTCCTTCATTTCTTCTTAATTGCATCATTAGGTCCTTCTCTTCTTAATCCTTTGTTAATTGCACCATTAGTCCTTAAGCCTTTTAATCTTCTTAAATCTTGGACTTTAATGACTTTTGGCTCGGGATTTCTTTGGACTCGTCTTTTAATTCTTCAATAAATAAGACTTGAGTTCTTCGGCTTTAAGTAAACTTCCGTCTTTTGACTTTTTCTTCGATAAATCTTCAGAATTGGTCTTGGACTTCTGTTCTTTTTGCACTCTTGACTTCTTGACTTCGTCTTTCATATTTTTCTTCAATAAAAGCCCGTGAATGCCGTGTTTTCTCTACTTTTCACAATTTCGTCCTAAATCACAACAAAAACACAAACCACGCATAATTCCGACATAAAAGACATAAAATACACGTTCTGGCTCGGTTATTATTGTAATTAAGTGGTAAAAAGGATGGGTGTTTACACACCTATCAAATCCCCTACACTTGACCATTGCAATGTCCTCATGCAATGCATTAGTTACAAAGCACGTTTACATTTTTCATCATAATCAATCCACGTTGGCCTTTATTAAAAAGAGATAGAAAACTATAAACATTCAAAGTAAAGAAATCAAAAAGCATACCTTGGGTTTTGGAAATGTTATGAATAATCCTCATCCTCAAGTTTTCACTTTCTCCAAACCAAGCTTAAAAACGAGATCATTGTTATTATAAGTTAGTAAACTAACACGAACTCATGTGGGCCAATTATTCACTTAGACTCCCTTATTCCTAGGTGTATCTCTTATATTTTATTGTTGTCTTGAATGATCACGAGGATGCATTGTTGACTTATTTCGATAGTTATTTAGTCCGAAAATAAAGTGAATGATTTAATCAATAGTTAGCTAAAGGACAAAATCTTTTAAAACTGCTTCTCGGGACCTCATAAAGTTCATATCTTGGCATAACTCGCTTCGCGATTTGAGACCTTTCTCGGACCGATATTTGGCAGCGACTTCATACTTCAAACCTTGAGAGACGTTCATGAAATTATGGTCTTCTTTTCATATAGGAATTACTTCACTTGAAGTTTTAAGAGATTCATACTTGGACCACGACTTCTTCATTTTTCTACAATCTTTATTTTGGACTTTGGTATACAACGATCCGCCTCCTTTTATGAGTTGGATCTATTTATCCTCATACCTTGCTAGGGTCTTTTCGGATACAGTTCTCCATGACTTTTGGGGAGTTTTTGCTTTTCGTCGTGTGTCTCGATCCTTCATATTGATTTTCGATAAATGATTCTTCACATCACTTTGGATCTTTAGCAATAAAATATAGCCCTCATGTCTTGTTAGGACCTTTTTGGAATCGCCAATCTTCGCATCCCGCTTCAATAAGTTATGCCTTGGCTATGAACTCTAATCCATACCGAGCAACTTTTAAACGATCTTGGGCTAGAAGCTAAGTAACTTTTCAAATCGTACAACCTTATTTATTGCAGATAAATTTATTAGCAAGCGATGGGAGAATAGGCTCATAATTAACTCACATAAATTCCCGAAAGAATACCGAACTTATAATTGGCTCTATCATCTCTCGTTCTCCACAGTTTAAAATCTCAAGGAATGAGACTCGTGGATGCTTAGCCTATTAAATCAAAGTTTTGGGTTTTCGAGTCGCCTATAGGATCTTGCAAACTCTTAGACTTTTTCAAGTTTAGAAATCGCATTTTAAAGTTCCCTTGATAAACGACTCTCTAGGATCAATTATAGGAACTTGCGAAAAGTTCTTGTTCTTAACCCGTGAGAGTTAAGACTTTCGCGTTTTATAGCTCCCTATATAAAAGCCTAGCAAAACTTGACTTAAACACGTTAAGGATACTAGCTAGAGTAAACTTAGATAAGTAAACTCGGGTCGAGTCAAAAAAATTCACAACGTTTGAAAAATAAAACCACTTTATTAAACATTTATTCTAATAAGGAAAGAAAATAACTATACAAAGGTAAAAACTAATAGGCCAAAATAGATCAAAAATTTTGAAAAATGTCGAAAAATTAATTTTCCGGTTAAAATGAGGACAATTACAAGGAAAAGGCCACTTAACTTCGATAGAAGTCCCCCCTACACTTAATATAAACATTGTGCTCAATGTTTAAGCATGTGGGAGTAAACTCCCCTACACTTAGGACATTGTGCACTTTGTTTAAATCTTGCTAAGGAAAAGACAACTAAAGAGATTCCTATTTTAATATTGAGAAAATATAAAATAGTGAATCGAAAAGAGTTTAGGATAGAACCGGGAAAATGGAACACGGAATCACGGGTCGTCAAGAATCATCAAGAGCGGATCATTGAGCGCTCGAATCCCTGATTAGAAGAAGAGGGGAGAAAATAGCAAACCAACGGGTCTCCCCTACACTTAGGATAAAGAAAGCTAAAAGATAGATGCATGGGTTGCCTCCCAAGAAGCGCTTGATTTTTGATTACCGAGTCGTGAGCCTGACTCGACCTTGATCATCATAGGAAGAAGCATAAAACATATCCACCAGGTGGATACTGAGATGGCTGCAGAATATCCATAAGTTCCAAAGTTGAAGTGGTGCACGGTGGAAGCAAGGGTGAAGTGGTGCAAGCAGATTTCCATAAGTTCCAAAAATATTTCCTTTTATTTCATCAGGTGGATACTGAGATGGCTGCAGAATATCGATACCGGGGTCAAACACCTTTTCCTTTAGGGGAAAATAGCACTCAGGCTCAGCAGAGTGTGAAGAAGATCCGCGAAGAAGATGCACAACCTCGTCCTCAGAAGGTGGACAAAGAGGTGTTAACTCATACGTGCTGCGGATATTGGTGTTGCCCGGTTTCTTCTCCTTTGAAAGAATGTTCTTCAAATCCAAAGTAGGATCAAGACGATAATCTTCAAAATCTAAAGGAGGAGCATCACTCTCATGAGGGAAGTAAGTGTTGAGAAACGTAGAGAAATCTTCCTCAAATGAGTAATCGTCCAAAGTAGGATCGAGTGATGGCGGAGGATCTTCATCATGTGAAGAATCGCTCGAAAGAGTATCGGCCTCATCAAAATCATCATATGTGGGCATATCGGGATACTCGGAAGTACAATCATCAAAATCATCCGAATCTGAGCTAGAATCATCATCATCATAAGCATCAAAGATCGGTGGAGAATCATAAATGGGAGAAGGTTTCAAATTGGAAAGAGAATCATCCACATCGTCTTGAAAAAGTGGATTATCAATGCAAGAGTCGAATAGAGGATTGTTGTAGACGACAAAATCATCGAGCACATTAATCATATTCACTGATTCTCGTCCAAAGGATTTGCCTGTAAGCTTCCTCATTTTGAAAATTTGTGAATCATTCCCGACTCTTAAGATTAACTCACCTTCGGCAACATCAACTAAAGCTCGTCCGGTTCTCAAGAATGGCCGACCAAGTATTAAAGGAATACGAGGGTCCATTTCATAATCAACAACGACAAAATCGACCGGGAAAGTAAATGTGCCAACTTTGATGAACACGTCTTCGGCTATACCAACGGGGTAAGCGAGAGTGAGATTTGCAAGTTCAAGAGTCATCTTTGTTGGAGTAAGGTCGGGCAATGATAGTGTTTTCCAAACACTCAAAGGTATAAGATTAATACTGGCCCCGAGATCAGCTAGGGCAGTAAATTCTTCAGTTTTGTTAAAGAGGCAAGGCAACACAAAACGACCGGGATCTCCAAGCTTTTCCAGAAGTTCTTTAAGAATAACTGCAGAACAGTTTTCATTTAAGCCTGTGTTGGCGAGCTCAATCAACTTCTCCTTCTTGCTAAGCAATTTCTTGAATGCTTTGACAAATTTTGGCATGTGGACAAGTGCTTCAACAAGGCTCATGTTGATGTTCATTTGAGAGAGCATTTTCACATAGCTCGTCACTTGAGAGTCATCCTTGGTTAGCATTTTGGTCTTGCCTAAATGAGAAGGATAAGGGATATTGGGTTTGGGTGGTGAAGGTGCAGGTGTAGATAAAGGTTGAGATGTTGAAGGGTCCTTCCTAGGTGCATCGTCATGACGAGGCGGAGACGGTGATGGTGTACTAATACTAGGTGTAGGAGGAGTAGGGATAAATGGTGGTGGAGGAGGTGTAGATGATGGGGGTGGGATTGGTGGTCCTACTATGGTAACTCCACTACGGGTAGTAATAGCACTCACATTTGCTCGTGGATTGGTGACGGTGTTTGAAGGTAGAGAACTCGAAGTAGAAGGTTGAGCTGCGGGCAAGAAATTAGCCAGCATATTCTTAATATCATTCGTTTGAGTGCTAAAGGAGGATTGAATATTATCTCGAAGCTCGGATCTAATCTCATTTCCTTGCTTGGTGATATCTCCTTTCAAATTGATTATTTGGCTCTGCAGATTCTTGATTTGCTCACCTTGGGTTCTCATGATGGCTTCAACATCGGGGTTAATGGGTGGGGGTTTGTTGGGCGGGTGGTTGATAAGGATTAGAAGCTCTTGGTGGGATTTGGTTGCTTCTATTGTAGTTGTTGGCGGGGTTTTGGTTTTGAGGAGAAAAACCGGGTGAAAGGTAGTTGTTTGATCGGTAACTCAGCAAATTTCTATCCCCTTGAGGTCGGGCTTGGTAATTTTCCGGTGAATAATTACCATAAGCTGCATACACATTTTCCGGATTTCCTTAAGTAGAAGGACAATCGGTGTATGAGTGAGGACCGCCGCATGTTTCACAAGGATTGGCAACCGCTTTAACTTGTTGTTGTTGGTTTGAAGCGAGAAGCAAGATACTTTTGTTCATTTCAGTCATCATGCGGGTGAATTCGGTCATGTCAGGGCTTGCTGAAGTGGAAGAAACATTGACTCTCGGGTTGTTCCTTGAAGAAGCGGAGGAATCCCAGTTTTTATGGTGAGTAGTCATGTTCTCAATAAGTTCTCTACACTCCTCGGGTCTCCTTTTCATAAATGTGCCACCGGCGGCTGCATTAATCATATCACGATCTCGAAAAGTCAAACCGTTGTAGAAAGTATCAATCAATGTGACTGGAAGCATGTTGTGGTTTGGACAACGATCAATCAAGACATTATATCTTTCCCAAGCATCAAAAAGAGATTCATCTGGTTCTTGCATGAAACCGCTGATTTGCTTGCGAAGGCTCGTGACCATGGATGGTGGAAAGTAGCGCGACAAAAAGCGTTGAGTCATGTCATCCCAAGTATGAATGGAATTCTTCGGAAGACGATCAAACCATTTCTCGGCGTGGTGTGATAAAGTATGTGGAAAGAGTTGTAGGCGAAGAACATCCATTGTGGCACCAGGCAACTTCATGCTTTGGGTGATTGTGATGAACTTGTCGAGGTGTTTGTTGGCATCATCATCAGGCATTCCTCTAAAAGGATTTGTTTGCACTTGCTGAATCATGTGGTGCTTCAACGAAACTCCGGAGCCGTGATTTGCATCGGCGCAATCGGTCCTCCTCGTCCAAACATGGTAGGTTGACAAAGCTCCTCCATTGTCCGAAGATCGGGTTGTGGAAGAACATTGTTGTTATTGTTGAGGTGCGGTGGATTATTATTGTTGTTAACACCTGACATACTTAAATCTTCTCGAGTCTCGGGCTCTTGATAATTAGAAGATCTAGTATGCATACACCTACAAAGGCAAAAGAAAACAATACCAAACACATAGACAATATATATACACAATAAAATCTTTTTGGATTTTTGAAATTTTAAATTTTTATGGATTTTTATCAATTTTTAATTTTTATGGTTTTTTGAATTTTTTAAGCAAGAAGATAACGCTCACAAGTGAACGGATCCCAAAAAACAACGCGTCTCTCACAGAAAACCGTTAATCTTTACGAAAAGAGCCGGCAGCGGCGCCATTTGATACTAGAATTTGGCCAGGTAAAAAGATTCGTTGATGTGTGTCTAATCGAATTGATCTGGTTTAACTATGCGACTCAGTCGTCTTTGGTGAAACAAATAGTTGTGTCGTTGTAGTATTTAAAAGTGCAAAACAATTAAAGTAAAATGACTTTAAAGTAGATCTAACTCTAATTTAAAATAAAGGGCGAGTATTTAAAAGCGTGACAAAAATTAAAAGGCACTAAAGTAAATGACGCAAACTTAAATCTATCTAAGGCAAACTTTAAACACAACTAAAACTTAAAACTAAGGCAAGGCTAAAATAAATCTAAGGCAAAATGAACTTAAAGTGCGACTAAGGAAAAAGGTGGGAAAAATAAAGCTTGAAATTAAAAATCAAAGACAAAAACTAAAAAGAACCTAAAAACAGCTCATTCGGAACAATCCTTCGTCCGGAACAATCATTCATTCGGAATGTCACCTTCGTTTGGAATGATTCTTCTTCGCTCGGAATATTACCAAAATCCTTGATCCGGAACAAATTCTCTATTCTGAATATGTCACTTATCCGGAATAAATCTTTCGATCGGAACTTTTGCTGATTCAAAACCCTTGGTTCGGAACCCCAGGTTCGGAACTTTTGCTTGGTTCAGAACTTTGGTTCGGAACTTCCTTGGTTCAGAACTTTTTCTTTGTTTAGAACTTCCTTGGTTTAGAACTTTTGCTTGGTTCGGAACTTTGGTTCGGAACTTTCTTGGTTCAGAACTTTGGTTCGGAACTTCCTTGGTTCAGAACTTTTGCTTGGTTCGGAACTTTGGTTCAGAACTTTCTTGGTTCGGAACTTTCTTGGTTCAGAACTTTTGCTTGGTTCGGAATTTTGGTTCAGAACTTTCTTGGTTCAGAACTTTTGCTTGGTTCAGAACTTTGGTTCGGAACTTCCTTGGTTCGGAACTTTTGCTTGGTTCGGAACTTCCTTGGTTCGGAACTTTCTTGGTTCGGAACTTCCTTGGTTCAGAACTTTTTTGGTTCAGAACTTTGGTTCGGAACTTCCTTGGTTCAGAACTTTGGTTCAGAACTTTCTTGGTTCAGAACTTTCTTGGTTCAGAACTTGGGTTCAGAACTTTCTTGGTTCAGAACTTTGGTTCAGAACTTTCTTGGTTCAGAACTTTGGTTCAGAATTTCACCTGGGAAAAGATCAGTAACAACAATAAAGCGAAGAACAAGGAAACACAGTATACACGAATCTAAACAAATTTAACCAAATCAAACAAAAGATTAAATCAAACTAATCACAAGGCATCTACTAATGATAATCAAACAATCCAAATCAACAAAACTAACAAAACTAACCAAAATAATCAAAACCCACTTAAATAAATCAACAAAAATCAAGAACTTGAACATAAACAATAAAGCATGAGGATTAAGATCAAATAAAGAAGGGTAGATAGGAGATTAACAAGAAAAAGTAAAGATTGACAAGAATTAAAAGAGAAACTTACTTGAAATTAAATGTAATTAAGGTGCAAGACAATTAAGGTAAATGACATGTAATTAAATGACAAGGAAAGTAAAATGTGGAAGACTAATTGTCACACTTAGCCAACAAAATGAAACTAATGACTTTCTAATCTATATATAGGGGAGGATTAAGGAGTGCTTAGGAAGCTTCCTCCCCTCCTTCATTTCTTCTTAATTGCATCATTAGGTCCTTCTCTTCTTAATCATTTGTTAATTGCACCATTAGTCCTTAAGCCTTTTAATCTTCTTAAATCTTGGACTTTAATGATTTTTGGCTCGGGATTTCTTTGGACTCGTCTTTTAATTCTTCAATAAATAAGACTTGAGTTCTTCGGCTTTAAGTAAACTTCCGTCTTTTGACTTTTTCTTCGATAAATCTTCAGAATTGGTCTTGGACTTCCGTTCTTTTTGCACTCTTGACTTCTTGACTTCGTCTTTCATCTTTTTCTTCAATAAAAGCCCGTGAATGCCGTGTTTTCTCCACTTTTCACAATTTCGTCCTAAATCACAACAAAAACATAAACCACGCATAATTCCGACATAAAAGACATAAAATACACGTTTTGGCTCGGTTATTATTTTAATTAAGTGGTAAAAAGGATAGGTGTTTACACACCTATCAAATCTCTTATTTTAATTTTCTATAATTCTTTAGCTTATCTTGCTCTTATTAGTGTATAATTAGTTTTATCTGTATATTGATATGTGAGATCTGTTCTTAAATGTGTTATGTTGTTTGTTCATGACTGCCTTTTGATTCTTCATAAGTCTACTCATCGTTTTTTGATATTTCAATAATATAGTGTTTGGCATTAGTCGTGATACTTGGATCATGCGTTTATAGGAGTGAACTTAGGCTTTTAGAAGTTAGATAGCTAGCATAAAAACTGGATTTGAATAGAGTTGTTGAGAAAACGAGTCCATTGAATATAAAGAAGCTAAGTAGACGAGTTATAGTTCAACATTAGAAGCAACTTTTATATAACCATTTGAAGGTCATTAATAAGGTATATAGTGTTATTCAGGAGTTATAGTTGGTTGAAGTTAGGATATGTTTGACAGGATAAAGCTGATTCTGATCCAGATAGTCTAGCTTTCTTAAAACCTTCTTTAAAGTTGGATGCCAATTTGAGATTTTTATAGGCAATTTGATTACTTGAATTTTCAATACATAAGTAGTTTCAATTACTACATAGGAGTACTATCGTTATTGTCATAAAAGATAAGTTGGGAATTCAACTAGAATAAGCTCAAAAATTAAGCTGTATTAAAAAAAGGTTAAGTAGCTTTTTAGTTGAAATTGGATACAGTTCTGATGTTCATAGGCACTGAATTGAAGTATGTAGAGTGAACAGGTTAGGCTCTTCTATCTGTATCTTCACGTTAAACTTACAATCCATTTCTGTTAAGTTGTTTAGGAAATTAGACCCTGTCAGTTAGATTGAGTTACACAGTTAGTCCTTAGGTACTTCAATTTCATAAAAATTTTATTTGGACCCGTAGTTTGTTGATCGCTAGTTGGGCTAGTTTAATCTTTTGGGCTTTTTCATTACAAAACGAATTGGGGTATAGTTTTCTTATAATCAGTACTTTTAAAATTGAGTTGGGATTTCAAATATATAGATAATGAATTTGAATGTGTAGTTTTAATAATTTTGAATTTTTAGATTTACAAGAATTACTTTTAGTTTTATCTTTGAATTTTGTATTTGTAGATTTATTTTGTATTTTGCATTTTTTATTCGTTTTTGTTTCTTGTGCATTAAATTGTGATATTTCAATGTGTTTTAGTTAGTACGTATACGTATTAGATATATTTTTATATTTTTTACATGCTTTGTGTGCAAGTAGTATAAAATACCATATCAATATTTTTAACCAAAAACAATTAAGTCAACTTGAAAAACGTTAAATCAGTTCGAATTGAGTCAAGAAAAACGAACTTAATAAGACAAATATTACCTGCTGGCAGGTTAGACACTTGGATACGAAAGTAGCAACATCCTGCTTCATGCCACTCCACCAGAAATGTTGTTTATTGTCATGATACATCTTGGTGGATCTTGGGTGAATAGAGAATAGAGAGCTGTGAGCTTTTGTCAATAAAGCTTACCGGAGTTCCTTATCATCCGAAACACATAGCTTAGTTCCTTGCCATACGATGCCTTCCTCGTCTACCCGAAATTCTGTCTGCCGATCAAGATTCTGAATGATAACCCAAATCTCACCATCATCAATCTGAGCTGCCTTGAACCGAGAAATCAAGTCTGGCTCAAATCTCAGATTAGCCCAGTACCCATGATGTCCATGTACTAAGATTTCCATGTCTAATCGCTCCAAGTCACGTATGATTTCCTCCTGTGTCTTGATGCCATTAATCATACCCGACTTCCTACTGAGAGCATCTGCCACTACATACGCCTTGCCAGGATGATACTGAAGATTTATGTCGTAGTCCTTGAGTAGTTCCAACCATCTTCTCTGCCTCATGTTAAGTTCTCTCTAAGTGAATATGTACTTGAGACTTGTGATCAGCGAAGATATCACATGATTCACCATAAAGGTAGTGTCACCATATTTAAGTGCAAAGACTACCGCTGCTAGCTCCAAGTCATGTTTAGCATAATTCTCCTCGTAAGGCTTTAGCTGACATGATGCGTATGCAATCACCTTCCCATGTTGCATGAGTACACATCCTAATCCTTTACCCGAAGCATCGCTGTAGATCTGAAATCCACCTTTACCAGATGGGAGGGTAAGAATAGGTGCATATATTAACGCTTATTGAGTTCTTCAAAGCTCTTCTCCCACTCATCAGTCCAAACGAATTTCTCTCCTTTCCGCATCAACTTGGTCAAAGGTAAGGCTAGTCTTGAAAAGTTCTCCATGAATCTTCGATAATAACCAGCTAAGCCTAGGAAACTACGAACCTCAATTGCAGACGTCGGTCTTGGCCATTTAGTGATAGCTTCAACCTTCACAGGTTCTATAGTAATCCCTTCTGCGGAGACAATGTGGCCTAGGAATGCCACCTTGTTTTGCAAAAATTCACACTTAGAAAATTTGGCATACAATTGTTTCTGACGAAGAATCTGTAGCACAATATATAGATGTTCTTCATGTTCTTCCTTGGATTTAGAGAAGATGAGGATGTCATCGATGAAGAAGATAACACATTTGTCTAAGTACTCGTGGAAGACGCGGTTCATAAGGTCCATGAAAACCGCAGGAGCATTAGTGAATCCGAAAGGCATGACAACGAACTCATAATGACCAAATCTTGTGCGAAAAGCAGTCTTGAGTATATCATGCTCTTTCACTCGCAGCTGATGATACCCGGATCTTAGATCAATCTTGGAGAAATGCTTGGCACCTTGTAGTTGGTCAAATAGATCATTGTTTCTCGGTAATGGATAACGGTTCCTAATCGTGATCTTATTCAGCTCACGACAGTCAATGCATAAACACATGCTGCCATCCTTCTTCTTGACGAAAAGTACCGGTGCACCCCATGGTGATGCACTCGGACGGATGAAACCTCACTCAAGTAATTCCTGTAGCTAATCTTTTAACTCCTTAAGCTCTATGGGAGCCATGCGATAAGGATCCTTAAAATTGGTTGAGCTCCTGGGATGAGCACGATGTTAAACTCTACTTCACAAGTAGGTGGTATACCCGAAAGTTCTTCTAAGAATACATTGGGGAATTCTGAAACAACTAGTTGATCTTGGATTGATGGAACTTCGACAGTAATATCCTGAATTGAATCTAAAAAGCCCTCGCAACCATGAGATAGTAATGCACGAGATTTTAACGTAGAGATGATTTGTACAGACTTTCCTGGTATGAAACCATTGTGAATGTACTCTGGTGCTTGAACATCACCGAAGATAACCCGATAGGTATGACAATCAATAGTAGCATGATGCTTGGATAACCAATCCATGATTAAGATGAGATTAAACTCGCACATATCCAGAGGATTTTAGTGGAAGATCTCTGTACCCTTGGATAATGCGTATAGAGTCTCGCATAGGCGTAGATATGCATAAAATATTCTCTAATGGCGTAGGGATTTTATTAATACTAGTGGCATACGTAGTGGATATGACTGAATGAGTAGCACCAGTATAGAATAAAAAACACATAGCATGACCGTCCATAAAGAGGATGCCAGTGATAGTAACTGAGGACTTATTAGCTTGGTCCCTTGTGGTAGTGTAGACACGCCCCGAAGTTGGTGGCTTAGGAAGAGCAGCACTAGAAGTACCATCAGTATCTCCCTTCTTGTAGTCCTTCAACATGTGTCCTGGTAGTCCACACTTCAAACAGACGTCGGCTGACTTACGGCATGGACCGGGATGTCTACGACTACAAGTCGTGCAGATGGGGTAGGTGTAACCTTATGGAGGTACCCTTGCTACCTGAGAGCCTGTTTAAGAAATATGCATGAGACATGATTACTTGGCATAAACATGACCGCACTGAAGTTTAAATGATAGTTTACCAGATGAAGACGAGTTGTTGGACTGCTGAACCTTAGCATTTTAGTCGAGTCCATTCGCAGAGTTCCTGTTTATGATGCTGACATGTTAGTATGTAAAACATACAACAACTTAACATAGAAAAGTTTAAGAATTTAGGGACCTGTTGTCGTTAGACTGGCTGTTGTTGTTACGGTAATTGTCATTACTGTTCCTCCTGTCAGATCCATAGCGGTCATTAGATTGACCGTGCCCCTTGTTGGCATTTTGCTGAGTGGCCAGTTGGGACCTGTCTCCACCCTTTTGTCTGAAGATACACTTGGATAGGAAAAAGGTATAAATGAACATAAAGATTGAAATAAAATGATAACGCTTGATGACTGAAATTTATACCTCTTCTCAAGACGATCTTGTTCCTCGTAGTCATCACACTCATGTAGCATTTCCAAGCTACGTGTTGCATCATTAACTTGTGCCACATTAGCATAAGTAGCACTAAGTAAACGAGCTACTGTAGAGGCGTGCAGAGCCCAGCGAAAGTGCTTAGCTTGTTCTTCCGCAGTACCCGCATCAACGCCTAAGAATTCAGCCAACCTAAAAAACCTCTGCATGAACTCAGTGCTAGTCTCTCCAGTTCTCTGACGAATGGAGTGATAGTCCCTCTTGAGTCCCTCCTGCTCAGATGTCGGAAAGAACTGCCCATAAAACAAAGTCTTGAACTGCTCCCAAGTCAACGCAACTAGCCAAACATCACCTCCATTTGCTAACTTGTATGCCTCCACCAATGCAAGGCATCTCCTTCAAACTAAGAGCAAGACAACCTTGCTTTGTAGACACCATCACATCCCATAACATCGAAAATTTTCTCCATATGCGAAATCTAGTCTTCCACATCAGATGAAGTCTCATCTTTTTCAAAAGATCTAGGTTTCTGCTTGTTAAACCTCTCAAGACAAGTGTGTAAAGAAACCGGTGAAGGAGGAGGAGGATTGTTTTGATTTGGAATGTTATGGTATTCATTACGAATCTGGTTCCTGATTTGGGGAAGCATGGCTTGTAGAGCTGCTTGGACAGCTGCTGCTAGCTCTTGTTCGTGTGTCATGACCATCTGACAGTTTAAAAATGAAAAATGAAATGATTAATCTAATTAGAACATATGATAAACATAATAAAATGATGCATGGAACAGTTTATGAAGGCATAGCCAAATGCAAATGACATGAGTTTGGGTGAACGCCTATGGGTCGGTTCACCAAAACAAAATTGACATAACGAGGATGAACGCCTATGGGTCGGTTCATCAAAACAAAATGACATGAGCTAATGTGAACGCCTATAGGTCGGTTCACCAAGCAAAATAATGTGAATAAAAGCACATGCGACTAAATATGGCCAGTCCTGTACCAACCATTACTTAGTCAAAATCCTGCAACAATAATACATGAAATGAATGCATGAAAACAAACTGTCAGTTTTAGGAAGACGTTGATGACTACCCACTAGTCACGGGTCAATTTTAAGAGCCTACAGGTCGAAACCAGGCTCTGATAGCATAAATGTAACACCCCATTTTGATAAATAGAATATCACAGGACAATTATGGCGTGTCATCAAAACATGCAAGGTAAATGTCTAAAACATTAAATGACCATAAAAGAATCCAGAAACAAACATTGGATCCACATAAGCTCCACACACAAAATGCATAAGTAAGAATGTAAAGGAAAGGACTAAATAATGTCCAACAAAGCAAAAGTATGTAAATGCATTAAAGAATGAAATAAGACTAACGCCTCATTTTATGCACGTACTCTTGAAATCCTAGCTTTGCCCTTTAATACCTGCCGTATTGGGATATGGAAGAGAAATACGGGTGTGCAATATGCTTAGTGTGCGGATATATAACATAGAATGTAAAGCATAAACATAAGCAAGTAATGAAATGAAATGAATAGCAGCGGAATAAATGTATGTCCTGGAAAACATGGTTTAAGTTCATAAGACTGGTTTATATTTCTGAAAAGACTTATGTTTTGTTTATGTTGCAAATCTGTATTTTAAATGTGCCCGGAGCCCATATAGGTCATGTTATATCAACGTGCATGAATACTTAGAGGGGTGACCTTGTCATGCAATTAGAGGGGCTGCCTCTAATTAATATATAAAATGAGTAGAGGGATTAGCTCCTATAACGGATGCAAGGCACACACCGCAGTTACCATGAAATCATACTACTTGTCCAAGGATGCACCCATTCGCCCCACATGATAATAATAACATAGGCCAAAATACTGTAAAGGGACGCTGCGAGCAATCACTCTCACCGCAGAAGAGTCACAACACCGGTGCCTCCAGTGCTATGGTTATGGAACCCCCATAACTAAGTGAAACTGGCATGCATGTATATAGCTCAGGCAATTTAAAATAATCATACATATAGTGATGTGTTTAAGACACTTAAACTGCTGGGAAAAACATATGGCTGCAAACGGGGAAATCCTAAGTATAGGAAAGAATGTCCTTACTGAAGGACGGAATATGTAACACCCCATTTGTTAAGATAGAATGCTACAGTAAATTATGGCGTGTCATCAAAGCATGCAAGGTAAATGTCTAAACATTCATGACCATAAATAGAAATACAGGAATCAAACATCGGTAGTCTAGTAACTCACACACAAGAAATATTAAGTACCATAAATGAAAGGACTAAACAATGTCCAAATAAACTAAAGTATGAAAAGTAGGAATAACTGCATAAGGTAAAAGAGGCCGGATAGCTTCCAATCCGGATGCACATATTCTAGAGTTCCTACTTGCGACCTTGGGTATCTGCCGTTTGGGAACATGGAAAAGTAGACGGCTGAGCATAACACTCAGTGCACGGATATACAATAAAGCATGGAAGACGTAGAATATGAAAGCATATAAAGAGCATAAAGCATGAATAGTAGCAGAAATGAATAAGTCCTGGGAAAACCTAGATGTATGGTCATGTTTACTGGTTTTAGTTTTGAAAACATAGCTTATGCTACTTATGAAAATCTGTATTAGTTTAATATACCAAAAGCCAATATAGGTCATGAGGCCAACAACGTGCATGAATACTTGGAGGGGTGACCTCGTCATGCAAATTAGAGGGGATGCCTCTGATTAATTGGTAATGGGTAGGAGGGATCAGCTCCTTGTGAAGGATGCAAGGCACACACCACATTCACCATGAAATCCTGACTGAAACATGTAACTAGGATGCACCCATACGCCCCACATGATAACATAATAAATATAATGGCCAAATAACTGAAAGGGACGCCACGAGCTATCACTCTGCCGTGGTGAAGTCATAACACTAGTGCCTCTAGTGTTATGGTTATGGTACCTCCATAACTAGGTGAAATTGGTCATGCATGTATATGGTTAGGTAACTAATAAAACATAAGCATTTAAATCTGTAACTACTGGGGAAAACACTTGGCTGCATACGGGAAATCCTAATGAAGGAAGATATTGTCCTTACTGAAGGACGTGAAATCCATACCTTTTGTCCAGTAGAAGCTAATGAAAACGATGAAGACTACTCCGCCTTAACAGATAATACTACATAAGAAATATGGACGTGTATGAGTTGTCTGAATTAGGTGTGTTTTACTGGTTCCGTGTGTTATTAGCTTGTTATACGTATTCTGTCATGTTTTACTGTTTACTGTGTTAACTGTAGTTATTCTGATGTTCTATTGTGTATTGTTCATGTATTAGTGTAATATATTACTTGTATTGTAATACTAAGTAACTTTCTAAAAATAGCAGGTTTCTATAAATAGTAAGTTTCTAACAATAGAAAGTTTCCAAAAATAGTAAGTTTCCATAATTAGAAATAAGCTTGTTTATAATTAATAAGTAAAGTTTAAATAGTATAATACAAGTCATGGTTATAGCTTGATAATTAAATAACTGGTTAATTAATTAAATTATACGTTTTATGGAATTTAATTAAAAATACATGTTTTAATTAAATTAAGCTAAGTTAAATACTTTAGGTTATACATGTAATATTAATTTTTATATTTAACCTAAGTCATGAAATTAATTAAATTAAAAGTCTAGTAATTAATTTAATTAAACATGTTTTTTGATTTTAATAATTAACCCAAGACCCGAACCCGTGTTTTAAAAATTAACCCGAGCTCGAAGCCCGGTTCACACCTAAGCCGAGCCATAAGCCGAACCAAACAGCCTTACCAGTGGCTAGACAGGCTAGCCGATTGCCACTAGTTGGTCTCGGTACCCACTACCGAGCCATGGTTCACACCGGTTGGCCACCGGTTCAACCCGGTTTCCCCCTGCTTGTTGCTCGGTACCCACTGTTAGCCAAAAGAACCCCACCGAGACCCTATAGGTCTCGGTTGGCTCTCGGTCCAAACCAAACCACACCCCCGACATGCGGTCGCGGTTTCCCCTTGCTGCGTTCGACCCACGAGGACCCCACACCGAGACCATGTGGTCTTGGTTGGGCGAATCAAACACCACCAAGAGCCCCCATGTTCTCAGTTTGGTGCTTGGCTGAAACAAACAACCACAGACACTCCCTTAATCATGATTTAATTAATCCCATGTGTTTTATTAACTTGTTTTAATGATTAATTAAATAAATAACATGAATTCATAAGAATTAAAAAGAAAAAGGAAGTGTTTAATTTACCGAACACGTGGAAGGAAAAGGTTATGAACACGATCACGTACACACGAATAATCAATAAGAAAAAATTGTACGGTTTGTTCCTTGTGGTTGAGGTGGCCGGCGACAAGAGACAAAAAGGAGGCAAGAGGAGAACTTTTCTGTAAAACCTAATTTATGTTTCCTGTGTTTTTACTTATGATGGTTTTTAAGTTGGGTAATGGGCCAAGCCCATCCTTTCCTTTCCTCTTGTCTAGCCGCGACCTAAAGGGAGCACACGGGAAAACCCGTAGTTTTCCCGAGTTCAATTATTTACGTGATCGTTCATGTTTAATTATCATGATTTTATATGTCGTGTACTTAACACATTTATAATATATACGTAATTACATGTTATTAATATCGTGACACGTGGATTATATTATAAATGGAAAGTTTTAAATTTATCGTATTTTCGTGTGTGTACTGTTCATGTGTACTGTTCATGGTATTTTAATGCGGGTTTCATAACTCTTCCCCTCTAAAAGAACAATTCGTCCTCGAATTGGAGAAACATAAACTGAAAGAAAACATACCCGAATTAGAACTAGAAATGAGGGTAAAAAGTCCGTATAGACTCCTCCGTCTCCCAAGTGGATTCCCGCTCAGGATGATCCCTCCAGAGGATTTTGACGAAGGGGATCGTCTTCCTTCGCATGACACGATCTTGTCGTTCAAGAACTCTCTTGGGTTCTTCGACATATGAAAGATCCTCTCAAATCTGGTCAAGTGGATACTTGACAACATGAACCGGATGATAGTTGCATCCTCTGAGTAAGGACACATGGAACACGTTGTGAACGTGTGATAACCGAGGCGGTAACGCTAAACGATATGACACTTCACCAACGCGTTCTATGATGTCGAACGGTCCGATGAAGCGAGGACTGAGATTCCATCTGATTCCAAAACGTTTAACTCCTTGTGCAGGTGATACCTTGAGGAAAACTTGATCACCTACGTTGAAAGATACATATCTACGACGTTTATCAACATAGCTCTTCTGACGAGAACGAGCTTCCTGAAGCTTCGCCTTGGCGACGGCGACCTTCTCATTGGTTACCTCAATCATCTCTGGACCCTCAAGCAGTCGTTCGCCCACCTGATCCCAGCAGATTGGGGCGCGACACTTTCTACCATACAACATCTCAAAAGGAGCACACTTGATGCTAGCGTGCCAATTGTTGTTGTATGCAAATTCTACTAGAAATATATAATCATCCCAGCTCCCTGACTACTCTAGAGCACATGACCACAACATGTCTTCCAATGTATGAATGGTACGTTCGACTGTCCGTCGATCTAAGGATTAAAGGCAGTGCTGAGCTTGAGTCTGGTGCACCAAGCTTTCTGCAGACTCTGCCAGAAACGTGATGTTAAACGAGGATCTATGCCAGAGATGATATCTGATGGAGTACCATGTAGTCTCATGATCTCCTTCTGGAACGTGTCTTCTAATTTGCTGACCGGATGCTCCTTGCGTATCGGTAGAAAATGAGCAGATTTAGTCAACCTATCAACAATAACCTAGATAGCGTCGTTCTTCTTCTGAGTAACAGGAAGACCAATAACAAAATCCATGGAGATTTTTTCCCACTTCCATGCTGGAATATCTAATGGCTGTAGTAAACCACTAGCTCGCTGGTGTTCGATCTTCACCTATTGGCAGATCATACATTTAGAAACGAAAGTGGCAACATCCTACTTCATACCACTCCACCAAAAGTGTTGCTTGATGTCGTGGTATATCTTGGTAGAACAAGGATGTATGGTAAATGGAGAGTTATGAGCTTCAGTCAGCATATCTTCCCTGAGTGTAGAGTCATCAAGAAGCACTAGTCTAGTGCCCTGCCATAAGATACCGTCATTGTCAACACGAAAATCCGTCTGCTGATCAAGGTTCTGAATGATAGCCCCAATCTCTCCATCGTCCTTCTGAGCTTCCTTGATCTTAGAATGTAAGTCTGGTTCCACTCTAAGATTAGCCCAGTAACCGTGCTGTCCTCGTACACAAAACTCAATATCAGTCATCTCAAGGACACAGATGATCTCCTTTGCAATCCAAATGCCAACAATCATACCCGACCTTCTGCTTAGAGCATCTGCCATCACATTCGCCTTACCAAGATGGTACTGAATGTTGGTGTTGTAGTTCTTCAATAGCTCTAACCATCTACTATGTCTCATGTTTAGTTCCTTCTGGGTGAAGATGTACTTGACACTCTTGTGATAGGTAAATATGTCACATGATTCACCATACAAATAATGTCTCCAGATTTTCAACGCGAAAACAACTGCTGCAAGCCCTAAATCGTGAGTGGGATAGTTTTCTTCATAAGGTTTTAGCTATAATGATGTGTATGCAATAACCTTCCCATGTTGCATGAGAACACAACCTAGACCCTTTCCTAAAGCATTACTATAGATCTGAAATCCACCTGAGCCAGATGGGAGAGTAAGAATGGGTGAAGTCACTAACTTCTGCTTAAGATCTTCAAAGCTCTTCTCTCGTTCTTCCGTCCAGACGAATTTCTCTCTTTTCCTCATCATCTTAGTCAAAGGTAAGGCTAACCGTGAAAAGTTCTCTACAAACCTGCGGTAGTAGCCAGCTAAACCCAGAAAACTTCTAACTTCAGTTGCAGATGTAGGTCTCGGCCATTTAGTGATAGCTTCAACCTTTGCAGGATCCATGGTGATCCCCTCTGCAGATACAATATGGCCCAGAAATGCCACCATGCTTAACCAGAATCACACTTAGAGAACTTGGCATACAGCTGCTTCTAACGAAGAATCTGCAAGACTGTACGAAGGTGTTCCTCATGTTCCTCCTAGTATTTGGAGAAAATCAGGATGTCATCAATGAACACGATAACGAACTTGTCCAGAAACTCATGGAAGACACGATTCATCAAATCCATGAAGACAGCTGGAACATTAGTGAGTCCGAATGGCATGAGTACGAACTCGTAGTGCCCATAACGTGTACGGAAAGTAGTCTTGGAGATGTCTTGCTCTTTAACCCGTAACGGATGGTAGCCGGACCTCAGATCGATCTTGGAGAAATACTTGGCGCCCTGAAGTTGATCGAAAAGGTCGTCAATACGCGGCAAAGGATAACGATTCCTGATCGTGATCTTGTTCAGCTCACGATAGTCTATACACAAACGCATGCTGCCGTCTTTCTTCTGCACGAACGGTATCGGTGCACCCCATGGCGATGCACTGGTAAGGATGAAACCTCGTTCCAGAAGTTCCTGCAGCTGATCTTTTAGTTCTTTAAGCTCTACAGGAGCCATACGGTAAGGAGCTTTAGAAATTGGCTCTGCACCTGGAATGAGCTCGATTCCAAACTCGACTTCGCGAACAGGTGGTATGCCCGGAAGTTCATCTGGAAATACGTCAGGAAAATCTTACACAATAGGCTGACCTCGGATAGATGGAAACTCGGCAGTAATGTCATGAATATTGGCTATGAAGCCCTGACAGCCGTGTGATAGCAATGCACGCGCCTCCATGGATGAAATAATTTGTACTGACCTCCCTGGCAGAAAAACATTGTGTATGTACTCTGGGGATATAACATCACTGAAGATGAGCCTGTAAGTGTGGCAGTCAATTGTTGCCTGGTGTTTGGATAACCAGTCCATGCCCAACATCAAGTCAAAAGCGCACATGTCCAAAGGAAGTACGTCAACTCTGTGGATCTTATCATCAAATTCCAAGGGAAGATCTCTGTACACCTGAGTGATTCGTACAGAGTCCCTAAGTGACGTGGAAATGCATAAGGCATTATCTAATGGCATCGGGAAAATCCTAACACGTACAGTAAAAGTAGTAGATACGACTGAATGCGTCGCTCGAGTATCAAACAGAAAACATGTTACCAAACCATTCATAAAGAGGTTTTTGGTGATGGTACCTGAAGTCTTGTTCGCTTGATCTCTAGTGGTAGTGAACACACGACCAGAAGTAGGAGGTGGCTTGGTGTCGGCATGTCCAGAGGTGCCTTCTATCTCACCCTGGCGACAGTCCTTCTACTGATGGCCTTGTTGGCCACACTAGAAACAACCACCAGTACCTCGATGGCAAACACCAAAATGTTTGCGAGAACAAGTAGGACAGATAGGATGCGTGAATCCTCGAGCAGGCGTCCTAGCTAGCTGAAAGCCTGTTTCAGGATTTCATGCATGAGACATGATTATGGAACATAAACATGATTACATAGAAGGTTTAATAAATACCAGATGAGGTGGAACGGTTAGGCTGTGAACCTCTACGGTCCTGATCCCTGCCGTTACCATTGTTCTAGAATCAACAATTGTTGGAATGTCAGATTGCCTTAACATAAGATAGTTTAACATGAAAGAAGATTAATGTAGGGACCTATTGTTGTTCAAGTTATTAGAGTTGTTACAATAATTATCATTACCGCCACGTCTCTCAAAACCAGAACGGTCGTTGGTCTGACCGTTTCTCTTAGATGCTTGCTATTGAGCGGCCGTAGGCTTGCGGTCGTCAGTCTTCTGCCTGGAATATAAGGTGGAACAGAGGATTATGAAATGAAAATACTGATGTAAATGAAAAGTTTACAATTGGTGATTGAAGATACCTCTTCACTGCTCTGTCATCACCAAACTCCTCTCGTTCCTAAAGCATCTCGAGCTTACGGGCTGCATCGGCCACGTGTGCCACTGTAGTGAAAGTAGCACATACCAAGCTGTTGGCGACCGAAGTGCCCAACAAAACTTCTTAGCTTGCTCCGCAGCAGTCCCTCCGGCTGGTCCCAAAAATCCTGCTAAACGGAGAAACCTCTGCATGAACTCGTTGCAGTTTTCACCAGCAACCTGCCGAATGTTGTGTTAGTCCCTCTTGAGCTTCTCTTGCTCAGCTAAGGAAATTACTGATTAAGGAAGAGCTGCTTAAACTGGTCCCATGTCAGCTGTGCAACCCAATTATCACCACTGTTGGACTGCTTGACTGAATTCCACCATTGCAGCACATCACCTTCAAACTTATAGCAAGCCAGTCTTGCCTTGAAAACACCATCACAACCCATCGCATCGAATATTTTCTCGATGTGAGAAAGTCTGCTCAAACGAACGGGGTCACTGCTTGTTTAATCACTCCAACCAAGTCATGAGCTGGTGGAGGAGGTGGAGGATTTTTGTTGTTGTTCTGATTGCCATGAGCCTGGAATTTCGCATGAACTTCGTCCTTGATTTCATTGCAAAGTTGGGGACAGAGCTGCATTGACAGCTGCAACCAAATTTGGAGTCTTGCGTGAGTTCACCATCTGACAGTTTAAAACAACAAAATGCAACATAAATGATAAGTCTGAAATGAGATGAGCATAAAATGCATGAACAATGTATAAATCAATGAAGCAGTATATAATACATGAAACAATGGTAAATGCATGAGGTAGTTTAAAAACCTTTTATATGAACGGGAGTGAACGCCTACGGTCAGTTCACCCAAAACAAAAGACATGGCGCGGGGACGCCTATGGGTCGGTCCCAAAGTTAAAAGTTTCGATAAAAGCACATGCGACTAAATAGGGCCAGTCTTGTACCAACCATTACTTAGTCATAAACCTGCTACAATGATATGAATGCATGAAATAAAAATGAAAATGGATTGATGCATGAAAACCAAGTGTCAGTTCTAGGAAGACACTGGTGACTACCGGTAAGTCACAGGTCATGTTTTATAGAGCTACAGGTCGAAACCTTGTCTCTGATACCATAATTAATACACCTCATTTGTTAATATGGAATGCTACATTAAATTATGGCGTGTCATAAAAGCATGCAAGGTAAATTTCTAAACATTCATGACCATAAATAGAAATACCGGAACCAAACATCGGTAGTCTAGTAACTCACACACAAGTAATACTAAGTACCGTAAATGAAAGGACTAAACAATGTCCAAATGAAGTAAAGTATGAAAAGTAGGAATTAAATGCAGAAGGTAAAAGAGGCCGGATAGCTTCCAATCTGAATGCACATACTCTGGAGTTCCTACTTGCAACCTTGGGTACCTGCCGTTTGGGAACATGGAAAAGTAGACGGCTGAGCATAACGCTCAGTGCACGGATATACAATAAAGCATGGAAGACATAGAATATGAAAGCATATAAAGAGCATAAAGCATGAATAGCAGCGGAAATGAATAAGTCCTGGGAAAACCTAGATGTATGGTCATGTTTACTTGTATTAGTTCTGAAAACATAGCTTATGCTACTTATGAAAATTTGTATTAGTTTAATATACCAAAAGCCAATATAGGTCATGAGGTCAACAACGTGCTTGAATACTTGAAGGGGTGACCTCGTCATGCAAATTAGAGGGGATGCCTCTAATTAATTGGTAAAGGCACACACCACATTCACCATGAAATCCTGACTGAAACATGAAACTTGCCTACTTCCTTTAGCATGTTGCCCGTAGACAGATGCCTTGAGGATGCACCCATACGCCCTACATGATAACATAATAAATATAATGGCCGAATAACTGAAAGGGACGCCACGAGCTATCACTCCGCCATGGTGAAGTCATAACACTAGTGCCTCTAGTGTTACATAACTAGGTGAAACTGGTCATGCATGTATATGGATAAGGCAACTAATAAAACATAAGCATTTAAATCTGTAACTACTGGGAAAACAGTTGGCTGCATATGGGAAATCCTAATGAAGGAAGAGATTGTCCTTACTAAAGGACGGGAAATCCGTACCTTATGTCCAATAGAAGCTAATGAAAACGATGAAGACTACTCCACCTTGACGGATAATATTACATAAGAAATACGGACGTGTATGAGTTGTCTGAATTACGTGTGTTTTACTGGTTCCGTGTGTTATTAGCTTCTTATACGTAGTTTTACTGTTTACTATGCTAACTGTAGTTATTCTGATGTTCTATTGTGTATTGTTCATGTATTAGTGTATTATAATACTTGTATTGTAATACTAAGTAACTTTCTAAAACGAGCAGGTTTCTATAAATAGTCAGTTTCTAACAATAGAAAGTTTCCAAAAATAGTAAGTTTCCATAATTAGAAATAAGCTGGATTATAATTAATAAGTAAATTTTAAATAGTATAATACAAGTCATGGTTATAGCTTATTAATTAATTAACTGGTTAATTAATTAAACTATATGTTCACACCTATTCAACCCGGTTTCCCCCTGCTTGTTGCTCGGTTCCTACTGTTAGCCAAAAGAACCCCACCGAGACCCTATAGGTCTCGGTTGGCTCTCGGTCCAAACCAAACCACACCCCCGACATGCGGTCGCGTTTTCCCCTTGCTGCGTTCGACCCACGAGGACCCCACACCAAGACCATGAGGTCTCGGTTGGGCGAATCAAACACCACTGAGAGCTCCCATTCTCTCGGTTTGGTGCTCGGCTGAAACAAACAACCACAAAACACCCCCTTAATCATGATTTAATTAATCTCATGTGTTTTATTAACTTGTTTTAATAATTAATTAAATAAATAACATGAATTCATAAGAATTAAAAAGAAAAAGGAAGTTTTTAATTTACCGAACACGTGGAAGGAAAAGGTTATGAACACGATCACGTACACACGAATAATCAATAAGAAAAAATTGTCCGGTTTGTTCCTTATGGTTGAGGTGGCCGACGGCAAGAGGCAAAAAGGAGGCAAGAGGAGAACTTTTCTGTAAAACCTAATTTATGTTTTATGTTTCCTGTGTTTTTACTTATGATGGTTTTTAAGTTGGGTCATGGGCCAAGCCCATCCCTTCCTTTCCTCTTGTCTAGCGGCGGCCTAAAGGGAGCACACGGGGAAACCCGTAGTTTTCCCGAGTTCAATTATTTACGTGATCGTTCATGTTTAATTATCATGATTTTATATGTCGCGTACTTAACACATTTATAATATATACGTAATTACATGTTATTAATATCATGACACATGGATTATATTATAAATAGGAAGTTTTAAATTTATCGTATTTTCGTGCGTGTACTGTTCATGTGTACTGTTCATTGTATTTTAATGCGGGTTTTACAGAATATCCGTACCTTATGTCCAGTAAATGAAGACGAAAACGAACGGGAAAGATCACTCCGACTTCACAATAGCTGCATAATGAAGGGACATGAATAAGAGTCAGTCTTACTTGTACATACTTGTTAGTTAGTTTACTTGACGTGTTCATACTTATTAAACTTGTTCTTGTCTTGTCTTATTATTTCATGTTTTAATCATGTGTTTCTTATATTTTCATGTGTTTTAGATTCATGTATTTCATGTTTTAAGTGTTATAGTACTTGTTATAACATAATGAGTAACTTTCTAAAAATAGTAGGTTTCTATATATAGTAACTTTCAAAAAATAGCAGGTTTTCATATATAGTAACTTTCTAAAAATAGTAAGTTTCCTTAAATAGTAAGTTTCTAAAAATAGAAAGTTTCCATAATTAGTAAGTTTCTAAAAATTGAAAATTTCTATATTTAGCATGTATCTATAAATAGCATGTTACCATATTTAATGTATTACCATAAATAGCATGTTACCATATTTAGTGTGTTTCCATATTTATCATGTTGCCATAATAACGTACTTTCATATTTATCATATTGCCATAAATAGTATAATTCCATAATTAACATGTTTACATAATTAATTGTATGCTTATAATATATCATGTATAATTACTATTATTAATTAATAATGTCATGTCATGTTGTTATAAGTTAATATTTATTAATAATATTACATGTTCCATGTTATTAAACTTTATCATAAAAGATATTAATTATTTAACTTAAGTTTTAATTAATTAAATCTATGTTCATGAATAACTAAATTACTAATTATTATATCATAAGTTTATTTTAATAAATGTACATACATGTTATATCATAACTTTATTTAAATAAACATAACCTAAGTTTATTTTAATTAAACCTAAAATTAATTAATACAATTAATTAATTAAAACATAACATAAACTATTTTTACATGTCGGTTTAATTTCTTGAAAATGTCAAGTTCCCGAGCCCCATCTCGAGACCCGACAACCGAGCACCACAACCCGAGGGTTGCGGCCTCGCTGTCGTGACTCGTCCGAGCCACAAACGCCTCACCGAGAGCCAAAGGCTCTCGGCTCACTGTTGTGCCCGAACCAAACAGCCCCCAGCCAAAGTTGGGTGTCCCCTCTGCTTGCGTCTAGTACCCACCGAGCCCCCCACCTTAGGCCTCGGTTCCCACTGCTTGGGCCAAGAACCCCGCCGTGGGTCTTGGTCCTTGCGGCTACCAACCACAACACCACCACCGCCAGCCATGGTTTGCGGCTGGTGGTTCATATCCAACGCCGACCCGCATTGGGGTTGTGGTTGTTGCCCACGCGACACCACCGATACCCCTTGTGGTCTCGGTTGGCTGCGATTGAGACAAAGAAACACCGCAAACCATTATTTGTTTTTAAAACTTGTTAGATTTATGATTTATTTACTTGTTCATGCATTGTTTTTAAATGATCATACATAAAAAAAAACAAATAAGGATTTGAGTGATACCAATTGCGTGTGATAAAAGGGAATGATCACGAACACTTTACCGTATCAAAACGAAAATCAAAACGATCTTCCTTGTGGTTTTGCTGTGTTGCCGCGGCCAAGAAACAACAAAGGAGAAGGAGAAGTGTTTTACGGGTTTTAATCTTTTGTGATTATGTATTATGATATCCATATTTTATGTAAACAAGGATTTAGTTAATGGGGTGGGCCTTTGGCCGTTTTCCTTGCTTGTTTGGACGCCGGACCACACACACACATAGAACAATCCATTTATTTTTCGTGATTTAAAATATTAGCGTGTGTGTTCGTTAAATGTTCGTGTTTTATAACTGGTATAATTTAAGTATTATTCGTGAATACTTATCGTGCATTTATAATCGTGTTTACATATGTAATACTTACGATAATTAATTAATATACATATTGTTCGTATTAAATATTCGTGATACATAATATTAATTAATTATAAAATTTAAATTTAACCATAATTTCGTGTATTTAATGATCTTAGGAATTTTAAAGCGGGTTTTACAGGTATCGGGAAAAGACAACATCCAAAAATTCAAGAAACGGCTACGGGGGGAAACGTCTATGTATTTTATAATGTTTTTTTTACAAATTGTCTTCCAAAAAATATTATATAATATTAAAGATTCTAACTGAATATTACAAAAAAAAACATTTAACCATTAAATTGTTTTAAAAAACATTTAACTAAAAAACATCAATCCTAACGCTACATAATAATAAGCTCTAAGCTTTATCTTCCATGATTAACTCAAATAAAATAATAATCATAATATTTCATAACTATCACTAATAAATTAGTCACTTACTAAGTCTAAAAAAACAAATCAAAAGTAAGTGTTAGTAAATAAAGAGTTTTGCAAAATAAAAGTACAAGCAAGTGTACTTACTCTTCCTGTACTACACAAATTAATAAATAATAATAGTATTTTTATTTTTATCGACTCTTTCTCTTTTCTTGATCTCCTCTCTTCACCATCCCTCATTTTCTTCTTATCACAAAATAGGCTCAACTCAGATCTATTACATTTTGACCATTGGAAACGTGAATTTTTTGGGCTAGAAACGTTTCCTCAAACGTTTCGTAGGTAAGGAGCGGCATACCCTAAGTGATGACACGTATCCATTATTCCGGGGACGTTTCCCCGTATTTCCTGGCGTTTCTCGTTTCCTCGCGTGTTTTATACGTCATACGGCATCCCAACGATATTTCAGTGCTTTCTAGCATGTAACCCTCCTTAGCCCAACTATAATTTATGCAAAGTACCATAATCTGACATGACCATCAAAGTTAATTAAAACAAAAATCAGGAGGGTGTAACTAATCCTTGTTACTTTAAATGATCTATATCATCATCTTATATACTTATATAATCATTATATCTCAAAATATGGTCTTAAAAGTAACATGATTTCCATCCTAGTTGATCTTAAAATATAGTCATGTTACTACATTAGCATGATCAGTGTCATGCTTACCTAAGTACTATATCACTAATATATTATTGTTAGGCCTTTTAAAATATTTGATATATATATTTTTTATTTTCTAATATTTTGATATTAATCGATCGTAAACGAACGAAATAAAAAGATATAACCGGACGGACATAATCGAACGTTAACGAACGTAAATGAATATACGACGCCATTGTTCACGTTCGTTATTTAACTAAACGAAACAAAAATATTGTTTAGGTTCGTTCAATAATTAAATAAACGTACACAAACGAACTTTCCGTTGAACGATAGACAAACGGTTCACTGTTCAGTTCACTTAGAGCTCTAATCATACGTCTTGGGGGTACCGTGCCACATTAAGTATACACTTTGTTATTACGGATAGTCTAAGGGAAAACACAACAAAATCAATACAAAATTGTGGTAAGATCTAAAGAAAAGTATGATGAGACATGCCTTAAAACATTAGACCTTCCCTAGAGAAAATTCTGATTGTGGGACATGACCATTCTTGTTTGCTGTTTGTTTTCATTTTGGTTAGTGTGGATTGCTGAAGTGTAAAAATTAGTGCACTATCTAGTATTCTTAGAGTAGTACTGCTTTTATATAAGTTGTATTTTTTTGTTTTTTGGTTTCGGATCCATTTATTTATTGAAGAGGGTTGTTGTGTATTGTAATTTTTGTTTTGATCGTTTTATATTACTAGTGATAATACCCGTGTACGCACAGGTTTTTTTCTACTTTTTAATGTCTTTTGATTAGTAGCCCTTGATTGTTTTTATGTGTCGTGTTGAAATGAGATGGCTCTAGTGTGACATGGATTAAAACAATTAGCTTATTAGTGATACCTCAATATTCACAGTGATGAGTGGAAATCCTTCTAGTATTAACCTCAAACAGCACTTGGTAGGTAACTTGCAAGATTCTATACGAATCAAGCTCGTGACAACTGGAAAGCAACGATGGTGCGGTTCTTAATTGAATTTCACTTGTTCCAGGAACATGAATTGACGGCTTCAAATCATGCGGATATTCTTATCCAAACGATTCACTCTTTACGTTCGCAGTCAGCTTTGGACGGTCGAGTAAAGAGAACGGGTTTACCCGCGAGATCTTGTCAAGGATATTTTTAATTAAATCTACCTGGCACAAGTACGATATTTTATATCGTCCAACGGTCTTCACCGACCGGAGGTAAAATGCTACCGAATTAGAATGAAATGTTCAAAGCCGTTTCGTTCGTGTCTACTTATGTTGTGGCATTTGAAGACGGTGGCGTTGCGGAATCCGAAAATAAGTCGTCCCTGCATGCTTATACTTTATGCACTCAATACCTCATCTAATTCAAGAAAGCCTAAAAGTTAAGTCTTCCACTGTATCAAACTCTGAAGCTTTCAAGAATTATGATGGTATAAGTATGTGGGACATGAAGTCACGAAGAGGCGAAGATCACAAGTGATGGATGCACAAGATCAAGGCAAGAGATTAATGCTCAAGATTGATATCAAAGATCACATCATCATGTTCACCAGAAAAGAAAAAGAAAAGAAAGACGAAGACTACGAGCTCAAGACAAGCATAGTATGCTAGGTTTATTTTATTATTATAACTTGGGTAACGCCCTTGTTTGGAGTGACCTCCCTTAGGGGGAGATTGTTGGAAATACGTTTTTACGTATTTAGGAAGATTCGGTCACTCCGACAATATATTAAGTAGTAGCTCGTAGTCTAGATATCTTTATATATATCAAACAAGGAAAAGCCCGATCCGTGCTTGTATGGCCGGCCCAATTGTAAGCCCAAGCCCATCTTATAGGCTTGGTATATAAACCCTCTCCTTAGATGGAGAGGGTGTGGTTTCATTTCAATTTTACACAAAGTTAATCACTTTCTCTCTCTAAAGTGTGTGTCAAATCATCTATCTTTCTATCTCTTTCTCTCTCTAAAACATAAGCAAGATTTACATATCCTACATTCAAACTGCCCAAAAGAATCATAGGCAAACATATATACGTAAAAGAGACCAGAACTATAGAAGAATTATATGTGTCACCTTATTGTACTATAAAAGAGACCAGAACTACACAAATAATGGGAATATGTATATGTGCCGAACATGGTGAGCGAGTATGAAGACTATAGGCCAAACTATGGGCTCAATTATGAGAGCTCCACCCCATATAAACATCTATTAGGTCTGGTCTTTGGTTACTATACGCAAGAATTCAAACAGCTTCATATAAGCCCGAGCTTGACAAGAGTTAGGCATACCGAGACGCGAAACATTTTTGGTCCTAATAAATCATGGTAATTGATCGTAAAAGGTGCGAATACATTGTCAATCAGAGAAGTGACGATGTGCAGATTAAAGCATACAATACACCATCATGTACCAAAATATGTTACTGTGTTAATAAATATTTAGCATCTAGTCTTTGATCAATTCAACTTACTATTATACTTTTTAAAATGCAAATAATAGTTGGATCAATACATGTGATTGCTTAATGCTCATTCTGAATTTTAGGACACTATTAGTTGCCTATACAACGTAAACTGATGCACAAACCTTGAGTTTTCGCCTCTGGGAGCTGCTAGTGCGTCTTTTTTTCTTGGACATTTGAGATCCCTTCAATAAAAAGGAATGAAATGCAAAGTCATTAGGACATGTAGTAAAAAAAATGTTACAAGTATTTAGACCTCAAAGACATTGAACTATCAAGGCATACCTGTTTTGAAATTTTGTCTTTAAAATTGATTTTCTTTATTTTCATGATCATCGTAGCAGACCAAAAAGCGTAGTAAAACCGCATAATCCATACCCAAATACCCGTTTATAAATACGGATTGTAGCAAACCAAAAACTCTTTAAAATTTTGGTTTCATATCAAATCAAAATACCCATAACTATAGCAATGGCCAAACCTAAAATCCCTTTAAAAGCATTTACAGTGGGTCCAAACACCCTAGTTTTTCACCACCCGTGTAGCACAATGCTTTTGTTCGAGAATGGATTCCATTATGGTCTATGACAAAGAACATAGATATATTCGCACCCTGAGCAAAAGTAAGCGTTGGCTAAATTAACACGTTGAGTAAATCACTTATCCAACCCGTTAGAGCTGATTTCCATTTAGGTCGATTCATTCTCCATAAAGTGTCTCCATGATGGACGACTATCTTCTTTTCCTGCATTTTGATTGCTTTGTTCTTCAATAGACTTTCAGTCATGTTTTAACTGTTGTTATTGCCACATCATCAATGGAAGTCTTACTTTTGGTCTCGGTTGGTAATAAAAATTATCCATCAACAACTAATGTATTTTGTAGGTGAACCAAGACCGAATACAGTCCTGTCGTGTTCTTGATATGTTGGTCATGGGATCCAGACTCGATTACTTCTCCTGATTAAGTCATCACGATTAGATCCATGTCCCGAAGTGTGGACAAATGGTGAGCAACTATTATTGTAGTTCCTCCTACTGACTCTTGAGTCAAATCCTCTTGCTCTGCTTTTTTAGAATGCGAACATAATGAACTCGTGGCTTTATCGAGAAGCGAGATTTCTAGGTCTCTTTAAACGGATCTGGCATTGGAAATTCGTTGCTTTTTTCCTCCAGACAATTGGGTTCCTAATTCTCCCACCTAAAGGAAGTAGAGCAGAGGATAAGCAATGTATTATGTTTCGGATATAGGTAACAGTTTTGAACTATTTAATTCTCAAGGGAGAACTTTATTTTGTACCAACTAAACCTAAGCCAATAGAGCGTCTTGCCTTCTTAATATTGAAGATGACTTGGGTTGTAATTATCGTAGCCCAAGATCTATATTCATACAACGTTTTAATTCGTTTATAAATGACTTAGGTTATTTACCTGATAATATTGTTATTTGTTCCTTCAATTATAATACACCCAGTAAGATAATTAACCTCTTTCTAATATACCTTCTATAAGAAACCGATCCTATTTTTGACCATTACTTCTTTTTCCTACGTAAAATAAATATCATTATTTTCTTTAGGGTGTTTGGTATTGCTTCTTAACTGTAGTTAAACGGGTTCGTCGGGGCTTACTGTGACAACCGTGGTTTTGAGGTTCGTCACTCGGTCTTGTTTTTTTGGTTATTTATGTGTGACTATGTGATGGTGTGTTTACATGTTTATTTTGCGTGAACGAGGTTGGTGTGGATATCGTATATGGGTATAAAGTACTCATAAGTAAATCGAGGAACGGTTATTTCATGTTCATGAGCTCACAATTTAGTGACTATGAAATGAGATGGTGTTATTTGGTGGTTTTACGTATACGTATATGTATTGTGGAAAATCGTATTTTTTTCGATTTAGGGTTTTGCATTTAGGGGTCTCGGAAGAGGTATTTAGTCATATGAATATTTTTCGGGATGGTTTTAAGTCATTTAGGACTTAGTTATAAAGTTTATTTCAAAATTTGAGATTTTTTTTAAAAGTGTATATTTTACGTCTTTTACGGTAAAACGCGTAAATTTGACTAGTTTTACGGTTTTGAGGTTTTGGAGGCTTTAGGAGCTGAAATAAATTAAGGAAAATTAAGGTAATATTATTAATACATATATTAATAATAAAATAAATAAATAACGAATTTATAGGGTGAATAGTCGGTTTAAAAAAAAAGAGGAAAAAAAGGAGAAAAGATTTATGGTTACTAGAGTTTGGGTTGGATAAGGATTATTTTTGCTATATAAGGAACCCCACAACATATCAAACGAATTTTATTACTCCCCTGGAGTTATAGTCGACACAAAAAAAGGGGAAGAAGAAAAATTAGGGTTTCTTCATAAATTTGGGTTTTTATTCATCTTGCATTAATCTTAAGGTAAAATTTATAACCCTTTTTAATTTAATTGTTTTTATGTTTAATTAATCATTCTTATGATGGATTAGGGTTAGGGTTTTTATGAAATCAGTAAAACAATGATGTGATGATCATAATATGATGATCATATAATCTAGGGCTTGTATTAGATGGGGTTATTGGTAATTAATTAGTTCAATTTGTTTAAACCCGTTTTTAAAAACTGGGCAGATTTTGAGTCAATTGTTTTGATCATATCGGGAGTTCTATAAACTCTTATTTTACGATCCAAGTACCCCTGGAAATATATTTGAAGTGTATTTCCAATGCAAGAAACGAGAACTAAATTGGAGGTCGGGAAGTGGGTCAAAAACAGATTACAACAGTCGGAGGTCAAAACAGTTTTGAATTCAGCCTGTTTTCTTTTTAAGTTTTGGGTTGTTTGGGGTACTTAGGGTTGCATTGGGATCTTCTCACGAACGTGAGAGATGGTTTATATATTGTAGTAAGTATCTGCACTTGGGCTAAGGTTTTGGTTTAGGGTAAGACCCCTTAATGGTAACAAACGTTTAGTACGTTTAAAATCAGGAAATCTGGAATGACAGAAGTAGATATATGTATATCGGGGCCTTAACAGTAGCTTTAAGGTTAGGGCAAGTGGGAGGTGTTAGCCAACATATGTAAGGGTATGAATATTCCTTTTACAGAAACCATGGGTATGTTTAAGTGGACGTTTGACTTAAAGTTTTGAGACCTAAAAACTGGGACTGTTTTGGGTAAAATATGAACGGGTTAGTTATTAAACTTAACCAAGTTAAGGACTTGTTAAGGAAGGGTAATGGGGTGATTAGAGCTTATCAATGAGGTAAATATGTGGGAATAGGCTAGATGTCCATCATAGGTTAATGAGCCATCTTAGTGATTGGATGTGTATTGATTGCGTGTTTTTAGTTTGTTAGCTTGTTGCTAGTGCAAGGACTTGTGAAGGAGCTATCAGGTGAGTTTCATAGTCCCATGTTTACTATTGATTTTGACTTCCAGATGGGATGGAAGAGACACTGTGTTATGTTGTTTATAAATTGATGCTGTGAATGTTTTTAAGGTTTGAGATGGACTTGTGTGTACATTATGTGATTAACTGCTATGTGATTCTTGTTCGTGTATGATTTGGATGGGAAAGGTACATAGGTGTATGGGCGCCTATGGTACCATGGTTGTTAGTAAGGCGTGATGCCTTGGTAATTATGGTTGTTGGTAAGGCGTGATGCCTTGGTAATTATGGTTGTTGGTAAGGCGTGATGCCTTGGAAATTATAGTGTTTGGTAAGGCGTGATGCCTTGGTAATTGTGGTTGTTGGTAAGGCATGATGCCTTGGAATTGTGATGATTGATTGAACCTGAATGCTAGTTGTTAATACATAATTGTAGCGCATTGTCCATATGTTATTGTGTTGATGGTTGTTATTCACAGCTTGTAACTGATTTAGCGTTGGAGTCTAAACCTATGACTCTCACCAACTTTATGTTGACGTGTTTTAGTGTCTCTTTCAGGTGATACTATGGTTAAGCATGAGAACATAAGTGGCTAGGATTGGAGAAGCTTAGGAATGCATATAGAAGGAGAATCCCCATTTCCTTCTTAGTTTTATTTGTTTGTTCATTTTAATAAGTGCTACTGTGGCACACATATGATTATTTTGGTATGTTATTTGTTGTCTTGGGTAAGAAGTAGGACTGTTACTTACTTACCTAGACCCCTTGCATTTGTTGAGATATTGTCATGACCTTCGTGTCACCATTTTACGACATCTCTTATTTCATATAGTTATCTCTATAAACACGCCATGTTGTGATGATATCCATACGTCGCGCCCCATGTTCTGCCATGGTGGGGTGTGACAGAATGGTATCAGAGCCAATGGTTATAGAGAATTAGGTTGCCTAGTCGCGTAGCCTAGTCTATAGCTTAAGGGTCCCTGCATATAGGCGTTATAGGAGTATGTGTGTATTTTATAATAATTGATGTGTTTGGATGTTATTTATTGTGATGTTTTGACTGGTATGAATTGAACCATAGTAAATTCATACTTAGCCACATGTTATTTTCTTTTCGAGTTGTGAGTAGTGCAGGTTGAACCATAATCATCCACACTAGTCATTGCCGTATTTTGCTTATATTGTACATTATAGTACATAATTTGGTACATAGTAGTTTCTATCTTTTGATGAGTTATTTTATGTACCTGAGGTATATTATTTCCTTTTGATGTTTAAGTCATGTTCCCTAAGAATCATGTGGTGGTTCGAGTTATTAGGAGTAGGTGGGTATGAAGGATTCTAAGCTGTTTCCACTCTTATGGGCGACATGACTTATAACTGATTATGTTTTCGTTTTGGAGTTAGTCTAGGCTGTTTTAGCTAGACTATGGATTTTTGTATTCCAAGAGTTTTATTATGTTATTTTTATAGATGGAGTTTTGGACCTTATTGGTTATGTGGTTATGTGCTTATGTGAGTAGATGAATTTATGTGTTATATGTTGTATTGATTCTTATAAGTGTGATCATAGGAGGGAGTGCATTGGGGAAAGGGTAATTGTATAAGTATGGTGGCCAACATAGTTATACAAGTACCACAACTTCAATGGGTTCTCAAGTATGATTGCATGAAAGAGGGTTAGTACATGCTTGTATATGATGAGATGTAGAAGTTGGGTATACATATAATATATGGGTTTATGTAATGGTTGCCTATGATATGGCTATTGTTCTTTTTTTGTTATATGTTTTGGGTTATAGTTGTGTTGTGTGATTTTGGGGTCACACGATATGGTTTGGTTTTGGAGGTGGGCTTTATGCCTTGTTGTGGCACGGTGAGATGGTGATTACTCGTGTGGCAAAACGAGTGTATGACGTGATTGGTTGATCTGACATGTATGGTAACGAGTATGTTTTGGGTGATTTAATAGGTATATATATACGGATGTATATATACTACTATGTGTTAAGTTATGGTATATGGTCGTTCACTAGTTATTATAACTTGAACGTACCTTGTGTTTGTTCGTGTTTTATGGTGCTGGAGTTTGGTGGAGTTTCAACGACGTTTTGAATCTTTTGAAGTGTGTCTTGTGGCGTATTCTTTGAGTTTTGTACTTCACGTGTACGTTTTAAAATGGTGTTTTTGGTTTCAAGTCTATTGAAATAACTTGGGATTTCTTTTGAGATAATGAAATCTTTTGTGTTGAGTCTTACATTTCTTTTGGTTGGTATATGGAAAAAGGGGACTTGGAAATCTAGTATAGGGTTAGATAGTTGGTCGTATTCGGTAAAACAAGGGTAAGGTGTTGGGGTCGTGTTTGAAACAAGATGTAACATAAGTTTCTTTTAATCAACACTTATTTATTTCAAATTCTAAAAGACTTTCTTTAAAATAAAGCGAAATAAAATTTCTTTCTACTTACATAGTTTAAATAGTTGGGTTTAATCGATTCACGTCATTTATAATTATGAATACAGGGTTTAATGGAGTTTATGAATATCTCACATACAATTATATCTTTCGTTTAAAAGGATTGCATTGATCACTAAGTCTATTCTTTAGTTTTTAAAACAACTAGCATAAAATTGTTTTGGTCATAACTTGTTCGTTTTTAAAGCTTTTTGGGTGATTCAAAAGCCTAAAATTATGTACTCGGAACGTAATTTTCAAATATTCAGAATGTATAGTCATGGGGGGTCAGTGGACTGGTCGGAATTGTTGTACAAGTGTCGGGTTCAAGGTTGAGTTTGAATAGTAGTTTTACTTTTTCTATGATTTGGGGTGCACGGGATACCTAGTCTTTGAGTTGACTTTTGAGATAGTCTAGAAGATTGTTTGTAGATGATTTGAGTCGCATAGATGTGGGGAGGTAAAAAAAATACTAAATAAATAAATAAAAATATATTCTTTTGGAAAAGTCAATCTTTTGCACGGTTTAAATAATATGTCGCGGGGCGTAATATGTTTTGGTTACCATTGGGTGTTTCTTGGATTATTTTTCGTTGTCATGGGTCATTTTGAGTTGATACACGTTTTGAGTTTGAGTATTCTTTTGATTCTCGTGGTTTTTGACTTGTTTTAAACGGTGCACGTGAAATGTCGTTAGTTATCCGTGGGTTTAATTCGTCGATCGTATCTGGTGGATTCAGGATGTAGTTTTGGTTTTGTATGGTTTAGGAGCGTTGAGGTAGAACCATGAATAGAGCAAGTAGGAGAAGTGATAGGAGTCGTAGTTAGTGCCTTCCAAGGCAAATCGTTAATGGAGTGAATTAAGAACAAGAGCTGTTAGAAATTACAAGGAATTTATTCGTATTACCGCTAAGAGAGGGTGTGAGGAGGACATAGTTGAAATTGCTAAGGATGTTGTATGAACGTTTTGGGTTTATGGTTATGCATTTGGCTTCGCCAAAGCACTAGCGGTTTTCATGGAGTCAATGAACCAAGTGTGCATGAACGTATATAAACGAGTTGTCATCGGGAGCACCGACGACATCTTGATCTACTCAAGTCTAAGAAGGAGAGTGAGGCGAGTTATGAGTTGGATTTGGAGTTGTTAGGAAAGGGAATTATACGAGATATTTCCAAGTGTAAGTCTTAGGATTAAGCTTACTATGATGAGCAGTTAGAGATGATGGCATATCATGGAACCAGCAAGGGCAAAGTGAAGAAGGATGAGGAAGCATTTTGGAGGCTGAAGAGGTGGATTGGATAATGAGCCGATTTTGGCATTATCAGAAGGACCAGATGAATTCGTGAAGCATGACGATACGCGGAGCAAGGATTTGGACGCGTACGAGGACGACAAAGAAAGGCGATTGAATATACGTTGCAGGAACTGAAGATTTGGAAGAACTGGATAGACTTAGTTAGTGGAGCTGGACTGTTATATCTACCTAGAATGCTAGAGGTATTTGGTGTACGAGACGTAGAGAATGATCTATACGGATCATGAACGTCTCCAACACATATTCAATCATCTTGATTGAACATTTGGCAAAGGTGATGGGTGGAGTTAATTGATGAAAGAAAATTGCAAGGCCAAGTACCATCTGGGAAAGGCAAGCATGGTTGATGAGGCATGGAATAAGAAGAATGAAGTGAAGCTGAGACGAACTTGAACGATATGGATGACGTATTAAGGTGGTTTGGATGAAGGATGTGGGTTGCACGAGCTGAGTGATCTAAAGCAGAGAACGCGTCAACATGTATGTTGCGTGGCTTGGACAATCATATGGAGAAAAGGGATGTATACTATACTTCCTACATAGATAGGAGTAGCTTAGAAAGGAGGAATGAGTACGACGAGAGTTGGGTAATAGTCGATAGACTGACTAATTCATCACCTATTTCAAGAGGAATGGGAAGTCACGTAGTTGGGAAGTTGGAAGGATTGCGTACGGATGTGATGGAATAGAGGGTTTGCGTAAAAGTTGGCCTAATATGTATGGAATGCCTTATGAAGGATTATGGAAAGGGAAGAAACGAGGGGAAGCAAGCGTAGTATACCGTTGATAGACTAATGTTTGGTATGAGCATACTATAAGGGTAATTGAGAAAGACGCCTAAAGCATTAGCGTGAGAGTTGGAGATAGTTGTAGGACGCATTATATTAGGAAGAATTCTTCTACAAAGAGAGTGTCACCGGTGATAGGAGCATATTCCCCATTGATGAGAATGTAGGGAATAAAGGAGGAAACGCCTAAATATTTGGCTGAAGACGAGATATAAGATGGTATGGAAATTAAGATTATGGAAAGACAAGCGAAAATTAGTATGGAGGAAGAATGATTGGAGGAATCAAGAGGTTGTCAAGATAGTGAAGTGATAAGGAAAGTAAATCCGTTAGAGAAAGAGATTGGTAGTCACGAACAATGGACCATCCACCTAGAGAAAAGGTGTAACATATGTTAGTATGAAGGATGGTTAGTTACTTGGTGCCAAGCATGGGAAAACAAGGATGAGGTGGTGGTTATGGCGTGTTTCATGTGAATATTATGGGAAGCTTTTGGTTATGCAATCCTACATATACCATTGAATGTGTTTAAGGTTGGGAGAACTTTCGAATGATGGAAAACTATGGAGGTGCATCGGGAAAACTATGGAGGTGGTGGCAGTGACTAAGTAGAGATTGAAAATAGCAAAGAACCGACAAGAGAGCTATGCAGACAAGGGGCGTAAGCCGTTGAGATTTGAGATAAAGCTATGCTAAAGATTTCACCATGGAAAGGGGTGATGCGGTTTGGGAAGAAAAGGGAAGTTAGCACACAGAATTGTGGGTCCATATGAAATCCTTGAAAGGATTGGGCTAATGGCATATAGGTTGAGATTACTGGAGGAACTGAGTAGTGTGCATAACGTATTCATGTATCAAACCTGAGGAAATGCTTAGCAAGAACCGACTTGCAAGTACCGTTAGATGATATTAGTATGGATGCGAGTCTTCGTTCTATCGAAGAGCCGATAGATATTTTGGGTCGTGAAGCTAGGACGTTGGAAAAGGGTAATATACCGTAGTTATGGGTAGATGGAATATGGAACGTGGACTAGAGTTCACGTGGGAACGGGAAGGTGTTCTTTAGAACAAATATTCATGTGATTTGTTGGTTGTGTGTTTGATCCTAAGGAGTAAATCTCGGGACGAGATTTCTATTAGGAGGGAGTGATGTGACAACCGTAGTTTTCAGGTTCGTCACTCGGTCTTGTTTTTTTGGTTATTTATGTGTGACTATGTGATGGTGTGTTTACATGTTTATTTTGCGTGAACGAGGTTGGTGTGGATATCGTATATGGGTATAAAGTACTCATAAGTAAATCGAATAACGGTTATTTCATGTTCATGAGCTCACAATTTAGTGACTATGAAATGAGATGGTGTTATTTGGTGGTTTTACGTATACGTATATGTAATGTGGAAAATCGTATTTTTTTCGATTTAGGGTTTTGCATTTAGGGGTCTCGGAAGAGGTATTTAGTCATATGAATATTTTTCGGGATGGTTTTAAGTCATTTAGGACTTAGTTATAAAGTTTATTTCAAAATTTGAGATTTTTTTTAAAAGTGTATATTTTACGTCTTTTACGGTAAAACGCGTAAATTTGACTAGTTTTACAGTTTTGAGGTTTTGGAGGCTTTAGGAGCTGAAATAAATTAAATAAAATTAAGGTAATATTATTAATACATATATTAATAATAAAATAAATAAAAAAACGAATTTATAGGGTGAATAGTCGGTTTAAAAAAAAGAGGAAAAAAAAGGAGAAAAGATTTATGGTAACTAGAGTTTGGGTTGGACAAGGATTATTTTTGCTATATAAGGAACCACACAACATATCAAACGACTTTTATTACTCCCCTGGAGTTATAGTCGACACAAAAAAAAAGGGGAAGAAGAAAAATTAGGGTTTCTTCATAAATTTGGGTTTTTATTCATCTTGCATTAATCTTAAGGTAAAATTTATAACCCTTTTTAATTTAATTGTTTTTATGTTTAATTAATCATTCTTATGATGGATTAGGGTTAGGGTTTTTATGAAATCAGTAAAATAATGATGTGATGATCATAATATGATGATCATATAATCTAGGGCTTGTATTAGATGGGGTTATTGGTAATTAATTAGTTCAATTTGTTTAAACCCATTTTTAAAAACTGGGCAGATTTTGAGTCAATTGTTTTGATCATATAGGGAGTTCTATAAACTCTTATTTTACGATCCAAGTAACCCTGGAAATATATTTGAAGTGGCTTTCCAATGCAAGAAACGAGAACTAAATTGGAGGTCGGGAAGTGGGTCAAAAACAGGTTACAACAGTCGGAGGTCAAAACAGTTTTGAATTCAGCATGTTTTCTTTTTAAGTTTTGGGTTGTTTGGGGTACTTAGGGTTACATTGGGATCTTCTCACGAACGTGAGAGATGGTTTATATATTTTAGTAAGTATCTACACTTGGGCTAAGGTTGTGGTTTAGGGTAAGACCCCTTAATGGTAACAAACTTTTAGTACGTTTAAAATCAAGAAATCTAGAATGACAAAAGTAGATATATGTATATCGGGGTTTTAACAGTAGATTTAAGGTTAGAGCAAGTGGGAGGTGTTAGCCAACATATGTAAGGGTATGAATATTCCTTTTACAGAAACCATGGGTATGTTTAAGTGGACGTTTTACTTAAAGTTTTGAGACCTAAAAACTGGGACTGTTTTGGATAAAATATGAACGGGTTAGTTATTAAACTTAACCAAGTTAAGGACTTGTTAAGGAAGGGTAATGGGGTGATTAGAGCTTATCAATGAGGTAAATATGTGGGAATAGGCTAGATGTCCATCATAGGTTAATGAGCCATCTTAGTGATTGGGTGTGTATTGATTGCGTGTTTTTGGTTTGTTAGCTTGTTGCTAGTGCAAGGACTTGTGAAGGAGCTATCAGGTGAGTTTCATAGTCCCATGTTTACTATTGATTTTGACTTCCAGATGGGATGGAAGAGACACTATGTTATGTTGTTTATAAATTGATGTTGTGAATGTTTTTAAGGTTTGAGATGGACTTGTGTGTACATTATGTGATTAACTGCTATGTGATTCTTGTTCGTGTATTATTTGGATGGGAAAGGTACATAGATGTATGGGCGCCTATGGTACCATGGTTGTTGGTAAGGCGTGATGCCTTGGTAATTATGGTTGTTGGTAGGGCGTGATGCCTTGGTAATTATGGTTGTTGGTAAGGCGTGATGCCTTGGAAATTATAGTGTTTGGTAAGGCGTGATGCCTTGGTAATTGTGGTTGTTGGTAAGGCGTGATGCCTTGGAATTGTGATGATTGATTGAACCTGAATGCTAGTTGTTAATACATAATTGTAGCGCATTGTCCATATGTTATTGTGTTGATGGTTGTTATTCACAGCTTGTAACTGATTTAGCGTTGGAGTCTAAACCTATGACTCTCACCAACTTTATGTTGACGTGTTTTAGTGTCTCTTTCAGGTGATACTATGGTTAAGCATGAGAACATAAGTGGATAGGATTGGAGAAGCTTAGGAATGCATATAGAAGGAGAATCCCCGTTTCCTTCTTAGTTTTATTTGTTTGTTCATTTTAATAAGTGATACTGTGGCACTCATATGATTGTTTTGGTATGTTATTTGTTGTCTTGGGTAAGAAGTAGGACTGTTACTTACTTACCTAGACCCATTGCATTTGTTGAGATAATGTCATGACCTTCGTGTCACCATTTTACGACATTTCTTATTTCATATAGTTATCTCTATAGACACGCCATATTGTGATGATATCCATACGTCGCGCCCCATGTTCCGCCATGGTGGGGTGTGACACTTACTAATTCTGCTTATTAAAGGACTACTGAAGCTTATTAAAGGGGTTATTTACACCCTACCAATGAGCATAATCATTAAGTATAAGTTTCATCATCAACAATTAACATTATCATTACCTATAGAAAAAGCAAGGAAAGTTGCTTACGGGCCAATCCAAACCGAGCCATTATATAACCACATAATGGTGACCCATTTTGACCACTATCCCGGCCAACCTAACTCAATCATCGTTCCCCATTTAGGAATTTTTATGTAATATAATCACATATTTTTGCATTCAACATACTCGCCTTATATCCCAACAGTGAGCACCAATCCAAACTCCACCTTCCCGCCTATTCCTAACAGCCTTGCATAAATGATCTCCAAACCACTGTGAATCTATGATAGACAAAACACTATATTTTAAAGTGTAGATAAAGAGGTTGCAAGATAGTTCTTAACAAAGTTGATTGTTCACATAACATAAGACCTAGTTTAATTAGAAAAAAAACACACAATATTTATTTATTTTTCTACAAACCAGTTTTTACTAAACTAAACTAAAATATTCATATACATGTCAAGAATTATTTGATCATAAAGCAACAACCTTTATTATAACATATAAACACCTAATAATTCAAATCAACATATGATATCCAGTCGACAATTAAATAACATGAAAATTTAATGAAAGAGTATTAGTTCAGAATCCTTAAAAATATACTACCTTTTATCCATTTATATAAGTTGTGGTTACTTTGTGGTTTCGATGAGATCTAAAATCATGTTTAAGCGGATGTTGTTTGATGTTGTGATTCCTTTGTGGTTTCGATCAGATCCAAAATCATTGACTTTGTTTGTTTTGGGATAAAAGAATTAAAAAGGCGAGATACAACCCCTTACAGTTTTATAACTAATAGTTTTATCCTTAAAGTTTTAAAGAATTTCAACCCGTTTTTTATGTAAGTTTTTTTCTTTACATTTTTTACACATATATTTTTAACCCGAATTTTAAATTTCAGTAAACATAAGCACGAAAATTAGACAATTGTTACTAAATTAAGGAACACATACACTTTTTAAATGAATAAATAAAAAGATTATTTCTTTTTAAGGAAAAATCTCTTAAAAAAATCCATACTTTGATTTTTGTTTTACAAAGAAAAAGATTTTGATGTTTTAAAAAAACAGACAACAAACCACACCTTTAAACGCATCTAGAGTGAAAAAACATCACAAATTGTAATGGTTAATCAACTTTCAATCAATTTTTTTATGGTGAAATTTAATCATACTAATATGCCGGGAAAATTTAATCTAATAGTAACGGTTAATTACAAGTTCATGAACTTCGGCTTAGGTTGAGCATCAGGCAGTTTTGTGCTAAAATAAAAAACTAAACCAAAAATTTTAGTTTTGGCAAATCGCAAAGTATTCGATTTCGATTTTCACAGTTATAGTTTTTCGGTTTTCTTCAATGTAACGATTTGGTTTCGATTTTCATTTTGATTTTTTTCTCTTCCCGATTGACGTATTGGGTTTCATATTTACACAAGCCACATAAATAATCATTCACTTTCGATACAAATCAAACTCAGCCCTCATTATAATTTGCAATAGACAATAATTATTTCAATCAAATAATATTTCGTAAGAATAATATAGTAAGATTTAAAAACAACATCAATTGCACTAAATAATACGGAGTAGCAATTTAGCAACATTAGCTACTATTAAAATAGATAAAACCAAAAATTATAATAAAAATGCTATTATAGCAATCATAAATCTAACAAAGTTTAAGTAAAAAATATATAATAATCTTATTTTATTATCTCTTACAATTACTTATATTTAAAAAAGTAAACAGCTAAGTATATTTGAAGTATCACATATAAATATATAACTATAAAAAGATATAAAATTTATAGATTTTATAAAACTAAGTGGAACGAGGTGATTTTTTTGATTTGTTTTTGTACATTCAATAAAAACCGCCAAAAATATCGGGGTTTTAACATTATGGAAATTACCTTCTAGTATTTTAAATGGGGTAGGGTTTTTGATGCGGGTTTTTTTAATTTTTAGATTTGGTTTGATTTTTTAATTTTTATGCTCACTCTAACGGAACAAATATTGTATTTAAATTGCTTATTTCGTAACTTTCAATTCTCAGATAATTTATACAATATATGCAATAGTATACAACGAAGAAGCATTTTTTTTATTTTCATTAAATCAACATCCAACGATTTGTCATTGATGTAGCTATCTATGTTTATGTGTTAATGTAAACTGTTACTAGTACTATTTAAGAAATTAAAGTTGGGCCAAATGTGCGGTCAGCAATTGTTGGTCAAACGTTAAGGATGGGCCTACCACTTTTCTCTTTTCTCTTTTTTTTTGTTTTTTTTTTGTTTTTTGCTCTCTAGTTCTTATTTTTATTAGAGAATCTGTTTTTGAATTTCTTTTATATACAGTGATTTCGTAATGTAGAAGAGAAAAATAATTTTTTGGATTGTTTTGTTAACCAAGAAAAATCTTACCAAATATTTAAATTACGTAAAAATATGAAAGTACTAGATTATAGACCCGCGGTTTCGCGGGTGTCAAGAAAAAAGTTTTTTATTTAACTTTGTCGTAATCTATTGGAACTTACAATTCATAAGATAGTATATAATATATAAAATGACAATCGAAGAATTTGAAGGATGGTCATGAAGTAACGCAACTCTTGTTAGCTTGTAGCAAAAAAACATTTATTATAGCACATAAACTGACACTAAAAGTATAAAATAAAACATTATACATGAACACATTAACATAGATATATCTTAAACACATGGTACTGTGCAGTAGATTTTATCAAGAAGGTTATGAACTTGATCCGTTGAAATGTTTCACCATCTTCAAGCTGCAGGGTAAGAACACCCATAGGGTAGAGCCGAATAGAACGCCGCCAAAATTTGAATTTTACCCTTGAGATTGGAACCCCTTCAGAAATTTGAGCCTCTGCGATGCAGTGTGGCAGGAAACAATCGTAGGGTGGTGAATCACCTAAAAGAACAGTCAACCAAAAGGTAATAACGTTAAACCTTTTTGATAGATGTAACAGATCTTAAATGAAGAACTACTTTTATTTATGTACAATAATCGAACAATGTGCAGCAAGAAGTAAAAGGAGATCTTATATCGTGTGTTTACAATTGTTTGTTTCATGATTAAACATACATTTACCTTTTACAGAAAAGAAACATGGGCCCTTATCTGGATATTCTACCTCATATGTCTCCCCAAGAAGAGGATTAAAGGGTTTACATTGTCGACCCTCAAATTATGCATAACCAGAAATAATAAATGCTGCGATGCTCAGTATTTCCATCAAATCATTCCCCTACATGAGTAAGAAGCTTGAGGTTAGTACTCAAGAAAACTTCATAATAATGTAATATGAAACTCATAAAATGTAAGAATGCTTAGAAGTTAAATCAAAAGCTAAACGTTACTCTTTAAAAGAAGATTGGAAATTTCGAAAATTAAAAGAGTAAGTTCTGGTACCGAACCCTACTTAATGAAATTGCCATAAATAATCAGAGATTGAGTACCTGAAATATTGGTCGTTAAATACCTAGGATATTGAAATGATCATAAACAACATAATCGTCATCCTCCAAGACCATCCACGCACAGTTTTACGAGTTACTTATCAATATAACTTGTGATTGTTGATAAAAAAAAGTTGGATAGAATGAACTTGACTCGAATTAGGCTTAATTCGGGGTCTTGTGGACTCCGGCTCTTGCACCAAGTGAAACTTGCTTTGAGGACCCTGCGCACTAAACAGACACCGTTAGGCTTACCATGGGTTTGTGACCTAAGATTAGACTCCAGCGTGAGAGTAAGTAATCGATTTGAGTGAATAGTGTTTAGGGTTTGTGTGTATCGTACCTTTGTGGAACCATGGGGGTTCCTTTTATACCCGAGAGAGTCCTGGTTGGGCTCCCTATTCTTGCGGCCTAAGGAAGGGTTAATGACTCAAAATATATTTGATCTTTATCGCATAACTAGGATAAGTGTATTGTAACAACTCGAGTTTTCGCATCAATTATTTTATGAAACATGCGAGTTATTAAACGTTTTATGCATTAACCGTGTGCCGATTAGGATTGTTTGCTGAATCCCTCGAGAATACGTGTATCCGTCTTTGATTTAAGTCGTGTGTCGAATTGTTATCAAGTTGTTCATGTTATGTTTTCGCGTCTAAAACTTAGACATTTGACAAACCCTGGGCCGAATGATACAATGATACAACTCATACAAGAATTAAATTAGTGAACTTTTATTTATCTTTTCAAAACTTGGTCAACAAGAGTCAAATATTCAGACCTGGGAACTAAATACTTGTTTATACAACCCACTAACCACTAAAATCCAGCACACATGCCTAGTTTACCCAAAATGGGTACATCACAAGCATACCATTTCCAGTTTTAGGCTAACCCTAAACCAATATTACAAAGTTAAATACTGTCCAAAATATTCAATGTCCAAACACAACACAAAACTTATCCACTGTCCAAATATTACAAAATTGTTCCTGAGCAGTTTTAAATACAAGTTCTGAGTAAACATAAAGAGTAGTGACAAGTCTTGAGCTAGCCGATCCATTTCCTTCTCGTCCAAACCTGCAAACCGAAACGAAACCCTGTTGTGAGTCTTTTTAACCACCTTCTTTTATCTTCCTGCATATGTCTTAGTTGTGCTGGTCATTTTTCAACAAACCTGCGAAAATAAAACAAATGGATTAGTCTTTTTATTACGGTTCGGTTAAACAAAAATATAGAGATAAATCATAGCAATATTAACTTGGACTTTGACCACAAACCACAACCCCATTGTTTCTGCCAAGACCAAACCGAGACCCCCTTTACCATTTCTTTTACATTGTTTCTGCCATGACCAAATCATGACCAAACCGAGACCAAACCGAGACCTATTCTTTCTGCCGAAACATGTATTACTCAAAAATTAACCATAACACAAGATTCACACAATCCCTTTTTACAGAAACCCCATTTAGCCACGGGTATAAAAACCCCTTATCATTTCGAAACCTTAAAAATTATAAATCATTCTTATTGATGAAACTAACACATTATATTTCCCAAAAACATTATTTAATTACAAATAAACAACCGTGTACAAAAACCCCCAAATTTATATAAACCCTAATTTTATTTATTAATTTAAACTCTAATTAGACCCAATCCAAACACGAATTGATTAATTAATTTAATTAAAACCGAGATATGAATAAACCCCCAATTTGACCGAAACCCTAATTTTTACAAATCGGACTATATGATGAAATTGATATGTTTTTATGATAGAAAACATTAATTAATTGTTATTAAACATTAGATTCACCAAAACCCCTAATTATTCAAAACCCTAATTTTCGAAAACTTATTTTATTTAATAATTAACATTAATATACGTATGAAGACATTATTTAATTATAATGAAACCCTAGATTTGGAAAACCCCCAATTATTTTCGAAAACCCTAAATTGATTCTCATTAAATTCGAGAGCCCCTTTGTTCACAGCTTTATAATACAAACGATTTGAACCCATAAATCCTTTTATGAAACAATAATCAGTAAACCATTTAATTTGAAGTAAAAAGAATAAGAACTTATCTTTTGAAGATGGTGCTATCATCGAATCTGGGAAAAACCCCTCGAAATCGAATTGATTTGATGTGGGGATAAAACCCCACATCCCACGCGTGATTATTCACCTAAGCCTTCATAAGTATTGATGTTTAATTAATCTGAGAAACCATTTAGCCATGGGAGAGTTTAGATCCGTTTGGTTTTTAGATAGAGAGAGAGAGAAAGGGACGGGTGGGAGTATTTTCGAGAGAGAGAGAGAGTTGACTGAAAGTTATGGGGAAACCAAAAGGGTTATAACCCTCCCTTTTCTTGTTTGTGTCGCCTTTGGGCCAGGCCGGGTCAAATGGCCTATGGGCCGAAACTTGGGTGGGTTATTTTGGGATAAATGTTGGGCCGTTTGGTTGTGTTGGGTTATTTAAGGCCCAAACCGATTTTGTTTAACTTAAGGGTATTATTTAGCCCATAAATCTCATCTGTTAAAATCCTGACTTTTAAGTGTCGTGTTTTCCGTAAACGAAAAGTACCGTCAAGCACAACTAGGATGTCATGCCTTTTTATAAATATAAATTTTGATCTCGTAACACGAACTTTATATTCGAATAGGTCGCGGCTAGCGTAACCGTATTCTCGAGCTACATTCATAGTTCCATTTATTTTGCTGATTTCACGAGGTGAGTTTATAGCCCCACGTTTTACTGCTTTTACTGCTTTTTGGGGTGAGGCATTGCTTGATTTAACGTATGAACACAAGTGCATTTACTGATTTATATATTAGTCTAAGTCCCACTAAAAACCCAGTTGCTTTGGCCCGTGAATCGTGAACCGTTAATTACTTTGTGTAAGCGCGAATGTTATGGATAGATCTATCGGGGTTGACGCCCCTGTCTGTCTTGTCCAACAAGGGACAAGCGGGCACAGTTTCATTTGAGTCTGAGATAGGATGTCGTGGGTTTAGGCATCCAGTTGGGCTACATTTATATGATTATACTACCGGTGTTGTTAACGCTTCGTTGTCACGAGCTTAGACTGTAATAAATACTTTTATGATGACTTTGTATTTTTTATATTGTCATCACTTTTGGGAAAGTCTTGTGGTTCATTAAACATTTCAAATTAACTAAACCTATGAACTCACCAACTTTATGTTGACGCTCTAGCAATGTTTTTCTCAGGTATTAAGAAGGAAGATGCTAAGTGAGGTCTCATGCATTGCCGTCATTTCTATTGAAACAAAGATCATTTGTACTATTTGGAAACTATGTTTTGTAACTGTGACCAGTTTTATGCTTCCGCACTATGTAAAACTATTTATTTTATCAATTACAAGTGATCTATTTTCCAAACGTCTCATTTAGAGGTCGTTCTTTGTAACTGTGTGTGTATGATAATCATGACGTCACCACTCCCTTGTTGCCATTATACTCTGATATTTTGGGAGTGTGACAGATTGGTATCAGAGCCATGGTTATAGAGAACTAGGTTGCATTTAGTAACTCTAGACTATAACTGCTATGTGTTTAATCGATTATCATACGGATTGTAAGTATTAAGTATATATATATACATGGATATATATATATAAGTAATAAATGGGATACATGTGATTTAACAATTACGAGGTATATTTACATGGGTTACATGTGCAACAACAAAATCTGAATTATGTTATATGGGATACATGTGGGTTTAACAATGATTGCTATATGTTATGTTAATGTCCCTTTTACGGACTAATTATATGAGATATTTACACACATTTATTCTGTTTATGTTACAGCGATGTCTTCTTCTGATGATTCCACGTCCACAGGAGCATACTACAACCGCAGTTCACAGTCGACTATCAGTTCATCAGTAGGATTACCTAGAGGATCACCATCAGGATATCCGTGGTACCGGATGGCTTCAGATGATGAGACTGAGAGAGAGACTGAGGAGGTTCACCGTTCACCGATCCGTATCCCTGATGCGTCAGCTGATGACGTACTTAGCCTAGAAGGCGGAGGAGAGGATGACCTAGCCGCTGATGTGGTGCAGTCACCAGGACAGGCATCAGTCACTAGGGATGAGTCGATGGAGGAGACAGAGGATGATGATATGGAGTTCACCGATGGAGAAGGTGAACCCATGGAGGTCACTGACACTGAGGACCCCCTGCTACATATGCTGCTACTCCTGAGGTTTCCCTCGCACACATCTCCTCGTCTTCGTCTGAAGACGAAGGGGAGAGGACAGACATTCCTACTCTAGCACCTGGTACTCTGCCTTTTTACTATATTAGGCGACGTCTTCGGGGGAGAGCTGCCCGACCACCACCTTCACCTTACCGACCCCTCATACCCTTCTCTGCCACTGACAGGCATGCAGCCCGCACACCTGCCAGTCCTGCCCCAGAGGCATCTCTACCACCACCACCAGAGACTGTACCTGTTGTGTATCAGGAGATGCTTGCTGATGTTGGCATCTCTACTGGGCCGAGAGCTACGAGTCCTCTTCCTAGGAGAGCTACGTCGATAGTGGTGATGCTTGGAGCAGCGGATGGATGTGTGACGACCCGTTTAAACAGGTTGGAGGATGCGGTAGAGGATTTGGGTGAGGAGTATAATGAGGTGCAGGATAAGCTGGAGGCACTGACGAAGAAGAGTCCAGTTAGGGATGAGACGGTATTGACGGTTTGTGTGACCCGTCTACGAGGACAGCTCCATGCTGTTCTCGACCAGATGGATACCATGCCGAATGCTCGTCTTGAGGAGATCGAGAGCCTGATGACCCGTTGGGGAGTAGAGCCATTGGTTGAGACAAGTGGACTAGAGGCACCTGTGGAGGACCCTATTGCTGACCTGGATAAGAGGTTTAGGGCCGCTTGTTATGATATCGATGTTAGACTTAGGGATTCCCAGGCTCGTGAGATCGTGGTTGAGAGGAGGTTGGCAGAGTTGGAGAGAGAGCTTCACCAGCGCCGTGAGGGCACTAGTTAGACTTATCTTGTATCATTGACTTATTGTTGTACGACCACTAAGCTTTGAGGTTTATCTCAGCTAGTTGGCATTTTCTTTTTCTTTATTATGTATGACGAATTATGATGTATTACAAAACATTTCTATGAATGATATGATGTTATTTGGGTTACAAAAATTATGAGATCATTATATATTGTTTATTATACCATGGAGCATTTCATAATTGTATTGTGCGTGCCATGCATGTTACGTCTGGCAAAACTCATTGTCTTATTACCTTTTTAGATTATGGCGCCAGTTAGAAGATCTGAGACACAGAATCCACCAGCTGCTATCGGTGGAATTGATCCCGTCATGCTCAGTCAAATGATCGCTGAACGGGTGGCTGAGGCACTCGCAGCAGCTGAAGCGAATCGTACAGCAAGCACACAAGAGGAGACAAACCAAGGAGCTACTGTTGCCATTGCACGAACCTGTACCTACAAGGAATTTCGTGCAGTTACGCAAGTGAGTTTCCGCGGTACTGAAGGAGCAGTAGGTTTGACCAGATGGTTTGAGAAGTTGGAATCCCAATTTGGGATTAGCAATGTTGCTGAAGTTGATAAGGTAAAGTTTGCGTCAAGCACGTTAGTGGATGGTGCTTTGACTTGGTGGAACGTCTATGCTCGTGCAGTGACCATTGATGTTGCCCAAGCGACGCCCTGGAGTGAGTTCAAAGCTATGTTTGTGAGGAAATACTGCCCACGAAATGAAGTCAAGCATATGGAGGTTGAGCTGTGGAACTTGAAGGTCAAGGGTACCGCTCTTACTGCTTACAATCAGCGCTTTCAAGAGCTGATCTTGTTATGTCCCGAAATGGTGCCCAACGACGACCGATTGTTGGAGCGATACATTGAAGGATTACCTTTGAGCATCAAGGGGAATGTGACTTCATCCAAGCCAACTGATTTGCATGAGGCAATCGATATGGCTCAGAGTTTGATGTACCAAGTGGTACAAGAGCTGGGAGAAAATATTGGAGATAAGAGAAAGTGGTCTGGCAATCACTACAACAACAATAACAACAATAGCAACAACAACAACAACACTAACAACTACAGTCAGAACAAGCGACAAGAAGTAGCAAGGGTGTTTACTGCTGGGCAAGGTAATACTGGAAACTATGCTGGAAGGCTTCCCTTCTGTGGAAAGTGTGGCCGACACCACGAAGGAGCATGTCCCCCTACATGCTACAACTGTGGAAAGGCTGGACATAAGGCAAAGGAATGTCGAGCACCACCCCGTCCTGCTAACCAAAGAGGACCAGGAACACAGGGTGGCCAAGGAGCAAATGTCACTTGCTTTGGATGTGGAGAGAAAGGTCACTACAAGAATAAGTGTCCAAGCGGTGGGAACCAAGGTCGTGGTAATCAGATTCGAGGCAACCAGAATCACAACCAAGGGAACCAAAAGCAGAACCAAGGGAACCGGGGAGGAAATAACCGAGCCACAACTAGTACTCCTGGAGGATTCACGGCACCTAGCAAGGTGTATCATCTGTGTGCTGAGGCTGCGGTGCAGGACAACAATGTTGTGACTGGTACGTTTCTAGTCAATAACAACTATGCTTCAGTACTATTTGATTCTGGTGCGGATAGGAGTTTTGTGTCAGCTGTATTTAGTGAACGCCTAAATATTACCCCTACTGCGTTAGATGTTAAGTATAACTTAGAACTAGCCGATGGGAAGTCAGTAACCACCGATGCTATTCTGAAAGGATGTAGTATAAGGTTACAAGATCGTTCGTTCAGTATCGACTTACTCCCCATAGAATTAGGAAGTTTTGATGTCATCATCGGAATGGATTGGATGTCGAAGCATCACGCGGAAATTGTATGTCATGAGAAGTGCGTTCGTGTTCCTTATGGAAACGATGTACTAATCATACAAGGCGAAAGAAGTGGAGTAAAGAATGGATCAAGACTGGAAGTCATCTCATGTATTAGAACCCAAAGATACATTGCGAAGGGATGTCCAGTGTTCTTGGTTCAAGTAACACGAAAGGAGGAAGAAGAAGATCATGAGAAGAAAGTGGAAGATGTACCGATCGTTAGAGATTTTCCAGACGTATTCCCAGAAGACTTACCGGGATTACCACCAGCACGACAAGTGGAGTTTCACATAGAGCTTACACCAGGAGCCGCGCCTGTTGCTAGAGCCCCATACCGCTTAGCACCAGCCGAGATGACAGAGTTAGCTGAACAACTAAAAGAACTTTCTGGCAAAGGTTTCATTAGGCCGAGTTCCTCACCTTGGGGAGCACCGGTCCTATTTGTCAAAAAGAAAGATGGATCCTTTAGGATGTGTATTGATTACCGAGAGTTGAATAAGCTGACGATAAAGAACCGTTACCCATTGCCAAGAATTGACGATCTTTTCGATCAATTGCAAGGATCTAGCATATACTCGAAGATTGATTTAAGGTCAGGATATCATCAGCTAAGGGTTAGAGAGGAAGACGTCCACAAGACAGATTTTAGAACCCGGTACGGACACTACGAGTTCCAAGTTATGCCTTTTGGTTTGACAAACGCACCCGCGGTATTCATGGATCTCATGAACCGAGTTTGCAAACCATACTTGGACAAGTTTGTGATTGTATTTATCGATGATATTCTCATCTACTCTCGTAATGAAGAGGAACACAAGGAGCATTTGAAGACCATACTAGACCTGCTGAGGAAGGAGAAGTTATATGCAAAGTTTTCCAAATGTGAGTTTTGGATAAACACGGTGCAATTCCTTGGGCATGTAATCGATAGCAGTGGTATTCACGTTGATCCTGCTAAGATTGAGGCCGTGAAAGATTGGGCGACTCCAACGACACCCATAGAGATCCGCCAATTTTTAGGTCTTGCTGGTTACTATAGGAGATTCATCGAAGGTTTCTCCAAGATAGCTAAACCAATGACGGAGTTAACTCAAAAAGACAAGAAGTTTGAGTGGAAAGAGGATCAAGATTTGGCATTCCAGACATTGAAGCAGATGTTGTGTGAAGCACCTATACTAGCCCTACCCGAGGGTAATGAAGACTTTGTGGTGTATTGTGATGCATCCATAAAAGGGTTAGGTGTGGTATTGATGCAAAGGACTAAGGTCATTGCTTATGCATCAAGACAACTAAAAGTGCACGAGAAGAACTACACAACTCATGACCTAGAGTTAGGAGCAGTGGTGTTTGCCCTGAAGATTTGGAGACACTACCTTTATGGCACAAAGTGTGTTGTATTCACTGATCATAAGAGTCTACAACACATTTTGAATCAAAAAGAACTCAACATGAGACAACGACGTTGGCTAGAGTTGCTCAGTGATTACGATTGCGAGATCCGTTATCACCCGGGCAAGGCAAATGTCGTGGCCGACGCTTTGAGTCGAAAGGAGAGAGTTCTTAGGGTGAAGGCCTTGGTGATGACCATTGACTTAGACCTTCCATCCTTAATTCTCAAGGCTCAGAAAGAGGCAGTCGAGGAAGAAATTCTCAAGACTGAAGATGTTAAAGGCATGATAAAGAAATTAGAAGCTCGCTCGGATGGGACATTATGCCTTGAAAATAGGAGTTGGTTACCGTGCCATGGTGACCTACGACCTTTGATTATGCATGAGTCGCATAAGTCAAAATACTCCATACATCCGGGATCTGACAAAATGTATCATGATCTTAAGATGTTGTATTGGTGGCCGAACATGAATGCGGACATTGCTACCTACGTTAGCAAGTGCTTGACTTGTGCCAAGGTCAAGGCCGAGCATATGAAACCATCAGGATTGTTGGTCCAACCCGAACTGCCTGAATGGAAGTGGGAAAGGATCACTATGGATTTCATTACAAAGCTACCTAAAACCTCAGCCGGATTTGACACTATTTGGGTAATCGTCGATCGACTCACTAAATCGGCTCATTTCATACCAATCAAAGAGACAGATGGAATGGATAAGTTAGCAAGAGCCTACTTGGAAGAAGTAGTCACGAGGCATGGTGTGCCTGTGTCTATAATCTCCGACCGGGATAGCCGATTTACTTCACAATTTTGGAAGTCGCTGCAGAAGGCATTGGGAACGCAGTTGGATATGAGCACTGCATATCATCCCCAAACTGACGGTCAAAGTGAAAGGACCATTCAAACCTTAGAAGATATGCTGAGAGCTTGTGTGATCGACTTTGGAAATAGATGGGATAGACACCTACCTCTGGTGGAATTCTCATACAACAATAGTTATCACACTAGCATTAAGGCAGCATCGTTCGAAGCATTGTATGGTAGAAAGTGTCGCTCACCCGTGTGTTGGGCAGAGGTTGGTGAGGCACAACTCACTGGACCCGAAATCATACACGAGACTACTGAGAAAGATCTTTAAGATCAAGAGCCGTATGCAAGCCGCAAGAGATCGACAAAAGAGTTATGCTGACATGAGACGCAAACCCCTTGAGTTTGAGGTTGGCGATAGAGTCATGTTGAAGGTCTCACCTTGGAAGGGTGTGATTCGCTTTGGAAAGCGTGGAAAGTTGAATCCTCGTTATATTGGACCATTCAAGATCATAGAGAGGATTGGCCCCGTAGCCTATCGTTTGGAGTTACCTCAAGAACTTAGTCGAGTGCATAACGTGTTCCACATCTGCAATCTGAAGAAATGTTTAGCCGACGAGACACTCGTTATTCCTTTAGAAGAGATTCAACTCGACGACAAACTCAACTTCGTAGAAGAACCGGTGGAGGTCATGGACCGTCAGGTCAAACAGCTCAAGCAAAGTCGTATACCTATCGTAAAAATCCGTTGGAATGCGCGTAGAGGTCCAGAATACACGTGGGAACGTAAAGATCAATTCAAGAGCAAGTATCCTCATCTTTTCGCTAACCACCCTACTACAACAACGTCTTGATTTCGTGACGAAATCTCTAAAACATGGGAATACTGTGACATCCGTCAAATTTTTCATCTTTATTTCTTCATATAGTGAAGTACCTTAATTATTTACCAATGAGGTGTCGATGTAAGTGTATTGTTTGTTTTGCTTTGCGGACAAAGCCCTCTTTAGGGAGAGCGAATGTAACAACTCGAGTTTTCGCGTCTATTATTTTATGAATGAAACGTGCGAGTTATTAAACGTTTTATGCATTAACCGTGTGCCGATTAGGATTGTTTGCTGAATCCCTCGAGAATGCGCGTATCCGTCTTTGATTTAAGTCGTGTGTCGAATTGTTATCAAGTTGTTCATGTTATGTTTTCGCGTCTAAAACTTAGACATTTGACAAACCCTGGGCCGAATGATACAATGATACAACTCATACAAGAATTAAATTAGTGAACTTTTATTTATCTTTTCAAAACTTGGTCAACAAGAGTCAAATATTTAGACCTGGGAACTAAATACTTGTTTATACAACCCACTAACCACTAAAATCCAGCACACATGCCTAGTTTACCCAAAATGGGTACATCACAAGCATACCATTTCCAGTTTTAGACTAACCCTAAACCAATATTACAAAGTTAAATACTGTCCAAAATATTCAATGTCCAAACACAACACAAAACTTATCCACTGTCCAAATATTACAAAATTGTTCCTGAGCAGTTTTAAATACAAGTTCTGAGTAAACATAAAGAGTAGTGACAAGTCTTGAGCTAGCCGATCCATTTCCTTCTCGTCCAAACCTGCAAACCGAAACGAAACCCTGTTGTGAGTCTTTTTAACCACCTTCTTTATCTTCCTGCATATGTCTTAGTTGTGCTCGTCATTTTTAAACAAACCTGCGAAAATAAAACAAATGGATTAGTCTTTTTATTACGGTTCGGTTAAACAAAAATATAGAGATAAATCATAGCAATATTAACTTGGACTTTGACCACAAACCACAACCCCATTGTTTCTGCCAAGACCAAACCGAGACCCCCTTTACCATTTCTTTTACATTGTTTCTGCCATGACCAAATCATGACCAAACCGAGACTAAACCGAGACCCATTGTTTCTGCCGAAACATTTATTACTCAAAAATTAACCATAACACAAGATTCACACAATCCCTTTTTACAGAAACCCCCATTTAGCCGCGGGTATAAAAACCCCTTATCATTTCGAAACCTTAAAAATTATAAATCATTCTTATTGATGAAATTAACACATTATATTTCCCAAAAACATTATTTAATTACAAATAAACAACCGTGTACAAAAACCCCCAAATTTATATAAACCCTAATTTTATTTTATTAATTTAAACTCTAATTAGACCCAATCCAAACACGAATTGATTAATTAATTTAATTAAAACCGAGATATGATAAACCCCCAATTTGATCGAAACCCTAATTTTTACAAATCGGACTATATGATGAAATTGATATGTTTTTATGATAGAAAACATTAATTAATTGTTATTAAACATTAGATTCACCAAAACCCCTAATTATTCAAAACCCTAATTTTTGAAAACTTATTTTATTTAATAATTAACATTAATATACGTATGAAGACATTATTTAATTATAATGAAACCCTAGATTTGGAAAACCCCCAATTATTTTCGAAAACCCTAAATTGATTCTCATTAAATTCGAGAGCCCCTTTGTTCACAGCTTTATAATACAAACGATTTGAACCCATAAATCCTTTTATGAAACAAAAATCAGTAAACCATTTAATTTGAAGTAAAAAGAATAAGAACTTATCTTTTGAAGATGGTGCTATCATCGAATCTGGGAAAAACCCCTCGAAATCGAATTGATTTGATGTGGGGATAAAACCCCACATCCCACGCGTGATTATTCACCTAAGCCTTCATAAGTATTGATTTTTAATTAATCTGAGAAACCATTTAGCCATGGGAGAGTTTAGATCCGTTTGGTTTTTAGATAGAGAGAGAGAAAGGGACGGGTGAGAGTATTTTCGAGAGAGAGAGAGAGAGAGTTGACTGAAAGTTATGGGGAAACCAAAAGGGTTATAACCCTCCCTTTTCTTGTTTGTGTCGCCTTTGGGCCAGGCCGGGTCAAATGGCCTATGGGCCGAAACTTGGGTGGGTTATTTTGGGATAAATGTTGGGCCGTTTGGTTGTGTTGGGTTATTTAAGGCCCAAACCGATTTTGTTTAACTTAAGGGTATTATTTAGCCCATAAATCTCATTTGTTAAAATCCCGACTTTTAAGTGTCGTGTTTTCCGTAAACGAAAAGTACCGTCAAGCACAACTAGGATGTCATGCCTTTTTATTAATATAAATTTTGATGTCATAACACGAACTTTATATTCGAATAGGTCGCGGCTAGCGTAACTGTATTCTCGAGCTACATTCATAGTTCCATTTATTTTGCTGATTTCACGAGGTGAGTTTATAGCCCCACGTTTTACTGCTTTTACTGCTTTTTGGGGTGAGGCATTGCTTGATTTAACGTATGAACACAAGTGCATTTACTGATTTATATATTAGTCTAAGTCCCACTAAAAACCCAGTTGCTTTGGCCCGTGAATCGTGAACCGTTAATTACTTTGTGTAAGCGCGAATGTTATGGATAGATCTATCGGGGTTGACGCCCCTGTCTGTCTTGTCCAACAAGGGACAAGCGGGCACAGTTTCATTTGAGTCTGAGATAGGATGTCGTGGGTTTAGGCATCCAGTTGGGCTACATTTATATGATTATACTACCGGTGTTGTTAACGCTTCGGTGTCACGAGCTTAGACTGTAATAAATACTTTTATGATGACTTTGTATTTGTTATATTGTCATCACTTTTGGGAAAATCTTGTGGTTCATTAAACATTTCAAATTAACTAAACCTATGAACTCACCAACTTTATGTTGACGCTTTAGCAATTTTTTTCTCAGGTATTAAGAAGGAAGATGCTAAGTGAGGTCTCATGCATTCCCGTCATTTCTATTGAAACAAAGATCATTTGTACTATTTGGAAACTATGTTTTGTAACTGTGACCCATTTTATGCTTCCGCGCTATGTAAAACTATTTATTTTATCAATTACAAGTGATCTATTTTCCGAACGTCTCATTTAGAGGTCGTTCTTTGTAACTGTGTGTGTATGATAATCATGACGTCACCACTCCCTTGTTGCCATTATACTCTGATATTTTGGGAGTGTGACATGTATGTCCTCTTTCCTTAGGCGAATATAATTATAAGACACATTATATTCTCGTCTGATCCTGTCGTAGTGCGACGAAGAAACAATTAAGTAATAAACCGTATGTGCGATAGCGACTTATTGGGCCTCCTTGGCTGTGCGCGCATCACATAAGTACTAATCCATTCCTGATGGATACGGGTAGTATCCATGAGTCGGACTATCCAGCCCGACTAGGGACTATACGTCATCATGTCCTCCCAGTCTAGTGGTCGCATGTGCTAACCGTGGCTACTAGACTACAATCGTCAAAGTTCTCTAAAAACCAAAACGCGCATAAAACATATAAGTAATTCAAACACTCCCGCCAAGAAGACATTCATCCCCCCTGTCACCTAACCTCCTCGAAACCCGGGAAAAGCGTCTGCCACGTAATAGTTACCTCTTCATATTCCACCGTTGGATCCGGCAAGTGGGTAACACGTGGCACTCATCCAGGTGGGGAACAGTAATTTTAGAGGGCTATATATACACCCTCTATGCCTCCAACTGACTATTTCATCCATTGTCAAACTCTTAAGCTTCCATTATCGTTTATAAATCCTTCCATCGTTCACCAGATCATTGCGAAGGTAACTTGTGCGACCACTTAAGTTAATACACGCCACCATGGTGAAGCAATTATCCGATATCACGTCAATCTTGACCATAGGAGAGCTAGATCAATTCACGACGGATTACTGCATACCAAATTATCTACACCCAGAAATTCCTAACCCCCGACATAATATAAGCCAGGCTCCAGTAGGAAAGATAGGAGTTCATGTTAGTGTATTGATGCATTACGAGACTCATGTCTCCCAATTGTATTGCATAGGGGCGGCCAAAATTTCAAATTTCGAAATCAATTGTCGTACCCTAGATACTGAGCCCACCGTAGACTTATTCCGAGTATTCTACCAACGGCAACTAGCTAATGGTTTGGCTCCTTCGCTAAGTGAAAGAGCGGAATGCAATGCTATGATGGGAAAATAGACTCCCTAAGGGACTGGAACGGTAGGTTCTTTTGGATCGATGAAGCTGCCTTCCCTTTCCATTTCCTTTTTTGACCCCTGGAATGGTAAGGAAGGACCCAATGCCTGCCCCTAATACCTACAACTCTGAGGATGCGGAGACCTTAAACAACAACCGCATCCCCGTGCAACCTTATCCTGAGACTTTGTTGGTAATCCTTTGTTTGAACCGCCCAGTCATCTGCGGCGCACATCAAGTACCTGTCTTCCGCACCCAGAGTGGCCAAGGTTAGTGGTTCTTTTGGCGCGTTCTTCATATCATTCTGTAAGTACCATCTTGTGCCAAAAAAACTAAAATATATGCCCCTGTGTGTCTGTTTGTGTGTTTGCAGCAATGGATATTCTCAACCCAGTTTGTGACGTGTTTCCTAAAGATCTGATAGTGTACTCTCGTCCCGAGATGGAAAATGAGGAGTTGATCCAGGAACGTGCACAGAAGAACAACATGGACTTGGAAGTGGGGGAGGCGTCCGTCGCACAAGAGCACGAGGATAGCGGTACAGACCAGCCATCACCGCCACCAATACAACTACAACAACAACCACCACTACAACAGCAGCCATCGCCCTTCCTCAGCTCTTCACTGTCGTCGGATAATATTACCGAGGACATTGAGAAGGCCGCGGAGGAGTTTGAAGAAGAGGAGAACTCTGCCTTGGGTAAGAGGAAAAGGAGCCCCCCAATATCACCGCGCAAAGCCGCTCGCACAGGGGTTAAGCCCTCATGGACAGAGGCGCGTGCGACCGAAGAAGAATTTGAGGAGAATCTTGCGAGGACTCCCCTACATACTCCACCTGCTACCATCATCTTGAGGTAAACACTTGTTCTTGTATGACGGCTATCATCTATATCCTTCAGTATATCTCTCTAACCAGCGTTTTATATCAGTGATGACCAGGAGAAGTCCTCTGCGAAGGCGGACACTACACCTTCCCCTCAAAAGGAGACTTCAACAGCGAGGGGAAGCGGGTTTCCCCAAGACCTTGTCTTTGTGCCTGACTGGGAGTTGTCCGAGTCCTCAGATTTGACAGGGGCATTCGACTGCTCCAGCTTTTTGAACAACATCGTGCCACATGGCTGAGCTGCGGTTTTAGAGGGGATGATTGATGCGGTTCTTGAGGAAGAGGTTAGTTATTTTTCGTCGTATAACGTGACATTGATGTCGCGCATCAAAAAGAGGTTTGTGGAGTTGTCCACCCAAGTTCGGTCTACTGAAGAGAAACTTGGGAAAATTATGGAGGATAATTCTCACACCTTAGGGGAAATGCAAGACAAAATCACCCATGAGATTGCGAGACAAGACGCGTCCCTCATCCACTCCTTGACAGAAGAGAAAAACAAACTAGCCTTCGCACTCGAAGAAGAACGCGCCCAACTGAACCAACTAAAGACCTCCAACCAATCTGCAATGGGGGATTTTGAAGATGGGAAGAATAAGTTTGTGGCTGATTTCGATGCGTTGGGCGTAAGGGTGAAAGAGGATGTGAGTGATCTCAGCAGCTACCTAAAGCGGTTAAGTATTGAGCTTGATGAAGACCTATACCCGCGGTTGATGAAGGAGATAGTCGAGAAGCGATGGCTGGTGCGCTATGGGTTTCTCTTAGCCGCTATGGGTGCTTTGGAAGACCCTACGTTACGGGCCACCTTTTCCCAGTCCATAATAGCCGCGGTGAATGAGGGTACTTCGAAAGGCCTGGTGAAAAGCGCACAAGGTGGATCTGTTGAAGAAAGCGCTAACAGAGGTGCCCTTCTACGACCCAACAGCCGAGTCTAAGCTCACATCATCCCTAAAGGAAATGAGTGTCTGCCCATTGCCTTCTTTTGGTCTTGGCGACAAGGACCACGAGCTGCCCCTCGAGGTTGTAATGGAGGGCCTCACTCTGGCGTGCCACAAGGCAGAGGGCACAGAAGCAGAACCAAATTTCCACTTAAAACCTTCCACAGAGCATCTAATAGTGCCAGTATTTGCTCATCCCAGGGATGTCATTGACCCTTTTAGGGTTGAGAAGGAAGTGCCATTGTCTGAGGTGCTGGTGGCCCATGAAAGCCGTGCTGTTGCCAAGAAAGCCATGCTGAACATAGAGGCTGCACCTTCTGTTGGTGCGACCCATCTTGCCTCCTCTATCCCTGTGCTGCCTTTACCGATGCTAGAGAGGGACGCGCGTATGCTGGATTGATTGGAGAAGGGTGATAGGTGTAAAAACACCCATCCTTTTACCACTTATTACAATTAAAAACAAGACCAAAACGTGTATTTGATGTTGTAAAAGTTGGAATTATGCGTAGTTTGTATTTTTATTGTGTTTTAGGACAAAAATATGAAAAAAGAAGAAAACACGGGCTTTCACGGGCTTTTATCGAAGAAAAAGACAAAAGACGAAGTCAAAAGATCAAGAGTGCAAAAAGAACGGAAGTCAAAGGCCTATTCTGAAGATTTATCGAAGAAAAAGTCTAAAGACGGAAGTTTAACGAAGTCGAAGAACCAAATCTAATAAAAGAAGAAAATTAGAAGACGAGTTCATTTCATATCGACAAATCCCGAGACAACGTCGAGAAAGACGAAGAAATTAAAAGACGAGAAGACAAAAAGAAAGAGAGAAGCATCAACACATCCCCTCCTCCTATAAATACCCTCCTAATATGTCATTAAGAGGAGTTAGTTAATTTTAGTCATTAGTTTATTTTTCAAGTTTTAAGAGTAGGAGTAGATTAATTACTTTCTCTCTCTAGATTTATTTCATGTTCTTAAGCTTTCATCTTTAATCTTGTAATCTTGAATCTTTAATTTTCATCTTATTTCAAGCTTTTTATAATCATTCTCATTCTACCTTTCTTGTTTTTAAATCTTATGTTTTGATTTGGTTAATCATATAGTTTGTTTAATCTTTATGCTTATTTGCTCATTGATGTGCTTGTTTGATTGTGCTTATTGATTTTCACGTGTTTGATTATTTTTTATTATTGTGTCTAGTGCTTATTGTTTTATTTTCTTATTTTTAATCAAGTGTTTTTAATAGTTTATTTTTATAAAAAGTTGATTTTTAATATTTAGATTAGTTAGTGTTTTTAAAGTTTTTAAATTGTGGCTTATTATCTATCCTTTTTATCCGTTTTCATAATAAGTGCAGGGGGAGCCCCGTAAGTGTTTGTTGTTTTCTTTCTTATGATGTGCAAGGATTGGAGCTTCAAAGATCCACTTTTGATGACTTTTAACGACTCGTGGTTTCGTGTACCCGTCTTCCCGGTTTTATCCTACACTCTTTTGATTCACTATTTTAAATTCTTTAATATTAAAATAGGAATCACTTTAGTTGTCTCTTCCTTAGCAAGATTTAAACAACGTACACAATGTCCGAAGTGTAGGGGAGTTTACTTCCACATGCTTAAACATTAAGGATAATGTTTATATTAAGTGTAGGGGGACTTCTATCCAAGTTAAGTGGGCTTTTCCATTAATTTGTCCTCATTTTAACCGGAAAATTGATTTTTCGACATTTTTCAAATTTTTTGATCTATTATGGCCTATTAGTATTTTCTTTTGTTATTGTTATTTTCTTTAATAAAATGGCTTTAATAAGTTTAGATTTCTTTGATATATTAGGCCCGTCATAATTCTTTTGACTCAACCCGAGTTTACTTATCCAAGTTTACTCTAGCTAGTATCCTTAACGTGTTTAAATCAAGTTTTGCTAGACTTTTATATAGGGAACTTTAAAACGCGAAAGTCTTAACTCTTATGGGTTAAGAACAAGAACTTTTCGCAAGTTCCTATAATTGATCCTAGAAAGTCGTTTATCAAAGGAACTTTAAAATGCGAATTCTAAACTTGAAAAAGTCTAAGAAGTTGCAAGATCCTATAGATGACTTGAAAACCCAAAACTTTGATTTAATTGGCTAAGCATCCACGAGTCTCATTCCTTGAGATTTTAAATTGTGGATAACGAGAGATGATAGAGTCAATTATAAGTTTGGTATTCTTTCATGAATTTATGTGAGTTAATGTTAGCCCTATATTTTATATAGTCAAACAAGAATGTAATAGGTCATCTTAGTCGTTAATGGTCTTGTATTGTAATAGGATTAGTCGGGTTAACCGGGCTTAGAATTTAAGCTAATATTGTATAAGTTAGGGGCGTAAGCCCAAGACAAAGCCAAGCCCGGCCCATTTTACTTAACCCACGGCCCAACAAAGCCTAGGGTATATATACCCTCTTCTATGTGTGGAAGAGGGTGTTGGTTAACATTTGATTTCTCTCTCTAAAAGTGTTTAATCATCCAATAATCTCTCTTATTTCTCTCTCTACTTTCTACTCTTTATCTCTCTAAATATCATCTTATATTGTGTTATGGATTGAAGTGGGATTAACATTTGGTATCAAGAGCCTATAGTGGATAGGTGATTGAAGATTCGTGGTTCATGTTCTTATTGATTTCATAAGGTATTTGATCCATAATCCTTGATCCAAATTTTTTTTTGTGTTTTTTATGGTTTATTATTGATACAAATCATCTACATAGTTGTGGTAGAGATTTGTAATTGTTTATTTGGGTAAAAACACAAAAATTTTGGGTTTTTGGATCAAATTTTGGCTTAAAGTTTCATTTTTTATAAGTTTGTTCCGAGAATCACGTAATATCGATCAACAGTAAGAATTTCAGAAAAGGGTTTAGTTTTTCCGAAATTGTGGGCTTATTCCGAAGAATTTTTTTCGGAAAAGGGTTTATTTCTCTGAAGAAGTTGGTTTTTCTGAAAACATCCATATTCCGAAAAAGTAGTAATTCGGAAGAAGTTGTTTTTTCTGAAAACCTCAATATTCCGAAGAAGTGGTTTTTCTCTAAAAAACTTTATTCCGAAAAGAGCATTTTCCGAAGTTTTTTCCGAAGAAGGACATTTTCCGAAGATTTTTCCGAAGAAGGTATTTTTCCGAAGAAAGGTATTTTCCGAAGATTTTTCCGAAGAAGGACATTTTCCGAAGATTTTTTTGAAGAAGGTATTTTTCGAAGTTTTTTCCGAAGAAAAGCATTTTCCGAAGATTTTTCTGAAAAAGGTGTTATTCCGAAGATTTTCATTTCTCTAAAAATTTCATATATTCCGAAGATATCATTATTCCGAAAAACTTCATTTTTCTGAAAAGATCAGTATTCCGAAAATTGAAGATTTTTACAAAAGTGAAATTTTTTAACAAATCGAGTGTTTTTTTGGCCTTGGAATTTTTGGTTTCTAGAGAGACAATTCTTAGGGGATTTTAACATCTTTTCTCAACAACATCAACCACACCTCATCACAACACATCCACTAAGATCCAAATCCATTCACAATCATCGACAATGTCTAACAACAATATCAGTAATGCGACTGCAAATTAAATTCGTTTGGAACAAGGTGGCAATGGAAATCCACTTGTGCTCACTGTCGGTTGTTATGTTCAATGGAGATCTCGCTTTCTCAGATTTCTCGATGGAAAAGAGAACCGAACTACTCTTCGTCACTGCCTTGAGAACCCACCTCTAGTTTTCGAATTCAGACCCATTACCACACAAGCAGAGGATGGTACTTCATCAACTATACGAGCTATGGAAGATTTCGACACATGTTCTGCTGAGAAAAAGAAACTCCTCCAAGCTTGTAGGGAATAAAATTGACCAAGTCCCTAGACGCTGACAAGAGGAACTTGGACGCTGACAAGAGTAAACAGGGCGTTGACAGATGAGACGCTGATAAGAATTATAAGGACGCTGACGAGAAGAATCTTAACATAAAGACAAGGACTAAATCTGTCAATGATGAATTCTTCAAGCTGGTGGACAAAATATGAAGATAAGAATTCAGAATATATTCTTAATGTTTAAAAAGATTTAGTCAATAAGTTATGTTTATCTTATGTCTCTTCCTAAAATAGTTTATCTTAGCTTTTTGTACAAGGCTCCTTAAACCTATAAAAGGAGGCCTTAGGGTTAGACATAAAACACATCTCACATACATCTTTTTCACACACCTCTTCCACATATCTCATAACACTTTCATTGTAATCATTCATTGATATTATTAATCAAAGTGAAAGTTTGCTTTACTTTGTTTTGTTCGTTGTTCTAAGTGTTAAATTCCGCATAACACTTAGATTACTTCATACATATCAAAAGTTTCTCTACGTGTATTATTTGATCTAATCTTGTATACACAAAGCTAATCGATCTAAGTTTGGGATCAACAAGTGGTATCAGAGCTTGTTGAGAAACTTTGATTTGAAGAATAAGATCCAATATCGTGAGGTGAACCAGGCTAAGGAAGAAGGTGAAAAAGAATCTGATGATGTTTTCAGTCAAGGCGAAGTCTACTTCAAGTTCCAACTCATCTTCGTCATCTGATAATGAGGTATGTGATGACTCTTCTTGTAGGATAAATACTGAAAAACTTAATAAAGAGATTTTAAAATTAAAATCAGATCTTTCAGACGTAAGATGCACGTTATCTAATTATCAAGTGGCACTTGTTCAAACTGAAAAGACTGTTTCTTAGTATAAGAAAATGGAGTTTGATTTAAAAGATAAAATAAATATCTTAAAACATGAGTTAAATCAAAGTAATGATATTAACGATATCGTGAATAGGGTTAATGTTGATTTAATAGCTAAGTTAGATGAGGCTAATAAGAATAAAGACAATGTGAGTCTTAAAATTCAGAGATTTGATAAGGCCACACAAACCCTAGGAGAATGTGTTAATAAACAAAGGGATTCTAAGGATATGTCTGGGATTGGGTTGAAAGAATATGTTGCCGTTCCACCACCTGCTGGGGACTTCTATGGTGTCCATAGAAAGGATCTCTCTTGGACTGGTATTCCAGAACTCCAAGAAGAAGAATTTATTCCTCCACCTAGAGTTCTTTCCCCAGTTGAGGAATATCAACAAAAGGTTATTGACCTAGAAGAGTGGAAAAAGGCCAACCCCACTTTGTTTGTTAAGGGTGGGATGCTTAGTGAGAGTCCATATGTGCCTACACCCATTGAGAGTCCAGTAGTATCTACACCTATCACTGTGACCAATCCCATCACTGGAAAAGCTGTTAATCTTGGCTCCCCAATTAACAAACAACCTAGTGTTAAATATGCTGAAATGTATAGGAAACCTAGGTCACCCCAAAGCCAAGAAATTGTTAATGGGACAGGGTTTTATCAGTCTAAGCCTAAGTTTGTGTCCAAAAGGCTTGTTACTCATGTGGGAGCTTCTCACATTTGGCCTATAATTGTGTGAGTGGATACAATTCATTCGCTGACAATAGGTCATCCAATGTCAACCATAGACCTTTTGTCCACACTAGACCACAGGCTACTAGACCAGCTCCTTTCTTCTCTAAGGCAGCTAATACCCATGGACAAAGGCCCTTTCAAAAGACCAACACTTGGTCAAACAGACAGTATGTTCCTGTAGCAAACCCTAATTTAGGCGCTGACAAGAACAAATTCAGCGCTGACAGGAACAAATTCAGCGCTGACAGGAACAAATTCAACGTTGACAGGCACAAATGCAGCGCTGACAGCTCCAAGTTTGGTATGAGACCTAATTTTAGACCATATAAACAAAGATACTTGGTTAATAAGGGTCAAGGGTCTGAAGCATCATCCTACTTAACTTGGAAACCTAAACAATAGCAAAACTCTAATTTTAATGGTATCTCAATGAGTTGCGATAGACTTAAATTTCTTGAGAAGGTCATTACTAGACTCATTGGAACAAATTGGGTGATTAGGTCCCAAAGGGATGAACATGGATTTGGGGTAAAGAATAAGACCACTCTAGTTGAACAACTAGACAGATCCAAGTCTGATAAGGCTTGGATCTCCAAAGAAAACTAATTTGTTTTCTTTTTGAGCAGCCTATCCAAAAGCAGGTTAATGATCAAGGATATTGGGATAGTGGATGCTCAAGGAACATGCATTGTTCGTCTTTCCACTAATATTATTTTTATCCATTAACATGTTATCTCTACCCATTGTTATGGGAAAGGGTAGCCTCTGTTGGTGTGTTTTTGTGGTTTTTGTCTAACTATGCAGGAAAATGGAGCTACATTAGGATGGATACATAATTGCAAACTTTTATTTATGATGGTTGGAGTGTTTACATTCCTATCTTGAGATAAAATTTTGCTTCTTCACATATAATGATTTGTATGCTTCTATTAAGGGGAGGTAAACCTCTAGGTTTTTGGGTACTCTTAGAGCACTCTTGCACAATTCTAGATTGTGTCCACTGGTGAGTGGGGGTTAGAAATAATGAAGGCTCTTTCCTTATGAAATTGTTGGAATTTATAAACCTCGAGGCACTGTAGCATGCACGTAGTTTATTTTGCATGCATGTTGCCAAGACTTTTGACCTAGAATTGGGTGTGGTCGTATGGGTGACTTGGGGTAGATATATTTTTGGGTTACTTGGGGAGTTGCAAAGGTTTTATATGAGTTAACTTTCTCTTTGGGGCATTTGTGAACAAAGGAATCTAGAGTTCATGTGTGTCTATCATGATTTTTCATGAGTGTATGCATGAACAGTGTTTGTCACTCTTGCTTATTAGAGTCTAGTTAATTTCCTTAGGATTATTACCTTTGTCTATGTTCTAACTAAAGTTTTCTACATTATCAAGTCTATTTTATGCTATTTCATTTCAGCTGGTGTCATTTCTAAACTGATTTATAGACCCAAAACGTTTCATCACCCTTTTATTTTTCAAATTTTTGGATATCTAGAAGCCTAATGATCATTGAGATGTTTTTCCTAGTGATTGACATCTAGTAGCAGCAGAGATCACTTTCACAAGGGTGTATAGTGTTATGGAGATGGCTGAGACTATTGGCACTAGCTTTAATGCAGTTCAAGTCAGTCTTATCATCAGTAAGTCCATCCCCATGTCCTATGAATCAACATTGAGGATTCATTTCCCGAATGTGGATGAGGACAGTATGAAACCTTTGACATTAATGGAATTGACGAAAATCTATATTAGCTTGTAAAAGCATAATATAGAAATGGTACAAATTGTCAAGGATCACTGTTTGAACTGATAGACTTGTTGTTTTGGAAGCTAATGCAAGGAGGACGTTCTTGGTTCCTTCCTTGTATATTAATCTTGGAGAGGAGTTTTAAAAAGGGGAGGAGCAATCGAATTTGAGTGACAAATGTAATAAAGAAAGCTCCAAAGACTCTACAAGTGTTGAAGATGATTAAGACCAAGTGAAGGCTGACTATACAAGGGATTTGAGTGATTGACTTTTCGAGATTTATTATTACTCAAATTCAGGGATAAGTATATTTGTTAGAATCCTCTCTGTATGTTTTATTTTATTCAGAAACTTGATTACTAGAGTAGATATCAAGTTTAGGGGAGGATTGTAGGGAATAAAATTGACCAAGTCCCTAGACGCTGACAAGAGGAACTTGGACGCTGACAAGAGTAAACAGGGCGTTGACAGATGAGACGCTGATAAGAATTATAAGGACGCTGACGAGAAGAATCTTAACATAAAGACAAGGACTAAATCTGTCAATGATGAATTCTTCAAGCTGGTGGACAAAATATGAAGATAAGAATTCAGAATATATTCTTAATGTTTAAAAAGATTTAGTCAATAAGTTATGTTTATCTTATGTCTCTTCCTAAAATAGTTTATCTTAGCTTTTTGTACAAGGCTCCTTAAACCTATAAAAGGAGGCCTTAGGGTTAGACATAAAACACATCTCACATACATCTTTTTCACACACCTCTTCCACATATCTCATAACACTTTCATTGATATTATTAATCAAAGTGAAAGTTTGCTTTACTTTGTTTTGTTCGTTGTTCTAAGTGTTAAATTCCGCATAACACTTAGATTACTTCATACATATCAAAAGTTTCTCTACGTGTATTATTTGATCTAATCTCGTATACACAAAGCTAATCGATCTAAGTTTGGGATCAACAAAGCTGAAGTTGATGCTGTGAACTACATACTCACGATTGATAACTATATCTATTCCACGGTTGATGCATGTCCTAATGCTATGGAAATGTGGAATTCAATTCATCGATTGAAGCAAGGTGAGTCAATCAATGTTCAAGATCTCGAGACTAATCTACTTTGGGAGTTTGGAAAATTCACATCTGAAGATGGTGAATCCATTGACTCATATTACTCGAGATTCTACAAAATGATGAATGAGCTTGTTAGAAACCAATGCACCATCTCCAATCATCATGCCAATGTTCAGTTTCTACTTCAACTCAAACCGGAATGGCAAAGGTTTGTGACTTTGGTTAAACAAAGGGAAGATATCAAGACCATCTCACATCACAAACTTTATGATATCCTGAAACAACATCAGAATGAAGTGAATGAACTAAGGGCTGAAAAGGCAGAACGGTCTGCTAACTCTATTGCTTTTGTGGCTACTATTTCAACAAAACCCGTACACCGTCAACAACCACCTACTCATTCCTCAAAGTCATCAAGCTCATCCACCAAACCTCCAGCTACTGCTAAAAAGGCAAAAGCAATTCTCCCCACTCCACCTCCAAAGTATGACACCGAGTCAGATGGAGACAGTGATGATGAACAAACTTCAAGGGACAAGAAGATTGAAGAACTCATGTCTCTACTCACCACAACCTATAAGAAGATCTACAAACCTACCAACAACAACCTCATATCATCATCCAATGCTCGATATAAGGAAGTTGATCATGCACCTAGGTATGATCGTGAGGCTAGGTATGATAATCAGAGGATGCCGAATCAAGTTAAGGCTAGAGAAACTGTAGGCACTCCGGTTGTGCAGAAGAATGGGATTCAATGCTTCAATTGCAAGGGATTTGGGCACATGGCTAGGGAATGCAAGAAGCCAAAACGGGTTAAGGATTCGGGATATCACAAGGAAAAGATGTTGTTGTGTAAGAAAGAAGAAGCAGGAATTCCACTCACAGCAGATGAAGTTGACTGACGTGATGACACTGATGATGAAGCCGATGATCAAGAGTTGGAGGCACATTATGTGTACATGGCAAAGATTCAAGAAGTGATACCAGAGACTGATGATACTTCTGGACCCATCTATGATTCTGAGCCACTTGAAAAGGTACCATCACATGATAACTATAATGTGTTTGCTAATGAACGACGTCATCCTGAGCAACCCGAAAGCATCAATGACACATATGTAATGGACACGGAGGATAGAAATATCTCTACGGATTCACAACATATGTGTAATGATGACAGAAAAGCTGTTCAGGATACTGACTCGGATGAGGACCGTGATTTGCTTGCGTCTTTTATTGATTCTTTAAAACATGAAATTGAGGAAAACAAAGAGGCTAATAAACTTTTGAAGCAAGCAAACACATCCTTAGCCGAGGAGATAGACAGGCTTAAAGAGTGTGATTATGTAAAAGAAGCTGATCGACGGGTTGCGATAGCTAATGGTTTGGTATATGAATGTAAGGTGCTCAATGAACAATATTGTTCTGAAGTAACACATGAAATTTATATGTCAAAACAAAAGATATTGGACCTTGAAGAACAACTGCTGCTACATAAACTCCAAATTACTGAATTAGAGTCGGTTAACAAAGAACAAACTAAGCTTTATAAAACTCGTGAAAAAAGGATATTGAAAAAATTCTTGCTTAGTAAAAGAGAGTCGACACGTTAAACAACATTGTTTACAAAACGGGTCAGTCTATTCAAACTATGAATATGCTCAATAGAAATATGAAAACGAGTTTTGTCAAGCCTGAATATCTCAAGAAAGTTCAAAGTACCAAGCCTGCTCTTTATGATATCGGTTGTTATATTGATAATCTTGCTCTTATGCTTTCCCCTGACTGCGACGAAATCATTCGTCAACAAGAAGAAAGTCGATCAAACTTAAGTGATTTAATAAACCTTTCTGATTCAGATAATTATATTAAGTTTGTTCCTCAAAAAGAACTTTCCAAAGAACAAAAGATGTACAATAGTGTTCCCCCACCAAGTGATGAACCCCAAAAGAAAGTTTCTTTAAAAAGGAGTTTCAAAAAGCAATCAATTTTGTTAGAAAAACAAATCTCGGATGAAAAATGTAAATGGGATGAGAAAAGCAAAAGTGTTCAGCAATTTGAGTTTATAAAACAAGGGGTTTTAAATTTGTACAAAGGTGTCGTCGACTATGAAAAAGTTTCTAGGGATACCATTTGGAATATTAAACCTAACCCACAAGTAGAAGTCATCATTCAACAATGCATTGTTCCAACCATTGATGATCTTTCAAAAAATGTGGAAATGTTTTATAATGCTCTCACTAAGGAAATGTTAACTGATTTAAGCTATGTCAAATCTCTTGAAGATGAAGTTGATTTTTTTCAAATTAAATTAAAGACACAAGAACACCAACTTTCTAACGAAATTGATCGACTTTCTAAGGAATACTTTTATGCTGACTAATAAGTGTGAAAACACTTATCCTTTTACCACTTATTTCCAATAAAAACAAGACCAAAACGTGTGATTTATGTCGTAAAAGTCGGAATTATGCGTGGTTTGTGTTTTTATTGTGTTTTAGGACCAAAATATGAAAAAGGAAGAAAACACGGGTTTTCACGGGCTTTTATCGAAGAAAACGGGAAAAGACGAAGTCAAAAGATCAAGAGTGCAAAAAGAACAGAAGTCCAAGGCCTATTCTGAAGATTTATCGAAGAAAAAGTCTAAAGACGGAAGTTTAACGAAGTCGAAGAACTTAAGTCTAATGGAAGAAGAAAATTAAAAGACAAGTTCAAATCCCGAGACGACAAAGACAAAGAATTAAAGTCGAGTCGAGAAAACGTGAAGAAAGCAAGAAAGAAGATGCAAAACATGCACTCCTTCCACCTTCCCTATAAATACCCTCCTAATAGTCATTAGGAGGGTGGTTAGATAGTTTTTAGCTAGTTTTCACTTTTTCATTTTCTCTAGTTTTAGAGAGAGAAAGTCTTAAACTTTCTCTCACTAAGTTTCATCTTTTTCTTTTAATATTTCAAGATTAAACACTTTGTATTGCTTATTTTTATTAATCAAGTTCCATTTTAAGCTTTTAATCCTTAATCTCATTCTACTTTTCTTTGATTTTAGATTAATTTTGGTGCGATTATCATATGATCTGTGTTGTTCTAATTGATTTCGTGCTTAAAAAGTTAATCTTTTGATCATTTCATAAGGTTTCATTTGATTAAGCTTTAAGACTTTTGTGCTTATTGGCTTATTTTTATGATTAGCTTATTTGTTTATAAAAGTTTTCCTTAAAAAGTTTATGTTTTTATTGTTTGATCCAAAAGTTTGTTTATTTTCGGGTTAGATAAGTTGACAAGTGCTTATTCGATCCGGTTTAGTGATTGATTCGATTTAGTTTGGTGATAAGCTTATTATATAGCTTATTCATTAGCTTATAGCCGAATCCCTTAGATTTCAGAAAGGGTTATAAAGCCCCTTTCCGATTGGTATTTTCCGACCAGACAGCCTCCCCTCTTTCCGATTGATCAAATCGGAAAAGGGTTTTGACTTTCCGACCACACCACAAGTATTCCGATCTAGCCATTGTTACATATTCCGATTGTGGAGTTTCTGCACATTCCGATTGGGTATTTTTGCAAGTATTCCGATTTGGTCAAGTTTAATATTCCGATAGGTGCAATTTTCTGGACATTCCGATTGGGGCTTTTCCCAATATTCCGATAAGTAGGATTTGCCATTATTCCGATTGATATCATTTTGTGGACATTCCGATCTGAACCCTTCCCATATTCCGATTGTGTGCATCATTCCCCACATTCCGACCACCAGATCGGAATACATTCTGATCTGGACTTGTTTTAGCTTATTCCGATTGAGTTGTTTTGGTGTATTCCGATCTTACTTTCTTTTAGTACTTTTCAACTAAGTTCTTATTTTTAGAAAGTTTTCCAAGTGTTAGTTTTATTTAGTGTGCTAGTACTTTTCCATTGTTATCTTTAAGTTTACAAGCATTTATTTTTATTCGTCATTTTAGTATTAATCTTTATTCTTCCATTTTACTCAACGACACTTTAATTACTTGCTTATAGTTTAAAAATAGATAATCAAAACCAAACCATTCTCTTGATTCACCAAAAGACGATTGAGTCACACTTAAGACCGGTTTTCAATTCGAAAGGATTCGGTTTAACGAACTTTCATACTCGGTGTAAAAATCCAAGTATTAAATGGCGCCGCTGCCGGCTCTTTTTGTTACGATTAACGGTTTTTAGTGAGAGACACATTGAATTTTGGGATCCGTTCTTTGAACGTTATTTTCCTTGCTTTAAAAATTTTTTAAAAATCCAAAAAATAATAAAACTCTTCAAAAATACAAAAACATTAAAAAATCATAAAAAACAATTCTTTTCCAAAGGTTTTGTACCAAAAAGATTATATAGATATTCTTTGTGTATATTTTTCTTCTGCAGGTGTATGCGTACTAGATCTTCGAACTATTCTGAGCCCGAGACTCGTGAAGATTTAGATATGGCTGGTGTTAATAACAACAATAACAACCCACCTCAACCCAATTTGAATAATAATAACAACAACAACAACAATGTCCACCTACCTGATTTACGAACGATGGAGGAATTGTGTCAACCCACCATGAACGGACGCGGAGGCCCGATTGCGCCAATGCACGTCACAGCTCAGGAGTTTTCGTTGAAGCATCACATGATCCAGCAAGTGCAAACGAACCCATTTCGTGGAATTCCGGATGATGATGCCAACAAACACCTCGACAAATTCATTACCATTACCCAAAGCATGAAGTGCTCCGGTGTTTCTATGGATGACCTTCGCCTCCAACTTTTTCCCCACTCGCTTTCTCACCATGCCGAAAAATGGTTTGACCGTCTTCCTAAGAATTCTATTCATACGTGGAATGACATGACTCAACGCTTTTTATCGCGCTACTTTCCCCCATCCATGGTCACTAGCCTTCATAACCAAATCAGTGGATTCATGCAAGAGAATGATGAATCGCTTTTCGATGCTTGGGAACGATACAATGATTTGATCGACCGCTGTCCAAATCACAATATGCTCCCCGTCACTCTCATTGACACCTTCTACAATGGTCTCACTTTTCGTGATCGTGACACGATCAATGCCGCTGCCGGTGGTACCTTTATGAAAAGGAGACCGGAGGAGTGTCGAGAGTTGATTGAAAACATGACTACTCACCACAAGAATTGGGATTCATCCGCATCCTCAAGATCTAATCAGAGAGTCAATGTTTCATCTACTACCTCCAATCCTGAAATGACTGAAATTTCTCGACAACTCGCTGAAATGAACAAGAATTTAATGGCCATGGCCACAAACCACTTTCAACAAGCTAAAGCCGTTGCTATTTCTTGTGACATATGTGGTGGTCCTCATTCTTATAATGATTGTCCTTCTACCCAAGCCAATTTTTCTGAAAACGTTAACGCAGCTTACGGCACTTATCCTACGGGAGGCTATCAAGCCCGCCCGCAAGGAGACCGTGGCTTGCTAAGTTATCGTTCCAACAATTTTCTTGCTCCTCCTGGTTTCCCTCCTGCAAACCAAAACCAACAACAAAGCTACAACCAATCCCAACCTCGTGCACACAATCAATATCAATCCCAACGAAACCCATACCCAACTCAAGGAAATTCTCAAGCTTACCAAGCTCCACCTCTCAATCAACCGATGGCAGTGAGTCCAGATGTCGAGACATTCATGAAGACTAATCGGGAGATGGTGACGAATCTTCAGAGTCAAGTCTGCAACTTGAAGGGCGAAATAGCGAAACAAGGGAACGATATTCGAGCCGAGCTAAGGAATGACATGGCCAAACACAACAATGAAATTAATGCAAACATGCAAAACTCTTTTAATAATCAAGCGGTTCACCTTCGTGATATGATTGGTTCGCTCATCCAAGGTAATCAACCCTCTTCTTTGGGTACTCTTCCGAGTAATACCGTTGCGAATCCAAGAGGGGAGATGAAAGCAATCACCACTCGTAGTGGAAAAGGTTATATGGAACCCGAGCTTCCTACACCTCCACCCGTGATTGTGAACAAGGAAAACGAGCAACTTTCCTCACCTCCTTCACCTTCTGACCCCATTTCCCCACCACCCGTGGTTGTGAGTGATCCTATTCCCTTAAAGCCTTCTTCTTCATCCAATATACCTTATCCTTCAAGGTTGAGGAAAGAGAAGCAAAAGAGCAAGGATGATATTCAGGTTTCAAACTTTCTAAAAATGTTTAAACAATTGAATTTTAACATCTCTTTTGCCGAGGCTCTCGCTCACATGCCCAAATACGCTAAGATGTTTAAAGATCTTCTAAGTGATAAGGAAAAGCTTCTTGACATCGCTCAGACCCAACTTAATGAGAACTGCTCCGCAGTGCTCTTTAGGAAATTGCCCACCAAACTTGGTGATCCGGGTCGCTTCTTGATTCCTTGCAACTTCCCGGGAGTAGAGAATTTCATGGCCCTAGCCGATCTAGGTGCCAGTATAAACTTAATGCCTTTAAGTGTTTGGAAGCAATTATCTCTCCCCGAGCTAGTCCCCACCAAAATGACTTTGGAATTAGCCAACCGTACGGTTGCTTATCCAGTGGGGATAGCCGAAGATGTCTTTGTTGGCGTCGACAAATTCACCTTCCCGGCGGATTTTGTCGTCGTTGACTACGAGATGGATCCCCGTGTTCCATTAATCGTTGGACGTCCATTCCTGAGGACCGGTCGCACTCTCATTGATGTAGCCGCGGGCGAAATAATCATGAGAGTTGGTGACGATAAAATTGTCTTCAACATGGGTAAGATTTCTAAGCAACCTTATTCATATGAGAGTGTTAATGCTATTGATGTTCTCGATGCGGCTTGTGAAGAAAATTTTCATGATGCTTGCAAAAGTACTCTCTCTTCTCTACCCAATGTTGAGACCGTTGCCTCAATTGCTCCATCATTGACTCCTTTTGGAGAAAGTGACTTAGATGATTTCGAAGCTAGCTTGGGTCCTCTTGATATTAAGTATGATAATTTGTCCACCAATTGGGATGAAGACATTCGTACTATTGAGAGACTTCTCAATGAGGACCCGTTTTATCCTCCTGCTCCTAAAGAGGTGACTAATGATGACCCATCGTTAGTTTCACCATCTATTGAGGATCCTCCCACTCTCGAGCTTAAGGACCTACCTCCTCATCTTGAGTACGTTTTCCTGGAAGACAACGAGAAGTTACCGGTCATCATCGCAAAGGACCTGAAAGAAGACGAAAAAGCCCGACTTGTCGCCGTGTTGAAGAAGCATAAAAGAGCTATCGCTTGGAAAATCTCCGACATCCGTGGAATTGATCCTCACTTCTGCACACATAAAATTCTCATGGAGGACGACTTTAAGCCCACAATTCAAAGCCAACGAAGGGTGAATCCTAAAATCCATGAAGTCATCAAAAAAGAGCTTATCAAACTTCTTGATGCGGGTATGATTTACCCTATTTCAGATTCACCATGCGTTAGTCCAGTCCATTGTGTGCCTAAGAAAGGCGGTATCACCGTTGTGCCCAATGCAAACAACGAGTTGATTCCTACCCGTCTCGTTACTGGGTGGAGAGTTTGTATAGACTACCGCAAACTCAATGATGCCACGAGAAAGAATCATTTCCCTCTACCTTTTATGGACCAAATGCTTGAACGTTTAGCGGGTAATGAATATTAATGCTTTCTTGATGGTTTCTCGGGTTATTTTCAAATACCCATCGATCCCCAAGATCAAGAGAAGACAACATTCACTTGTCCCTATGGCACATTTGCTTATAAAAGGATGCCTTTTGGCTTATGCAATGCCCCCGGGACTTTCCAAAGGTGCATGTTGGCTATCTTTCATGATATGGTTGAGCAAACCATTGAAGTCTTCATGGATGATTTCTCGGTCTTCGGGGATTCCTTCTCTTCTTGCCTTGCCAATTTGGAACGTATGCTTAAGCGGTGCGAAGACACTCGCCTTGTTCTGAATTGGGAAAAATGCCATTTTATGGTAAAAGAAGGCATTGTGCTAGGACACAAAATCTCTAAAGCCGGTCTTGAAGTCGACCGTGCTAAAGTAGATGTCATAGCCAAATTACCTCCACCTTCAACCGTGAAGGGTGTGAGAAGTTTTCTGGGTCATGCGGGCTTCTATCGTCGTTTCATTCAAGATTTCTCTAAAATCGCTCGCCCGATGACCCACCTATTGGAAAAAGACACTCCATTTATCTTTTCTAAAGAGTGTCTCGAAGCCTTCAATCTTCTTAAGGATAAGCTAACTAAGGCACCGGTCTTGGTTACCCCTAATTGGGAGCTGCCTTTTGAATTGATGTGCGATGCTAGCGACTTTGCTATTGGTGCGGTTTTGGGCCAAAGAGTGAATAAACTCTTCCAACCAATCCACTATGCTAGCAAAACAATGACGGGGGCCCAATTGCATTATACGACAACCGAAAAGAGCTTTTAGCTGTTGTCTATGATTTTGAGAAATTTCGCCCCTATCTTGTTTTATCCCCCACCATCGTATACACGGACCATTCCGCGTTGAAGTACTTGATGAAAAAGCATGATTCTAAGCCAAGACTTCTTCGCTGGGTTTTACTCCTTCAAGAATTCAACATTGAAATTCGTGACAAGAAGGGAGCCGAAAACCTGGCCGCGGATCATCTGAGCAGACTTGAGGATCCATATCAAGGGGATCATCCGAATAAAGAGATCAATGACTCTTTCCCCCTTGAGACCTTAATGTCTATAAATCTCAATCTTGATGGCACCCCGTGGTTTGCGGACATTGCAAACTACTTAGCGGGTGGAATTCTCATCAAAGGGTTAACATCCCAACAAAAGAAGAAGTTCTTGAATGATGTTAAGACTTACTTTTGGGATGACCCTTATCTATTCAAATAATGTGCTGATCTGATCATTCGTCGATGTGTTGACGGACCGGCAGCTTTTGACATTCTCCAAGCTTGCCACAAAGGACCCACCGGTGGTCACTTTGGTCCCAACTACACCGCTAAAAAAGTGTTTGATTCTGGATTCTATTGGCCCACCATTTATCGTGATGCTCACGAAATGGTTAAGCATTGTGATGCTTGCCAACGTCAAGGCAAGATTACACATAAGGATGAGATGCCTCAAAATTTCATACAGGAATGTGAAATCTTTGATGTATGGGGCATCGACTTTATGGGGCCATTTCCATCTTCCAAAGGGAACAAGTACATCCTCGTCGCCGTTGACTACGTTTCTAAATGGGTTGAAGCCAAGGCTCTTCCTACGAATGATGCGAGGGTGGTTGTGAACTTTTTGAAGCAGCTTTTCGCTCGATTTGGCGTTCCTCGTGCTATCATCAGTGACCGCGGGACTCATTTTTGCAATGATCAATTTGCAAGAGTCATGGCTAAGTATGGTGTCACTCACCGTCTTTCCACCGCCTATCATCCCCAAACCAATGGGCAAGCCGAGATATCCAACCGTGGATTGAAGCGAATTTTGGAGCGTACTGTGGGAGAGCATCGCGCCGCGTGGGCCGATAAGTTAGATGATGCTCTGTGGGCTTTCCGTACTGCTTACAAGACCCCGATCGGTTGTACACCTTATCGTCTTGTGTACGGGAAAGCGTGCCACCTCCCCATCGAGCTAGAACATAATGCGCACTGGGCCTTGAAGTGGGCTAACTTCGACATTAATAAATCCGGTGATCATCGCAAGATTCAACTCAACGAGCTCAATGAACTGAGGAATGAAGCTTATGACAACTCGCTGATCTACAAGGAGAAGACGAAGAGCATTCATGACGCAAAAATCAAGAACCGAGAGTTCCACGTTGGTGATCAAGTCTTACTCTTTAACTCTCGGTTGAAGATCTTCTCTGGCAAGTTGAAGAGCCGCTGGTCTGGTCCATTCACCGTCGCCAAAGTCTTTCCATATGGGACCATTGAGCTTTCTCAGCCGAATGGGCCCAGTTTCAAGGTGAATGGCCAGCGTCTGAAGCTGTACTTTGGTGAGGACATCTCTCACGAGATGATTCCATCCCTCACCATGTTCCCCATGAACTAAATTGGGTCGAGTCAGGCTCGTGACTCGGTGAACAAAAACAAGCGCTTCTCGAGAGGCAACCCGTGATCTATCCTTTACTTCTTTCATAATAAGTGTAGGGGAACCCCGCATATGTTTGTTGTCTTGTTTCTTGTGCTGTGCAGGGATTAAAGCTTCGAAGAGCATCTTGATGACTTTTGACGAACCGTGATACCGTGTTCCCATCTTCCTGGTTTTATCCTAAACTCTTGTGATTCAATATTTCATATTTTATATGTTCATATTTAATTCACTTTAGTTGTCCTTTCCTTAGCATGATTTAAACAAAGTGCACAATGTCATAAGTGTAGGGGCGTTTACTCCCACATGCTTAAACATTGAGGACAATGTTTATCTCAAGTGTAGGGGGGACTTCTATCGAAGTAAGTGGTCATTTCCATGAATTTGCCCTCATTTTAACCGGAAAATTGGATTTTTCGACATTTTTCAAAAATTTTAATCTATTTTAGCCTAGTTGTATAGTTGTACTTTCCTTTATTATGGTTATTTTCTTTTTTTTTACTTAAATAAAGTGGTTTTAAATTTTTCTTAGTCGTGAACATTTTGACTCAACCCGAGTTTACTTACCTAAGTTTACTCTAGCTAGTATCCTTAACATGTTTAAGTCAAGTTTTACTAGGCTTTTATATAGGGAGCTATAAAACGCGAAAGTCTTAACTCTCACGGGTTAAGAACAAGAACTTTTCGCAAGTTCCTATAATTGATCCTAGAGAGTCGTTTATCAAGGGAACTTTAAAATGCGATTTCTAAACTTGAAAAAGTCTAAGAATTTGCAAGATCCTATAGGCGACTCGAAAACCCAAAACTTTGATTTAATAGGCTAAGCATCCACGAGTCTCATTCCTTGAGATTTTAAACTGTGGAGGACGAGAGATGATAGAGTCAATTATAAGTTCGGTATTCTTTCGTGAATTTATGTGAGTTAATTATAAGCCTATTCTCCCTCCGCTTGTTAATAAATTTATCTGCAATAAATAAGGTTGTACGATTTAAAAGGTTACTTAGCTTCTAGCCCCAGATCGTTTAAAAGTTGCTCGGTACGGATTAGAGTTCATAGCCAAGGCATAACTTATTGAAGCGGGATGCGAAGATCGGCGAGTCCGAAAAGGCCCTAACAAGGCATGAGGGCTACATTTTGTTGCTAAATATCCAAAAGTGATGTGAAGAATCATTTATCGAAAATCAATATGAAGGATCGAGACACACGACGAAAAGCAAGAACTCCCCAAAAGTCATGGAGAAGTCTATCCGAAAAGACCCTAACAAGGTATGAGGATAAATAGACCCAAGTCCTAAAAGGAGGCGGATCGTTGTATATCAAAGTCCAAAATAAAGATTGGAGAAAAATGAAGAAGTCGTGGTCTAAAGATGTAGAATCTCTTAAAACTTTAAGTGAAGAAATTTCTATTATGAAGAGAAGACCATAATTTCAAGAACGTCTCTCAAAGATTCGAAGTATGAAGTCGCTGCCAAATATCGGTCCGAGAAAGGTCTCAAATCGTGAAGCGAGTTATGCCAAGATATGAACTTTATGAGGTCCCGAGAAGCAGTTTTAAAAGATTTGGTCCTTTAGCTAACTATTGATTAAATCGTTCACCTTATTTTCGGCCTAAATAACTATCGAAATAAGTCAAACAATGCATCCTCGTGATCATTCAAAACAAAAATAAAATATAAGAGATACACCTAGGAATAAGGGAGTCTAAGTGAGTAATTGGCCCACATGAGTTCGTGATAGTTTGCTAACTTATAATAACAATGATCTCGTTTTTAAGCTTGGTATGGGGAACGTGAAACTTGAGGATGATAAATGTTCATGGCCGCCAAAACCCAATGTAAGTTTTTAATTTCTTTACTTATTTCTATCTTTTATGTTTAGTAATTAATAAAGGCCAACGTGGGTTATTTATGATGGAAAATGTAAACCGTGCTTTAAAAATTAATGCATTGCATGAGGGCATTGCAATGGTCAAGTGTAGAGGATTTAATAAGTGTGAAAACACTTATCCTTTTACCACTTATTTCCAATAATAACAAGACCAAAACGTGTGATTTATGTCGTAAAAGTCGGAATTATGCGTGGTTTGTGTTTTTATTGTGTTTTAGGACCAAAATATGAAAAAGGAAGAAAACACGGGTTTTCACGGGCTTTTATCGAAGAAAACGGGAAAAGACGAAGTCAAAAGATCAAGAGTGCAAAAAGAACGGAAGTCCAAGGCCTATTCTGAATATTTATCGAAGAAAAAGTCTAAAGACGGAAGTTTAACGAAGTCGAAGAACTTAAGTCTAATAGAAGAAGAAAATTAAAAGACAAGTTCAAATCCCGAGACGACAAAGACAAAGAATTAAAGTCGAGTCGAGAAAACGTGAAGAAAGCAAGAAAGAAGATGCAACACATGCACTCCTTCCACCTTCCCTATAAATACCCTCCTAATAATCATTAGGAGGGTGGTTAGATAGTTTTTAGCTAGTTTTCACTTTTTCATTTTCTCTAGTTTTAGAGAGAGAAAGTCTTAAACTTTCTCTAACTAAGTTTCATCTTTTTCTTTTAATCTTTCAAGATTAAACACTTTGTATTGCTTATTTTCATTAATCAAGTTCCATTTTAAGCTTTTAATCCTTAATCTCATTCTACTTTTCTTTGATTTTAGATTAATTTTGGTGCGATTATCATATGATCCGTGTTGTTCTAATTGATTTCGTGCTTAAAAAGTTAATCTTTTGATCATTTCATAAGGTTTCATTTGATTAAGCTTTAAGACTTTTGTGCTTATTGGCTTATTTTTATGATTAGCTTATTTGTTTATTAAAGTTTTCCTTAAAAAGTTTATGTTTTTATTGTTTGATCCAAAAGTTTGTTTATTTTCGGGTTAGATAAGTTGACAAGTGCTTATTCGATCCGGTTTAGTGATTGATTCGATTTAGTTTGGTGATAAGCTTATTATATAGCTTATTCATTAGCTTATAGCTGAATCCTTAGATTTCGGAAAGGGTTATAAAGCCCCTTTCCGATTGGTATTTTCCGAGCAGACAGCCTCCCCTCTTTCCGATTGATCAAATCGGAAAAGGGTTTTGACTTTCCGACCACACCCACAAGTATTTCGATCTAGCCATTGTTACATATTCCGATTGTGGAGTTTCTGCACATTCCGATTGGGTATTTTTGCAAGTATTCTGATTTGGTCAAGTTTAATATTCCGATAGGTGCAATTTTCTGGACATTCCGATTGGGGCTTTTCCCAATATTCCGATAAGTAGGATTTGCCATTATTCGGATTGATATCATTTTGTGGACATTCCGATCTGAACCCTTCCCATATTCCGATTATGTGCATCATTCCCCACATTCCGACCACCAGATCGGAATACATTCCGATTTGGACTTGTTTTAGCTTATTCCGATTGAGTTGTTTTGGTGTATTCCGATCTTACTTTCTTTTATTACTTTTCAACTAAGTTCTTATTTTAAGAAAGTTTTCCAAGTGTTAGTTTTATTTAGTGTGCTAGTACTTTTCCATTGTTATCTTTAAGTTTACAAGCATTTATTTTTATTCGTCATTTTAGTATTAATCTTTATTCTTCCATTTTACTCAACGACACTTTAATTACTTGCTTATAGTTTAAAAATAGATAATCAAAACCAAACCATTCTCTTGATTCACCAAAAGACGATTGAGTCACACTTAAGACCGGTTTTCAGTTCGAAAGGATTCGGTTTAACGAACTTTCATACTCGGTGTAAAAATCCAAGTATTACTGACCATATGAATGCTATACTTGGTGTGTATACCGATCTTGATCAATATTGTCATGTAGCATGTCTAGTGTCAGAATCGAACGAGAAATGTCGCAATCTTAAAGTAGAGCTTTCGAAACAAATTCAGTTATATAACAAACTCTCGAAAAGTTTTTCCCAACTTGAGAAACACTCCATTTCACTTAAACATGCTTCACAAAAAGGTGATAAATCTCATAATCATAGAAAGTGTCAAGAAATGGCAGCATCTTCATTTCGTATTTTAAATGAAAAAGATTTTGAAATAAAGGATTTGAAAGCTCAACTACAAGAAAGAGACATGGCAATCAATGAGTTACAAAACCTCATTGAGAAACTGAAAGGGAAGTCTGATTTAGGTAAACCATCCGCTGCTCGTCAACCGAATGCGGTTAAATGCCCTAAATCATCTATTTTGGGCAAACCCCCACAGACTTTGCCTAAGCTAGGAACTGATAAGAGCACAAATGTGATAGCACCTGGAATGTACAAGATGAACACTAGGTCCACTCAAACTGGAACATCGGGGTTACCTCAGAATACTAGGAAAACTCATCAACGTGTGTCTTCTTCTACAGGAGTAACTCCCACTACTAGCGTTAGCGGACCACGGCTTAAGAGCACTAGAATTAAAGATAGAGTCATGCCTAACAATAGTCAAGGGAAGAAGAAGGAATTAGAAGATCACCGTAGGAATTTTAAGTTTTCTAAGAATAAAACGTCTGTAACTGCATGTAATGACAGTTTGAATGTTAAGACTTCGAATGTTGAATTTGTTTGTGTTAAAAATGTGGAAAATGTGTTCGTACTTTCAATCATGATGCTTGTGCTTTTAATCATAACGGCGTGAATGCTAGAACTAGGAAGCCTATTCTTGTGCCCACTAGTACTAGAAAACCCACAAAAACTTTGAACCAATCCACTGCTCAACCACTTAAGAAGCTAAGTGCGTTAGAATCCACTACTCTACGTAAACAAAAAATGTTAACGAAGCTTTATGAGAACATGAGTAGGACATGTAAACAGGGGTACTCAAGATTCACACCACCTGGATACAAATGGGTACCTAAGACAACCACTATTCTAATTGGGTCTATGAATGTTAATTTTCCTTTTGAATCTATGTCTACTAATATTTTGGAACCCACTTCTATCAAGGGCTCCCATTTGTCAAACTCTACATTGTCTTCTAATGCTTATGCAGCTCTTCGAGATCATTCTCTTCATAATGGACTCTGGGTGCACAAAGCACATGACGGGCAATCTCAAACTTCTAATTAACTTCGTGGAGAAGTTTCTGGGTACGGTACGGTTTGGAAATGATCAGTTTGCACCGATACTCGGATATGGAGACTTGGTTCAAGGGAATATCACTATAAAACGGTTTTATTACGTCGAGGGACTGAATCACAATTTATTCACGGTTGGTCAATTTTGTGATGCGGATTTGTAAGTGGCTTTTCGGAAAACTACTTGCTATGTTAGAGACTACGATGAGAATGACCTTCTTACAGGTTCTCGTGGTTCTTATCTCTACACAGTAACTCTTCAAGATACATCTTCAACAAATCCAATTTGCTTAATGGCGAAAGCTACATCCTCTCAAGCATGGTTATGGCATCAACGATTGTCACATCTCAACTTTGACACCATCAACTTGCTTTCGAATAATGATATTGTGACCGGTCTTCCTAAATTAAAATTCGTCAAAGACCATCTTTGTTCTTCTTGTGAGTTGGGGAAAGCAAAATGGAAGTCTTTCAAAACAAAGACTACCCCAAGCTCAAAAGGACGATTGGAACTTCTACACATGGATTTATGTGGTCCCATGCGTGTAGAGAGTATTAACGGGAAAAAGTATATTCTCGTGATTGTTGATGATTACTCTAGATACACATGGAGTTTCTTCTTAAGGTCCAAGGATGAAACACCAGAGGTTCTCAAAAACTTTCTCAAGATGATACAACGCAATCTTCAATCTCAAGTCTTAACCGTAAGAACGGATAGGGTACTGAATTTTTGAACAAGAATTTGCAATCTTAATTTCAAGAAGAAGGCATCGAACATCAAACGTCTATTGCTCTAACTCTTGAACAAAACGGCGTTGTCGAAAGACGGAACCGCACCTTGGTTGAGGCAGCTCGAAAAATGCTTTCTGCTTCAAAATTACCACTATTCTTCTGGGCTGAAGCAATTGCAACTGCCTGTTATACTCAAAATCGTTCTCTCGTCATACCAAGACATGAAAAGACACCTTAACACATCATCAATGACAGGAAACCTACAGTTAAATTCTTTCACGTATTTGGATCTTTATGCTACATTCTTAAAGACGGTGAGAATCTCGACAAGATGAAAGAAAAAGGTGTTGCATGTATTTTTGTGGGGTATGCTACGTTGTCGAAAGGATATCGAGTTTACAACAAGACAACAAAGATTATTATAGAAACAATTCATGTGAACTTTGACGAATTTCCACAAATGGTACTTGAACACAACAGCTCAAGTCCCGCACCTCATTGTCCACCAATGGCACCTACACAAAACAGTGTACGTCCCGTGCAAGAATGTCAAGAAAGTACTACAGCAGACTCGACGGATACAACACAAATGAATGAGTTGGTTGATTTATATGATCCAATGTTTGATGAATATTACTATGGAAACAATCAAGTTGTGTCAAAGCCTTCCGCTGTCAATACTGCTGATGCACCTGAACAAAATCAACAAGACACAACTGCCTCTACTTCAGCAACCGTTGCTCAAGAGACTATTCCATTGGATACTCAACAAACTCAAGAAACTGTCATACAACCAACATCACCAACCGTCAATGCTGAAGGAGGAAACAACAATCAAGCAGTCGATGCACAACCTGACGAAGAAGAATTTATCAACCCGTTCGGTATACCGATACACGAAGTCGGAGAGTCTTCTACTCAACATGTTAATTCGTCCAACATGCATACATTCTACCAAAGATATCCATCCACTCACCATTGGACTCGTGATCATCCATTGGAGCAAGTAATTGGAAATCCTTCACAACCGGTTCGAACACGCAAACAACTCACCACCGATGGCGATGTATGTATGTATGCACTCACCGTGAGTTCAACTGTACCTACTAACATCAAACAAGCCATGACTGATCATGCGTGGATTGAATCAATGCAAGACGAAATTCATCAGTTTGAACGCCTAAATGTTTGGGAACTTGTTGACAGACCTTATGGAATCTCGCTTTTAGATTTAAAATGGATCTGGAAAAACAAACTGGATGAAGAACAAAAAGTCATAAAAAACAAATCTCGTCTTGTAGTTAAGGGGTATCGTCAACAAGAAGGGATATATTTCGATGAATCATTCACTCCAGTTGTTCGTAAGGAAGCTGTCAGGATATTCCTTGCTTATGCTGCATATAAGGGCTTCACAGTTTTTCAGATGGACGTTAAAACTGCTTTTCTCAACGGTCATTTGAAGGAAGAAGTGTATGTAAATCAGCCGGAAGGATTCATCGATCCTCATCAGCCTGACAAAGTCTATCGTCTCAAGAAGGCTGTATATGGACTTAAACAAGCTCCAAGGGCATGGTACGAAGAACTATCCAACTTCTTGGTCTCGAAAGGATTCTCCAAAGGTTCTATTGATCCTACTCTTTTTATTAATAAATATGGGGAAGACATACTGCTGGTGTAAGTTTATGTTGATGACATTATTTTTGGTTCTACGAACCCAAAACTTTCAAAACGTTTTGAAAAATTAATGCACAGCAGATTTGAAATGTCAATGATGGGGGAGCTAAAATTCTTTTTAGGCCTCCAGATTCATCAATCCCCACGTGGTATCTTCATAAACCAAGCTAAGTATGCTCAAGAGATACTTAAAAAGCATGGTATGACCTCATGTGCTCGCGTTGGTACACCATTTTCGACCACATCCCTAGACGCTGACTTGTAATCATATCCCGTAGATCAAACGCGATATCGCAGTATGATCGGGTCACTTATGTACCTTACAGTCAGCAGGCCTGATATTCATCATGCCACATGCTATTGTGCACGATATCAAGCCATACCTACTCAAAAGCACCTCAAAGAGGTTAAACGGATCTTTCGGTACCTTAAGAATACCATTCACATGGGACTCTGGTATCCGAAGGGAACCGGTTTTCATCTAACATCTTTTTCAGATTCTGATCACGCAGGTTGCCTTGATAGTCGAAAAAGCACTTCTGGTAGCGTACAATTTCTAGGGGAAGACAAACTTGTGAGCTGGTCGTCAAAGAAGCAGGATTGCACTTCGCTCTCATCAGCTGAAGCAGAATATGTGGCTCTATCCGCGTGTTGTGCTCAAGTCCTCTGGATGAGAACTCAACTCACGGATTATGTCTTCCATTTTGATAAAATACCTATGCATTGTGACTAAAAGTCGGCCATAGCCATCTCTTGCAATCCGTTTCAACACTCCCGTACCAATCACATCGCAGTCAGATATCACTTCATCAAGGAACAAATGGAACGTGGTATCGTGGAATTATACTTTGTCGAACTGAGTACCAGATACCTGACTTGTTTACAAAAGCCCTATCTCAAAATAGGTTTCAATATCTCGTTGGCCGTCTTGGTATGAAGTATATGACTCCCGAAGACTTTGAAGTTTTGGCAAATGAAGCTGCTTGATTTTTCTCTCATAATGACTTCTAAGCACATCACATCTTAGGACTCGGACATCAAATAAGGAAAGTTTATCACGGACGATAACTTATCCTTCTCAACGAGAAATTAATATTTCTCGGTCATGAGATTCCTATAAAAACATTCAAAGTTTTTAAGTTCATGAAAAACGACTTCTAAGTAAATGTCAGCTTAGAACTCGTACTTCCACTTAAGGAAAGTTTATCACGGATGATAAATTATCCTTCACAACGGGAAATTAATTTTTCTCGGTCATGAGCTAGTCACAAAACATTCAAAGTTTTGAGCTCATGTAAATCAGATTTTGTTTTAAAACCGTTGAACACAATTTTTCAAGAATTTCTCAAAAGATGTTTCTAAATCTTTCAAAATTATGTGTTCAACACTCCCTTCCTCGTATGTGGTTTTCATATCTCAAAATTGTCATATGTTATTTTGATCAATTTTTGAGGGGGAGCGTTTTAAAATCAAGCCTTTTAATGTTGTTGGGTACATCTCTAAAATTGTCATATTTTATGTATCCAACACATTCCGAAAATGATATTAAATCTGTCATATATATTATTGGTAAAGGCATCTCAACTCCGTACCTCAACATATATTGTGGTGCCGTTTTTCTAAAATTTTGTCAAATTTTGTCTCAAGACACACATATATTGTTGAGGGGGAGCGACCCGACTGAAAAAGTTCCATGATTCATGCGTGCACACATGTTTCTCTCCCGTCGATTTTTCGGAAATTGTCATATTTTAATCAATTGGTATCTCTAATATTATGTTTTTATATTAGAGATAGGGGAGAAAATGTGATTAAAATGTAATATATCGCAACAAGTGATCTTAAAGACTAAAGTGCAACTCTTTCCTTCACATGCCAAACTATTTCGTATATCGATGCATGTGTGTAGGGGGGATATTCGGAAATGTAAAACTTTCAAGTGTTAAAAGTTTTGATTTTGTCAAACACTTTGAATGATTTTCAATGGTTTATGGTTACGATCTATACCCAAAACAACCTACTATCCACGACAGAACGATGGAGTCAAAAGGTGGTTTAGTATAGGAAACTAAGTCCTATGATCCAACCAGAACCGGAGGGATCTACCCAAGGACATTCCATAGCTAGAAATAGTTGTCCTTAGGAAAGATGGAGTTGAATGAAGCTGAATGCGGACCAATTACTTAAGTTAGCACTGGAACAATCACAACAAGGTGCTAGTGATGACGTATTGGTAAGCATTGAAGGAGTTGAATATTCTATGCAACCTAGGCAGAAACCGGGTCAATACATCTATTGAAGACAAGTCATCATAGACCCAGTGATGCAATGTACAACCCTTTCCAGCCATTCGATTTTCTCTCAAAAGAAACTTGTCTCATTGTCACGGAGATCAACACGTATATATTGACTTTCTCACTCCGAGTTAGTTAATATTGAAAAGGTGGCAGTCTGCTCCAGCCTCCGATTACCAAAATGCACTTATTGAGTCTAGAGCTAAAAGAGATCAATCTATCATCTCATTAGGACACAATCGAGTCCTACGCATTATCTTTGTGATATTGCCAGAACATCTGAGTGATACGATTCACAAAGAAGATGGAAATCCTGCTTGAGCCAGCATTAAACAAGCTCATGGTAGGTAACTTGTGCGATTCTACACGAATCAAACTTGTGAGAACTGGAAAGCAACTAAGTTTTGATTCTTAATTGATTCAAACTTGATTCCAAGTTTCTTCACAAAATCCGTGTGATCTTGCCAGAACATTCAGAGTCACACTCATTAGTGTTCACAGTGACGAATGGAAATCCTTCCAGTGTCAACATCAAACAGCACTGCGGTAGGTGACTCGTAAGATTCTCTATGAATCAAGCTTGTGACAAACTGGAAAGCAACAATGGTGCGATTCTTTTAGAATCAAACTTGTTCCAGGAATTCTGAATTGACGAATCTAATCAGACGGATAATTTATCCTTATGATTCACTCTTTACGTTCGTAGTCTGCTTTGAGACGGTCGAGTAAAGAGAACTGGCTATTACCACCGGGAAACCCTGTCAAGGAGGTTCTTAATCGAATCTACCCGATCACAGGTACGATATCTGATACCGTCTAACGGTCTTCACCGACCGAAGGTAAAATGCTACCGAGTTAGGATGAAATGTTCAAAGCCATTTTATCTGTGTCTATATATGTTGCTGCATATCAAGAATGTGGCGTAGCTGTGTACTAACCGATGTCGATTCAGAAGTCACAAGAGCACAAGATGGCGAGAATCAAGATACCTAAGAATGTAAGAATGTAAAAGGGTTATCTTAGTCACAAGGAGCACATATGAAGATCTCAAGCACTCAAAGTCAAACGACAAAGGCTCAAGATAAAGATCACAAAAGCATGAAGGAACAAAACCGTTACAAACAAGATCAAGACCAAGATAAAAGACCAAAGTAGGAAGATCTCCTCTACAAGAATGTATTCACTCAATCATCTTATGCTTTTTAAGATGACCGATACATTGGGGGAGATTGTTAGCCCTATATTTTATATAGTCAAACAAGAATGTAATAGGTCATCTTAGTCATTAATGGTCATGTATTGTAATAGGATTAGTCGGGTTAACCGGGCTTGGACTTTAAGCTAATATTATATAAGTTAGGGGCGTAAGCCCAAGACAAAGCCAAGCCCAGCCCATGTTACTTAACCCACGGCCCAACACAGCCTAGGGTATATATACCCTCTTCTATGTGTGGAAGAGGGTGTTGGTTAGCATTTGATTTCTCTCTCTAAAAGTGTTTAATCATCCAATAATCTCTCTTATTTCTCTCTCTACTTTTCTACTCTTTATCTCTCTAAATATCATCTTATATTGTGTTATGGATTGAAGTGGGATTAACAGTTAATTATGAGCTTTTTCTCCCATCGCTTGCTAATAAATATAATTGCAATAAGTAAGGTCGTACGATTTGAAAAGTTACTTAGCTTCTAGCACAAGATCGTTTAAAATTTGCTCGGTATTAATTAGAGTTCATAGCCAAGGCATAACTTATTGAAGCGGGATGCGAAGATTGGCGAGTACGAAAAGGCCCTAACAAGGCATGAGGGCTACATTTTGTTGCTAAAGATTCAAAGTGATGTGAAGAATCATTTATCAAAAATCAATATGAAGGATCAAGACACACGACAAAAAGAAAATACTCCCCTAAAGATCATGGAGAAGTGTATCTGAAAAGACCCTAGCAAGGTATGAGGATAAATAGATCCAAGTCCTAAAAGGAGGCGGATCATTGTATATCAAAATCCCAAATAAAGATTGGAGAAAAATGAAGAAGTCGTGGTCCAAGTATGAAGAATATCTCAAAAACTTCAAGTGAAGAAATTCCTATTATGAAGAGAAGACCATTATTTCAAGAACGTCTCTCAAGATTCGAAGTATGAAGTCAATGCCAAATATCGATCCGAGAAAGGTCTCAAATCATGAAACGAGTTATGACAAGATATGAACTTTATGAGGTTTCGAGAAGCAGTTTTAAAAGATTTTTCCCTTTAGCTAACTATTGATTAAATCGTCCTACTTTATTTTCAGCCTAAATAAACTATCGAAATAAGTCAACAATGCATCCTCGTGATCATTCAAGACAACAATAAAATATAAGAGATACACCTAGGAATAAGGGAGTCTAAGCGAATAATTGAGCCACGTGAGTGATTGTTAGCTTACTAACTTATAATAAAAATGATCTCGTTTTTAAGCTTGGTATGGGGAACGTGAACCTTGAGGGTGATAAACATTCATGACACCAAAGCCCTAATGTAAGTCTTTGATTTCTTTACTTGTTCCGTGCATTAAATATTTTGTAATTTTCTATCTCTTTAAGTTTCCTTAATGTCTTGTGTTTAATAAAGGCCAAGGTGGGTTAATTATGATGGAGAATGTAAATCTTGCTTTGTAACTAATGCATTGCATGAGGGCATTGCAATGGTTAAGTGTAGGGGACTTGATAGGTGTGAAATCACCCATCCTTTTACCATTTATTACAATTAAAAACAAGACCAAAACGTGTATTTGATGTTGTAAAAGTTAGAATTATACGTGGTTTGTGTTTTTATTGTGTTTTAGGACAAAAATATGAAAAAGAAGAAACACGGGCTTTCACGGGCTTTTATCGAAGAAAAAGACAAAAGACGAAGTCAAAAGATCAAGAGTGCAAAAAGAACGGAAGTTAAAGGCCTATTCTGAAGATTTATCGAAGAAAAAGTCTAAAGACGGAAGTTTAACGAAGTCGAAGAACCAAATCTAATAAAAGAAGAAACTTAGAAGACGAGTTCATTTCATATCGACAAATCGCGAGACAACATCGGGAAAGACGAAGAAATTAAAAGATGAGAAGACAAAAAGAAAGAGAAAAGCATCAACACATCCCCTCCTCCTATAAATACCCTCCTAATATGTCATTAGGAGGTGTTAGTTAATTTAAGTCATTAGTTTATTTTTCAAGTTTTAGGAGTAGGAGTAGATTAATTACTTTCTCTCTCTAGATTTATTTCATCTTCTTAAGCTTTCATCTTTAATCTTGTAATCTTGAATCTTTAATTTTCATCTTATTTCAAGCTTCTTATAATCATTCTCATTCTACCTTTCTTGTTTTTAAATCTTATGTTTTGATTAGGTTAATCATATAGTTTGTTTAATCTTTATGCTTATTTTCTCATTGATGTGCTTTTTGATTGTGCTTATTGATTTTCATGTGTTTGATTATTTTTTATTATCGTGTCTAGTGCTTGTTGTTTTATTTTCTTATTTTTAATCAAGTGTTTTTAATAGTTTGTTTTTATAAAAAGTTGATTTTTAATATTTAGATTAGTTAGTGTTTTTAAAGTTTTTAAATTGTGGCTTATTAGCTTTTTCCTAAAATCAGTTTGGTTAAACTTTTGGTTAAGTGCTTAATATATTTTAGCTTATTTTCATTTTGCTTATTTTTATGTTATCCGGGTTTTATAAACACTCTTTTCCCGAACTAGATGTAGAAAAATATTATTCCAGATTAGCTTTTTTTCATTCCGAATAAGATCAGAAAGTTATACATTCCGGATAACATGTGAAATTTGATATTCCGGATAGTGGTAAAAATTGATATTCCGGATAGTGGCTAGCAAGTCCGAATAGTTAAAAAATGTCATTCAGGATAACATGTAGAATCTCATTCCGACTTATATTAAGTAATTACACATTCTGAATAGACATTCAATTCACAACATTCCGAATAACATCAATCAACATTCCGACTAATATCTTACTTTCCCTCCAAAAGTATCTTCGCCCATGGGTAATATGCTTCACTTAGTTAAACATTTGTTCCGTGTCGGTTTAGTTTTATCCGAAAGTCTTTTTTATTTTTGTTTTAAAAGTCAGTTATTTTTAGTTATATTGTTCGTCAAATTTTAGTATTAGTATTTTATCGAAAAGTCTTAGTTTTAATTTTTATTAAGTGCCCACTTTAATATTTGTCTCATTTATTTTTAAAGTAGCCATATAGTCCAATTTCCTTCTTTTTCATTAAGTAAGTTTTATTTTTAATTCGAAAGTTTAGTTTTATTTTCATTTTATTTCAAAATTTATTTTTATTTTATTTTTCTTCTTTATTAAGTTTTATTTTTCTTTATTTTCTTTATTTTCTTTATTAATTTTCACTTGTTATTAGTTTATAACTTTCAAGTTTTCGTTTTTAGTTTAATATAGATAATCAACGACCTTTCTTTTTATTCACCAAGAACGACTGAGTCACACTTTTAACCGGAGATCAATTCGATAAAATACCAAGAACAACAAACTTTTAACTAGCAAAATCTAGTTATCAAAGGGTAAGAAAGAGCACCGCGCCACAGCCTATTGCCCCCTGCTGAAATTGAAGAGGTCATCATCAGAGACCAATTTGCTATCAAACAACTTGTCTGGCTTGTAAATATGCATGAATGTACGCTATGATTTGTAATAAACACTTTATGTCTTTTGGTATTATAATCATGTTTAATTTGTAGAGCGCAAATTCGTATAATGAGTTAATGTAAACTCATGAATGGACCTTATGGGTGAGGCAAGCTCATTACGTGCGGTATACCGCTACTACCATAAGGGGGGCCAGGTGAGGCTGACCAATTGTTAGGTGTGCACGATTGTGTCTTAACAGTCTCAGAGTCTACTGGCTGCATAACTTGCTATGACGTCATTAATATTAAGGGGCCTAACAACGATACATGATCCATGGTCGATGGGGTTGCAACCCTCTTACTCGAAGAGACTAATTAGTAGGGTAGGCTCATTCCTCTTATTTCTCCTGGAAACGTTGTGCACGCGTGCGCCAGTGGGCAATATTTAAGATAGAAGAAAAATGTGTGTACAACAAAAATGAAATGTTTTGATAATGTGTCGCAGAACTAGCTAGGGAACACGTCATTTTTATTAATACTTGCAAGAATTTTTATTACATGAAAAATAAAAGAAAAAATAATACATTGGTTCCAGAAGTTCGTCGCTAAAGGTAGCACTTCTTTAGGTGGCATATGTTCCAAGGCCGTTGCAGGTCGCGACCATCCATGTCGTACAACCGATATGCGTCGTTTCCCAATGAATCTGTCACCATGTAAGGTCCCTCCCACTTGGGTCCAAGTTTCCCTGTATTCTCAGCGCGGTTGGCCGCGTTGGAGCGATACACGAAATCACCTGGCCTAAAGGAAGTCTTTCGCACCCTAGCGTCGTAGTAACCCTTCATTTTTTCCTTTGACTTGGCTTCGTGGATAGCTGCCAACTCTCTTCGCTCATCAATCATGTCTAAGTTCAATCTCAGTTCATCGCCATTTGTGACCATGTCCACTTCTGCTGTGCGAAGAGCTTGTAACCCAATCTCGGCTGGATAACTGCCTTTGTGTCGTATGTTAGAGCGAAAGGGGTATCGCCCGTAGCTGTCTTTATCATTGTGCAATGTGCCCATAAGACATGTGATAACTCATCGATCCATTTTTATTGTGTTCCCCTAACCGCGCCTTTATGCCATCTCCTAGACTCCTATTTTCTCTTTCCACGAGTCCATTTATTTGCGGATGGGCCACCGATGTGAACCTTTGGTGTATGTTATTTTTCGTGCACCAATCTTTGAATGGGTTTTCCACGAATTGTTTTCCATTATCAGAAACTATCACCCCAGGTAGTCCGAAGCGACATACTATATTGTCCCACACGAACCTTTTTACTTGGTTCCCTGTGATTGTTGTGACTGCCTTTGCTTCAATCCACCTCGTGAAGTAATCCATCGCGACTATTAGGAACTTAATTCCTCCCACAGCTACAGGAAAAGGTCCTACAATGTCTATTCCCTATTTGAAGAATGGCCATGGAGAAGTAACGGGTGTCAGTTCTTCTTGGGGTTATCGTGGTATCGGCCTATGTACCTGGCAGTCGTTACATTTATTAATGAGTGTTCACGCATCAGTGTGCATGGTTGGCCAGTAATACCCACTACGCAACGCTGTTGCCACCACGGACCTTGGTCCTGCGTGCATGCCACAAGATCCTCCGTGTATTTCGCTGATGACATACTGCGCCTGTCGCGGCCCTACGCATCTTAACCATGGCTGAAGGAATGATCGTTTGTAAAGGATCCCGTCTCTGACTTCGAATTGCCTCGAGAGGCGTCGTATTCGTCGTGCTTCGTTTTCGTCATGTGGGTGCAAATCCTTCGTCAAATAATCCACGATCGGTGTCATCCATGTATGACCTTCTTCCTCTACCACCGATGTGACCTCCTGTCCCTTTATAGATTTTTCTTTTAGGGTCTCTACTAAGACCTGTTTTGATAGGTGTACGAAACTGGTGGACGCTATTTTGCTAAGTGCGTCTGCTTTCTTGTTCTCCCCCCTAGTTACTTGGCGGATTAGAAACTTATCGAACCCTTCGATCAAAGTCTTGGCTTTTTGGAAGTATTGTACCATGTTTTCTTCTTTCGCCTCATATTCGCCAAGTATGTGGTTTGCTACCAGACGAGAATCTACGTTTGCCACGAGATTGCGCACACCCATTCGTGCTGCAATTCGCAGTCCTGCTATTAGTGCCTCGTATTCTGCCTCGTTATTTGTGGCTGTGAACTCAAAGCGTAGTGCGTACGTGAACTCCATTCCTTCAGGGTTAGTGAGTATGAGCCCTGCGCCGGATCCATCAGTGCAAGAGGATCCATCAGTGAATAAGATCCATGGGTCTTGTTCTTCTTCTCTCTGTCCCAACACCTGAATGTCCTCTTCTGGTTTTTCTATAATGAAATCTGCCAGAATTTGTCCTTTTATGGCACTGCGCGGTCTATATGTGATGTTGTGTTCCCCCAATAGGACACTCCACTTTTGTAATCTACCTGCGACGTACGGTTTTGATATTACCTGTATTATGGGTTGATCCGTATCACCACTATCAGATGGGCTTGGAAGTACCTGCGCAACCTTTTTGTTGCAAATACTAGTGCGAGTACCAATTTCTCTATTGGGTTATAATTTAGTTCCGAGCTTTGTAATGCTCTGCTTATGAAGTATGCTGGTGTCTGCACATTTTCCCTATCCGTCATTAGCACCGCACTGATTGCTCCATGTGTGGAAGATAAATACATTATTAGTTCTTCTTTAGGATGTGGCGCGACTAACATAAGGAGTGAAGCTAAATGTGTTTTCAGTTCCTCAAAGGCTTTCTCAGCTTCCTTCGTCCAATTGAAGTCTCTTTACTTGATGCACTTCTTGAGTGTTTTAAATAAAGGGAGAGACTTCTCCACAGATTTGGACATGAATCTATTCAACCCTGCGAGCTTCCCATTTAGCGACTTCACTTCCTTTTTGGTCTTTGGGCTTTGAAGCTGGATGACCATGGCTGTCTTTTCCTGACAGGGTTTGATGTCATTAGGGTCAATCATGTATCCTAGGAACATGCCTTTTGTGGCCCTAAAAATGCATTTCTTTGGATTCAGCTTCATGTTTATTCTCCTAAGTGTTGAGAATGTTTCCTCAATATCACGGATAAGTTCGCCCTCTGTGTGACTTTTTATTACCAAGTCATCAACATACACCTCCAAATTTCGCCCTATTTGACCTTCACATGCCTTATCAACCAACCGTTGATACGCGGTCCCTGCGTTCTTAAGTCCAAATGGCATTTTTGTATAGCAATACACGCCCTGGCTTGTATGAAATGTTGTTTTTTCTTCATCTTGTTCTGGCATTTGTATCTGGTGGTATCCTTTGTATGCGTCAAGGAAACACTTAAAAGGATATCCACACAACGATTCTACTTTCCAATCTATCTCTGGGAGTGGGTAGCAATCTTGTGGGCAAGCTTTATTAAGGTCTGTGAAGTCAACACACATGCACCAGCTGCCATCATGTTTTTTAACCATTACTGGTTTAGCGAGCCAATAATGGTAGTAAACTTCTCTCATGATTGCTGCGTCTACCAATTTTTTGACTTTCTCGAGTATCACCTTGTTTCGTTCTGGGGCTTGTCCTCTTTTCTTTTGCCTAATTGGGGGGTATCCTTCGCGGATTTGAAGCTTGTGTTCAGCTATTGACCTTGGTACCACCGTCATGTCTTTAGGTTCCCATGCAAAGACGTCTAGGTTATCATTTAAGAGGCGACACATGTCTTCCTTTCCTTTGTCAGCCAATGTTCCCCTGATCGTTATCTCTTGATCTGGATATTGTGGATGGATTGGTACTTTTAGATTCAGTGGCGATTTTACCTTGGGTTCCCTTGTAACCCGAGGGGGTTCTGTGATCGTGTTTCACTCCGGGAGCGTTGTCGTTGTGTTGAAGATTGTCACGATTCCTGCCTCCACTGGGATTTTTATCATGCCATGAGCCATAGAAGGTACTGCTCGCATTGCTAGTATGGCAGGTCGTCCAATAATTCTGTTATACTACGACGACGACCGTATGATTAAAAAGTTCATGGAAACTTTTCTTGAATGTTCATCGTTTCCCACTTTTACTACTAGCCTCAGTTGGCCTAAAGGCCACACTGCTTCCCCACTGAATCCAATGAGCGGGGAGGTTGCAGGCACCATTTGTCTCTTTACTTATGCGCTGAGTTTCAGGAAACAGTGCTCATACATTATTTCCGCTGACGAGCCTCCATCAACATACATGCGATGTATGCTGTGTTCGCCAATGTTTATTTCTATAACTAATGGGCCTTTTACCACATTCCTCGCGCTGAGGGGGGGGGGGGGGAGATGTCTCTTCCTTTCGAGAATTTTTGGCTCACCTTTTGCTTTGTCCTTCGCTTCCATGCTTCCACCATGTAAACATGCACGTTAGCGGTTTTTGGTTTCTCGCCCTCTGCAGTTTCTTTGACAAGGTGTTTTAGCTTACCTTCTTTTACCATATTCTCAGTATGTTTTTGCAACTGAATACATTCGTTCGTAGTGTGCCCCTTCTCATCATGATATTCACAATATCTGTTGCCAACGCGCCTTTCTACCGGGGTAGTCATTGGCAACGGTCTTGGGAAGTTCGCACCTTCTGATATGAGGATTTCTCTTAGAGTTAATTTAAGGGAAGTAAACCTGAAATTATTGGCCCGCCCCTCTCTTTTATTTATTTGGTAGTCGAGGCCCCCAGGCCTGCTTTGCCTGATAAATCCTTTATTAGGCGCTTCACGAGATCTATAACCATGGGCGTTTTGCGTGACTTCCGAGACAGTGGATTCCCCCTGTATGAAGGATCTTAACCGCCGTAGTACTCCGTCGAAATTTTCTGGTGTTTTTTCATTCAGCTTTTTTATTAGATCAGTGTTGCGTATACCTGCCATGAAGCAAGATACTTTCAAGATCTCTGGTCATTTTTTTATTTGAAGACACTCGCCCTTGAAACGTTCTAGGAAATCCTTCAGGTACTCGCCCTGGTTCTGCTTGATTCTGGCAAGTGATACAACACTCATATCATGTCTTTTCTGTTGCACATAGTTTCTCTTAAATGCTTTCCGCAACACTTCATACCTATCAATTGTTCGCGGTGGAAGTCTATCGAACCAGATCCGCGCGTTTCCTACGTGCGTAGAGTTTAACATATTGCACCATACAGGTTCTGGCCACTACTCAATGCCTGCTTGAGATCCGAATACTTTTAAGTGGTCTTCTGGATCCTGAGGTGCCATTATACGTTTTCACGTTTGCTGGCATGCGGAGCTTTCTTATATCCGCGTAATACTGTATGCGTCTTGTGAAAGCGTTTTTTTGGCTCTTCTCCAAGGTTGTGAGAAGCTTTGGTCATCTAAGGAGTAATATTCGCGCCCGTGCTTTGCAGGGCGGTTATTACTCGATCTTGATGGACTGCCTTCAGAGGATTCTCCGTGATCTGCGCGCTCTTTTTCTCTCGTTCGCTTCTGGTTCTTTCTGTGTTTGGCAACCAACGGTACGAGGGATTGTAGATTATTGGCTACATATTCCTCCATTGCTCGTGCTTTCGTAGCAACAACTTCCTCGCTTTCTTCATGGAGTATCCTTCTTTTTTGTTTATTAGGTGGAGTCAGGGTTGACTCCCGCTCTACTTTCCTTTCCTCCACCGTAGGTAGGGGAGTTGATAATAGTACATATGCTCTTCTGAAAGATGGATTTGTTACATCCCGAGTGTTTGCCTCACTGGCAGATCCAGGAGTAACATTCGCGGATGTGGTATGACCATCTACCGTCGAGGACCTTCGATGGCCTTCATGCATACCGTTTTTCGTCATTTCTTAAGAGATTTAGTTTAGGGTCCCACAGATGGCGCTAACTTGTTGATACAAAAGTTGGATAGAACTAGCTTGACCCGAATTAGGCTTAATTCGGGGTCTTGTGGACTCTGGCTCTTGCACCAAGTGAAACTTTCTTTGAGGAACCTGCGCACGAAACAGACACCGTTAGGCTTACCGTGGGTTTGTGACCCATGATTAGACTCCGGGGTGAGAGTAAGTAATCGATTTGAGTGAATAGTGTTTAGGGTATTGTGTGTATCGTACCTTTGTGGAACCATGGGGGTTCCTTTTATACCCGAGAGAGTCCTGGTTGAGCTTCCTATTCTTGCGGCCTAAGGAAGGGATAATGACTCAAAATAGCTTTGATCGTTATCGCATAACTAGGGTAAGTGTATATCCTCTTTCCTTAGGCGAATATAATTATAAGATATATCACATAAGTACTAATCCATTCCTGATGGATACGGGTAGTACCCGTGAGTCGGACTATCCAGTCCGACTAGGGACTATACGTCATCAGTGACCCAAGGTGATGTCGTCTCCTCAATTTATACCAAAGGAGCTTGGGTCTGTTCGAAAACGGATCAAAACGGGCAAATATAAAATTAGATTAAACGGGCACGGGTCAAACAGTCCTACAAACACCAAACAACCAAAAATTTCTGGAACAAATTGTTGTTTCATTAAAATTAAAAATTAGAAAGACGTAGTTGTTTCGAATATAACTTTAAACATGCTCAAAAAAATGTCAAATACGAACCGAATTACATCACATAATTCCGACAATCGAATTTTAGTGTTCCCCATAATCAGATCATTTAGGAGGTAATGTACAAAAGTATAGCAAACTCACCGGTCTCGAGCCTTGAATATGACCAACATGATTCCATTTAGCCGGTGTGTGCAAAATGAAGTTTACACACTAATTAACATGCAATAATACAAACTACGATATCTTAGCCTACATTTTGGAAAGACATGAAGGTATTGTTTTGATGCATTAGTAGCGAGGTCAGCAACATTGTTGTATCCTTAGCAGCGGGTCTGATTGGAGTTGGGTAGCAACGGGTATATGATAAAACAAAATGCTCAAAATTGGAAAATGAGATTTGAATTATTGAATACAACACGTGGTGGGCATCAAGAAATAAAACATGTTGCTCAAAATATGGTGTAAATGATAGATATTTAATTAAATTATTCATCGTTAAATTTGAGATGGAGATGGAAATAAGGGTAAATAAGGTTCAGCAATGTACATGTATCGTGATGTTGATGGCCATAAGTATCAGCCAACTTTTCCCTATCCTGAACCCTGGTTTAACTTTTGTTCTAGAGATTCCTTGCCTTGTGTGCAAGTGTGTAGTGAGTGGCAAGCGTCAAAGAGCCAAAGAGCTTCATATGCCTTCTGTGAGTGCGTTTGTTTCACACATTTATTGTACCAGAACTTACTCACTTAATTTTCGATTTAGGGAAATTTCATTAAGTATGGTTCTGTACCAGAACTAACTCTCTTAATCCAAAATTCAATTTTGCTTTTTTTATTAGAGAAAACTCACCCTCTAGCTTTGTGCCACCCGTTTCCATCACCTTGTTCCTCATCTCAATAACACGAATCCACACACCCTTTTCACCATGGAGCCTTATTAGCATTATGTAAATAGTTGGATGATCTCTAGCTAAAGCCTCAAGCCCATTTGCTTGCCCATTTCCCGCGGTCTCCATGTCATCATTACAATGCTTTAGGGCCCAATAAGCCTTGTGTTCCAATTCAATTGGCAAGTGAAAATTTTTCCCATACACAAGCTTATAGGGAGTGCACCCAATGGGCGTCTTATGAGCGGTCCTAAAGGCCCATAAAGCATCGGCCAACTTATCCGACCAAGATTATCGGTTTTCCCCAACGGATCTCTCCAAGATCCTCTTCAACGCTCGGTTTAAAACCTCGACTTACCCACTCGTTTGTGGGTGATAAGCCGTAGAAAGCCGATGTGTAACCCCATATTTCCTTAGGACCCTTTCGAATTGGTCGTTACAAAAATGGGTTCCACGATCGCTTATGATCGCACGAGGGGTTCCAAACCGAGAAAACAAGCTTTTCAAAAACTTGACTACCACACGAGCATCATTGGTGGGCAAAGCCTTAGCTTCCACCCACTTAGATAGGTAGTCAACTGCGACAAGGATGTACTTATTACCACGAGATGATGGGAACGGCCCCATAAAGTCGATGCCCCAACTTCAAAGATCTCACACACTTGGATGATATTTTGTGGCATTCATCTTTTTGTGAGGCTTTTCCTTGTCGTTGGCATGAGTCACACGACTTCACAAGCTCATGTGCATCTCGGTAAATAGTAGGCCAAAAGAAGCCGGCATCAAAGACCTTCTTAGCCGTGAGATTAGCACCATGGTGACCACCCGTGGGTCCCTCGTGACAAGCTCTAAGGATGTTAGAAGCTTCGGTGCCAAAGACACAACGTCGAATAATTTGATCCGCACAAGTTCGAAACAAGTAAGGGTCGTTCCAAAAGTAGAGCTTGACGTCACGAAATAATTTTCGTTTTTCTTGAGTCGTCATACCCTTGATGATGAATTTGCCCGCATGGTAATTTGCGATGTCCGCAAACCATGGGGTGGAAGAATCAAGCTTAGAATTCACTACACCAAGTGTCTCGAGCGGAAATGTTTTGGTGATTTCCTTGGGCCCGTAAACACTTTGGTGAGGATCTTCCAAACGAGAAAGATGATCGGCCGCTAGATTCTCGGCTCCTTTTTTGTCAACGATTTTGTGATCAAATTCTTGAAGGAGGAGAATCCAACGAAGTAATATCGGCTTTGCATCTTGTTTAGCCATAAGATACTTGATAGCCGAATGATCCGTATACACTATGCATTTCGTTAAGACGAGATAAGGTCGAAATTTCTCAAATGCATACACCACGGCAAGGAACTCCTTCTCCGTTGTAGTGTATTTTAGTTAAGCCTCGGTCATCGTCTTGCTAGCATAGTGAATAAGCAAGAAGTGCTTTTCGTGTCGTTGCCCCAATACGGCCCCTATAGCGTAGTCACTAGCATCACACATGAGCTCAAAGGGGAGGTTCCAATTGGGAGCAACAAGAATGGGAGCTTCCGTAAGTTTCCTCTTAAGGATTTCAAAGGCTCGTACACAATCTTCGTCAAAGACAAAACGTGCCTCTTTTTCAAGAAGATGTGTAATAAGTCGAGAGATCTTTGAAAAATCCTTGATGAATCGACGATAAAAGCCCGCGTGGACTAGGAAATTCCTAACTCCCTTAACGGTTTTGGGATGAGGTAATTTGGCGATGACGTCTACCTTAGCTTGATCTACCTCAATCCCCGCTTTCGAGACCTTGTGCCCTAAGACGACTCCACTTTTAACCATAAAATGACATTTTTTTCCAATTGAGCACAAGGTTGGTTTCCTCACAACGTTTCAACATTCTCTCGAGATTCGACAAACACGAAGTGAACGAATTACCAAACACGGAAAAGTCATCCATGAAGACTTTCATCGTCTTCTCGATCATATCATGAAAAATAGCCATCGTGCATCTTTGAAAGGTTCCCAGTGCATTACAAAGTCCGAATGGCATTCTACGATAGGCAAACGTTCTATATGGACACGTAAACTTAGTTTTTTCTTGATCACGAGGATCGATGGGAATTTGGAAGTAACCGGAAAAACCATCTAAAAAGCAATAGAAATCGTTTCCCGCAAGACGCTCCAACATTTGGTCCATGAAGGGCAAGGGAAAATGGTCTTTACGAGTGGCTTCATTCAACTTACGCTAGTCAATGCACACTCTCCATCCGGTCACGGGTCTAGTGGGAATTAACTCGTTGGCATCGTTTGGCACAACGGTCATTCCTCCCTTTTTAGGGACACAATGAATAGGACTCACCCAAGGGCTATCGAAAATAGGGTAAATCATTCCCGCATCAAGGAGTTTTAGGACTTCCTTTTTAATGACGTCGTGAATTTTGGGGTTCACCCTCCTTTGACATTGGATTGCGGGCTTGTAATCCTCCTCCATTAAGATTTTATGGTTACAAAATTTGGGATCGATCCCCTTGATGTCGGATAACTTCCACGCAATTGCCCCTTTGTGATCCTTTAGAACATCGACAAGTGCGGTTTTTTCATCATCCGAAAGTTCCTTCGCAATAATAACCGGAAACTTGTCGCCCTCCTCCAAAAAGACATATTCGAGATGAGGAGGTAAATCTTTCAACTCGAGGATAGGTGGTTCCTCAATTGAAGATTTGGGCTCGATACTCATAACCTTCTCGGGTGGAGGAAATGGGAAATCGTTAAGGAAATCCTTGATAATCGAGAAGTCCTCATCGTTGTCGAGGTCTTCGTTACAAGTACGTGGAACATCGAATTCTTCCAACGTAAAACCACCACCTTCAAATGGAGTGAAGGTTGGTGTCGAGTTATCAAGGATGGGATCCAACATAGTGGGATTGCCACTATTTTCATCATCACCAAAACCTAGAAATTCTTGTGAAAATTCCTCGCAAACCACGTCAAGCATATCAACGAGGTTTATGGTTGCAACGGAATAAACATGAGAAATTTGAGAGTTTTGAGTTGCGTTTATAACAAGTTCCTCGTCGTTTAAACGTAAGGTGATCTTTCTAGAATGAACATCGATCAAAGCCATAGACGTGTCTAAAAACGAACGACCTAAAATGAGAGGAACTTGAGGATCCGTGGGAATATCGACAACGATAAATTCTACCGGATAATAGAACTTTCCCACTTTCACAAAAACGTCTTCCGCCAATCCACATGCGGGAATCGTGGAATGGTCGGCCAACTCGATAGACATTAGTGAAGGAGTAAGATTAGGAAGATTGAGCGACTTGAAGATTGCAAGTGGCATCAAGTTAATGCTAGCACCAAGATCGGCCAAGGCATAGCATTCTTTCATATCTTGGATTGCACAAGGGATCAAAAATTTACCGGGATCACCGACTTTTTGAGGTATGCGATTAAGATAAACCGATGAACAACTAGACAATTGATGCAATTTCTCCTTGTTGTTCAACATACTCTTAAAGTTAGCGGCAAATCAAGGCATCATGACCAAAGCATCGGCGAAACTCACATTAAAGTGCAAATCACGAAACATTTTCATAAAAAGCTAATTGTCGCGCTCTTGACGTTTCTCCTTTCTAAGTCTCGATGGATAGGGCAAAGGTGGTGTGGGTTGAGGCATAGGCATAGCCTTTGGAATCTCGGGTTCCAATGTTGGTAATGGGTCAACCGTAGGTGTGGCATGAGCGGTACTTCGTGGGATTGGAACATGCTCCTACCACCTCGGGTTCTTCCTTAATTGCTTCCTCCGTAGGAGCAATTGGTTGAGGAGTCAGTTCCTTAAGTGTCTTACCACTACGTGTGGTAATCACTTTCATCTCACCCTTAGGGTTTGATACGGTGTTGCTAGGAAGACTACTCGAAGACGGTTTGCACATAATTGCCTCAAACATAGATGAAATTTTGTCCTCAAACATGGATTGCCTCTTCTCGGCTTTAATCATCTCTTGCATAATTTCATGTTACCCTTGTTCCATTTTTTGTTGGTTTTGTTGTAACCTAGTTACATTTCCTTCCATTTTGTTTGTATGGATTTTAAGCTCATTTGCTAACTCATTTTTCAACTCTTTCTTCAAGTCGTTCTTAAACTCGGATCTTAGGCTAATGATTTCTCTTTGAATGTTGTCAAACCTAGCATCGTTCCCATTAGCGTATTCAACAAGTTCATTTGGAAGATCTTTCAACGTTTGCAAACTTTTGTTGTTGTTTTGAGAACCATTTTGATTTTTGTTTGAAACTTGATTATTAGCCCCTTGATTACCATAGTTTCCCTTGTTGTAATTGTTTTTGAAACCAACTTGATTGTTTCGATAGTTGTTGTTAGCATTTTGGTTTGAACCAAAACCCTGTGGAGTCAATTGATTGGAGCGGGTAACTTGACCGTTTTGGTTGTAAGTTCCCGTGGCCGCGTAGGCACTCGAAGTGTTACCACCGTTGGTAATGCACTCGGAGAAATCATGACCTCCACCACAATACATGCATGAAACCTCAACCGCTTTAGCCGTAGCGGGAGCACTTGGTTCTCCAACTTTGAACTCAATCAAAAGACCTTTAAGCTTATCAAAGATTTTGTTTTCCAAGTTCACCTCAAATTGGCAAGCATCAATGGTAGTAGACAAAGAAGGTGAAGCCGAAGACGAAGCCTTACGAACACTAGACGTGCTACGAGGACTATACACCTTAGATCTATTCTCAATTATCACCAAAGCTTCCTCAACCGTTTTACACAAAAAATTACCACCCGTGGTGGCATTAAGATAATCCCTTTCATAATCATTAAGTCCATTGTAAAACGTGTCAATTTGATGCAAGTCGGAAAAACCGTGATGAGGACATTCATGTAACATTTCCTTAAACCTATTCCAAGCCGTTGAAAAACTTTCATTAAATTCTTGTGAAAATTTTGAAATCTCGTTTTTCAAGTGCGTCGTCTTAGAGGGCGGAAAAAATTGGTTCAGAAACTTAGACACGAGATCCTTCCACGTCAATATAGAATTGGGTGGCTCTTTCACTAACCAAATTTTAGCGGCCCCCGCTAAGGAATACGGAAAAAGCATCATCTTAATCAAGTCATTAGCAACATCCTTAAATTTGCAAGTGGCGGTAAGACGATTGAATTGGCGGATATGGTTGTGCGGGTTGTCTTTCTCATCACCACGGAATTTGTTGTTTTGGATCATCGACAACAAACCCGTTTTTACTTCAAAATTCTCCTCAAGGATAGCCGGAATCATAATAGCCTCTCCATAACCCTCGGTGGGTGCTTGAAGTAACTCCATCATAGTTCGATTCGCCATGGTTGGTTCTTCTCTTACAATGGGTTCGTCAATAGGAAACTCCTCACTAGAAAGATTAGGAGTAGGTGTTGACTCCTTTCGGTTTCTTCGTTTACGTGCACGTCTTGCTTGGTTGCGGGTTTGCATAAACGTCACGTACAACGAGGGGATGAGCAAAGAAGATTCTTTTTGGTGTTTTGTATTTTTCCAATTTTTTGTGGTTTTTGATTGTTTTTACTTTTTTTGGATTTTTGTGATTGTATTAAGTAGACCAAAATCTACAAATCTCCTCCTTAATCAAATCTCTTGATTAAAGAAGCCTCAAGGAATGAAAACGATCACGTGAAGTGAACGCCTTCGATGACTTTAGAACATTGGTGGAACACCAAAACGTTCAAGAGGGTTTAATCAATGAAACCAAGAAATTATATATGATACTTAATAATACTTTGGGCGGCAAAACCCTCGATTAGCTCTCAAAATCAAATACTCACAAGCAAGCGGGGAAACGAGGCGGCGCGAAGCACTTAAGAGCCTTTTTCCTTAGGGTATATTTTATAATACCCGCCTTATACCCACCTTATAGTTTGTATTTTCCAAAATCGAGCTTCACGAAAGTATTTATCTATTTTTGCCTTTTCTTTCTTGTTTGAGATTCGAATACAATGATTGGGTAATGACCTCCCAAGTCAAGGTTGTGTTTTCACACTTTTGGAGTACTTGTGAATTTATTGTTCTACATATACAATATATTAATAGTATTCACACAAAAAACGAAAAACCGATAATACGTATTAGTAGAGTGCTACTAATACAAATAGATATTATGGCTATATATAAAAACAACAATTGCCAAATCAAAACACAACACGCCTCCCCGGCAGCGGCGCCAAAATGATAGTTGTAATTTTACACTTGTTTAGGAAAACAAGGTAATTAGGGTAAGTACAGGAAAATCGTGCACAAATGACCCAAAGTGGGGATCGTTCTCTAGGAGGCTTGGTGTGTGTGTAATGAAATGATTAATTATGTGATTATATGATTATGAGAAAGAAAATAGAAAGGGGATAAGAAGAGAATGACGGTTACGATGACGATTTAAACTAAGACGAAAAGGTCGTACACGTAAAACCGTAAAAGCACCAAAATTAAAACTTTACCCTAAAAATTCCTAAAAAATTGCAATAAATCCTAAATAATGTAATAAGAGTTTACAAAAAAATCAAAAATCACCCAAACCTTTTATTTAATTAAATAATAATTTTTTAATGCTAATTAAAGCCCTAAAAATCAATTTATTTAACAAAAATCCCAAAATGAGTTTTATTACTTTGTAAACCTCTAAATGTCCTAACTTAATTTAAAAATATTTTTGAAAATTTTAAAATTAATTAAAACTATTTAAAAACAATTAAAAACTATTAAAACTTAAAATAATTATAAAAATTAATCTAAGAACAATAAAAATATTCTAAAAGTTGTAAAATTCCTAACTTTATGTATTTAACCTAAAAAAAATGTAAAAACTTGAAAAATCTAAATTTTAATTTTTAATAATAAAATAATAATAAAATAATATTAAAAATCCAAAATTTATAAAAAATTCTAAAAACTTGCAAACTAGCTTAATTTAACCTAAATAAACAGAAATGAAGTTGAAATTACAAAAATACACCTAATGGGCCTCCAAATGGGCCAAAAGTCTGAACAGTCACCTTAATGGGCCAAAATAAGCCCAATGAGAAAAATGTTGTCCAATTAAGCCCAAAAGCTCCTATTTGACTCTAAATTTGATTTTAAACACAACTTTTCAAAGGCCCAAAAGATGAAAATGTGAAATAAGCTGACTTATACCAAACATCTTATTCTTAATGGGCTTTTTGGCCCATTAAGCTATAAGCTGATGCCATAAGCTCAAATTAGACACACAAGCTTCTTTTGAGTTGCTTAAGACTTCTGTAAAAAGAAATTTGAAATAAGCCAAAGGAATAAGCCTGAAAATACAAAAAGCAATCTACAGAAAACGACAAAATAATCGTTTTTGAGTTCTAGGCTATCCCAAGAGCTGATTCAAGTTTCTAAAGCTTTTAAATGACTTAAGTAAGCTTAATCAACAAAAAGTTTTCAAATAAGTTCACTAAATAAGCTGGAATAAGCAAATAAGAACTTATGAAAAAGTCAAATGAGTTGGTTTTCTAGCAAAAAGTCAAAGTCAAAGTCTAATAAGCTCCAGTTCAATCAAATGGGTCAAATAATGAAGATCCATTACAAAAAATAAGTTGTTGCAGGTCTCGATAAGCCAATATGGCTTATTGATAAGCTGAATGAAAATTTGCACTAGCAGGGGCTAGTTTTGGGTGTTGAGCAGTGGAAACTTTTTCCACTGCTTGACTTCTTGACTTTTTTGTCTTTAGTGACTTTTTTGGAGATTCAAGTTACACAAAGGCACCCAAATGATCAGTGGATCATAAGGAGTCAATAACAATAAAGAAATCACAATCAACAACAGCCAATTTGTACAGTTAATTCAATCAATCACCAAATCACTCATAGACATGAACACATAAGAAGTTGAGGTTCAATAAGCACTTATAGCATAATTTAGCCAGCCAAACTTAACCAAATGCATACACAAGCAATATTAAACTTAAATAAGCAAGTCTAAACAGGTTTCATGCACTGATTCAAAGTATTAAGCAAGATTCAAGCACTTAAAGTGACGGATGAACACTAAACATGCAGTTTTTTTCACTTTGCTGATGCAATTGACCAACAAGCCAGATTCAAACACTCAAATCTCTAAGATATGTTATGATAACAATGATTTAACAGCTTATATCCCTAAACATGCATATACTCTAAGTATTCCCAAAATTTTAGGTCAAAAACAGTCAAACTTAAGTAGTTATAGCACAATCTTTGATTTCAAGGTTCAAGCCCAAAAACTTGCAGCAAATAGCACTCAACCAAGTCAAGAACAGATAACAAGCATAAACACAAACTTCTAACAACACAATAACCACTTATGATCTCAAACAGGTAATCCCAAACACCCCTTTAAATTTTCAAAACCAAAATTTTCAAATCAAAAGTGTATTCCAAGACCACCCAAGCCCAAATAAGCACAATAACAGATATATTAAGCAGATTTAAGCAAGATTAGACCATAAAATCAGCAAGAACACAAGTAGCACACAAATTCACCAAAAATCAAGATTTTATCAGATTTTGGGTAGAAAGGTGTGTACCTCATGGATGTACATCCACACCCACGAATTTTTGAGCTTATGTACTAGCAAGAACAAGTACAAGCTTCCACAAACAACCCTGCTAAGATCAACAAGGTTAAGAGCACAATATGAAAATCAGAAAAAATAAAACTCCTTGATTAATGCAACCTTGGTTCCCCACACTTGATTATCCCCAAGTTATAGGCTTCCCCGCACCTTGATAACTTAATATCAGGATGCTATGATCAGCTTTATAGCCCAAGAATTCCAAGGTTTGAACAAGTCTTAGCAAAATATCAAGAAAAGTGGAAAATGTGCAAACTTTTGCACACTCCTTTTGAAAACAGGTTTTTGATTCAAGAACAAGTAAACATTAACAACAATAAACAGATTATAAGAGTGGCACTTGAGCTTTCTTCAACAAATTTAAACACATTTCATTGATATGAATATGAGATTTATAGATTTGTGAACAACTGAAAATTCAAGAGCAAAAACTAATGTTCTAAGTCCTATGCCTTATATAGGCTTACAATGAACTAGTGCAAGGCTAAAAAACGTAACCCTTATGCTTGTGAAGTCCTAGAATTGCCCCTTGTAGGGTTTTGAACTTTGAAGATCATGTGATACTTTCTTCTTTGTTTGTGGAGCTGGCATGGTGAAAACTTGATCAAAGGGCTAGTAATGAGCTTAGAAAGTAAGCTATAATCTCACACGTTGGATGACTGGCCAAGTTTTGGCATTTTCTTCTTTGTTGCAGCAGGGGAATCTCTTGTGGGAAAAGGAGTGATGTGGCAAGTATTTTCAAGGTTGGGTTAGGATTAAGGCATGCTTAATCATAAATCTGGAAGGTTTGGTGGGTTAATTGTTACACAATTAAGAAAACCCAATTTTCATAAGAACACTTAAGAACACCAGGTTTGATCTTTGTTTTGGGTTTAAGAGGTGTTTAGCGCGAGTTTTTATTATTAATTAACATTTAAAAAGTTAATTAATAATATTCGGGTGAGTGGGAGATGATGTGGAGCCAGGGAGAGTTCTCATTGGTTGAGGGGGTTGAGTGGGACACGTGGGAGGTTGTGAGTGGTCTAGGTTTCTTTTATGTCTGGCCAGCTTTAACCCTCCTATTCTTCTTTCTTTGTCACTTTGTAAATAAACACTCAAAACCCGTTTTCCTTTGTATTGCAAGTTTCCAACTTCACACTTTTGCCCCAAATACTTTTCCAAAGTATTTTCAGGGGTATTTCTTGCCATTTTGTGATTCTTGAAGGAATGTTTTGGCATTTTCTTGATTGATAATGGTCTTGACTTGTATGATTGACCTTTTGGAGGACTGAAATTGCTAATTCATGATTAATGAGGGACCATTTTTGCCATTTCTTCAAAGTCAGGGGTCCTTTTGGTAATTTTGATATTTTCAAAGGACCAAATTTGTAATTCTTGAAACTTGGAGTCCTTCTTGGTATGTTTGACTTTGAGGAGGATAAATATTGACATTTTAGTTTTGTTGAGGGACTAAAATTGCCAATTCTTCATAGTGGAGGGCCCTTTTTACGATATTGACAAACTTTAGGGACCAATCTTGTAATTATGAAGATACAAGGGTATAAAGTGTCAATTCTTCAATATTGGAGGACCCTTCTTCATAAATCTTCAAATCTTCAAGGGTTTTCTTGGGAAGATCTTCATTAGGGCTTGGTTCAGTGTGCGGCTTCGTTTCCCGTGTTCGTTTTTGCATGATTCTTGTGATCTTTTGTCATTTTCTCAATATTTGTACCTAAAATACACAAGTAACAAACACAAGAATATATTTGGGTATTTTCATGATAATTAATGCATTTTAAACCCTTTTTGGACGATGAGACTATGTATAAAAGCAGTCTCATCAATAAACATAACAATTTCATCAGCAATTATGATGAATCATCAAAGCCCTAATTATAATTTAATATAAAAGCTTCATAAATCAAGCATACCTCATAGTATATGTGAAGTATATAATATTGCATCAATTCTTCAATTTAATAATCACATACAGAATATTAACAAAGAAAAATCTTGTATTTAAATTGGAAAAAATTTCAAGATTAGTCCCTATCGTTTACACAGAATATCAAGTTCGGTCCCTATCTCAAAATAACTCCATGAATCTTCCCTATCGTTTACAACTACGATCTAAAATCGTCCCTATTTTGGATGGTAGTTAGTTTTGGCTGTTATCTTTTGAAAATAGAAGGGTATTTTTGTCTTTTCATTTTCGTTAAATAAAAACTTAATAAATCATATTATTTCTTTTTTTTCTTTTTAATGTTTTTTTTTCTTTCTTATATATATATATATATCTCTCTCTCTCTCTCAAAACCCATATCTCTCTATCTCTCAAGATTGCTAATAACAATTATTCTAACTACTTGCATTCCACAATCCCACAAGCCTATATATATAAACAAAATATCAGATCTCAAACAACAATCATCAGCTTCTCATTCTCATTCACATCCTCTGTTCTTCAATAACCAAAAACAACTCAACAAACGTCTTGCAAAATTAAAAACATCTATGTAGTGGGTACGAGGTAAAAGAATTGGTCATGGAAGCTTTGCTAATAACAATTATTCTCATTCACATCCTCTGTTCTTCAATAACCAGATCCGTCACCATCTTTCATCGTCAATAAAATCGATATACCGCTCAATCATACAAACCCAGATTCAAATCCCATCTTTCATCGAAACCCAGAAACGCACCCACCGAATCAATCCTCTCAACAAATTACAACAATCAAAACCTTATGATGAAGAGCATCATCTATTTCAACCGATAACAATTATAAATTGAGTGGATTTTTTTGGAATGGATTTAATGTTAAGTGAAGTGATAGGTGTGAAAACACCCATCCTTTTACCACTTATTTCTTGCTAAAACAAGACCAAAACGCGTATTTAATGTCATTTGTTTGGAATTATGCGTGGTTTGTGTGTTTGTTGTGTTTTCAGAGCCAACCGGATAAATATTGAAGAAAACATGGGATTGCACGGGTTTTATCGAAGAAAAAGACGAAAAGACGAAGTCTATAGTCCAAGAGATACAATAGATTTGAAGTCAATGGGCCTATTTGAAGATTTATCGAAGAAAAGGACCAAAGATGGAAGATTTACATATGTCGAAGAACTCAAGTCTATTAAATGAAGAAATTAAAAGACGAGTTGAATTTATTCGTCGACAAATCTCGAATCGAAATCGAAAACGTCAACTTTTCTGAAAAGACGAGAAGACAAAAAGAAAGGGAGAAAGCCCACTCACCAAACCAAGCCAAGCCCTATAAATAGTGACTCCCTTCACATTTTCAAGACTAGTTTTTTCCTTTCTGTTATTTTTCTTCCTAGTTCGTAGGAAACACCAACTCCCTTAAGGAGATTGGTGATTTTAATTTCCTTTGATTCCTTCATGATTATGTAAGTTTAATCTTTCCTTTGTTTGTTTGAATCTTAATCTTTAATACAAGTTTCCATTTGATCTTTCTTTCTTCTCTTGTTAATCCAAAGTTCTAAGTTTTTATTTTATTGGTTTTGATCTTCAAAAGTAAGTGGGTTTTGAGTTTTTGTTGTTTTGGATTGATGTTTATCATTAGTAAATGATTAGTGGTTAAATTGGTTTAAGTTTTGGTTAAAAACTTCGTGGATTTTGGTTAAATTCGTGTCCAAGTTATTCCCCTGTTCTTCGCATATGTCTGTTTTCCCAGATTCCAAATGAAGGATTTGGGGTAAATCTTCCGGATCAACGTTTTGTTAAGTTTATTCCGAATAAACTTAGTATTCCGAACCAGCATTTTCATTTAGTTATTCCGGATCAGTGTGTTCATCCGGAATAATCAATATTCCGGGTGAATCGTTTTTGTTCCGAATGAGCATTGTTTAAATATCCCGAATCAATTATTCCGGATAAAGCACATTATTCCGAGTCAGTGACATTCCGAATAAACAGATATTCCGAATGAATCCTTAGTTTTAAATTATTCCGAGTCAAGTTATTTATTCCGAATGAACCAAAGTATTCTGAATGAAGAGTTTTGTTTAAATTATTCTGGATCAGTGTTTTGTTCCGAATAAGCCAATATTCCGAATGAGGCATCTTTATTCCGAATGAGCAATTTATTCCGGGTCAGTTAATTATTCCGAGTGAGCCACTTTATTCCGGATCAAGCACTTATTCCGAGTCAATCAAATATTCCGGATCAACAGTTATTCCGGATGAAGGCATATTCCGCATGAAGCAAACATTCCGAATGAGCATTCTGAGTTAATTATTCCGAATCAAGCAACATTCCGGATCAACACATTTATTCCGAATCAAGCACATTCTGAATAAAGGAAGATTGGTTGAACATTCCGAATGAAGCAATTTCTAGATTCGGCATGAGCTAATATATTCACTTATTCCGGATCAGAAGAATCATTCCGAATCAGCTGTTTTTCTAAGAAGGTATTTTACTGTTTAATTTTAATTCAAGTTTTATTTTCAGTAATTGCTTTTAGTTTAATTTTATTACTTCTCGCACTTATCTTTTAAGTAGATATAGATCAAAAGCTCCCCCTTTTAGTTACCAAGAACAACAATTCCACTTTGAACCATGATCGATTCGAGAAGATACCGAGAACGAAACAACGACAAATATAATTGGGTACGAGCAACACAAAGAAAGATCTTGCAACAAACCTTTTTATTAACTAACTAAAAATAAGTTATTAAAATGGCGCCGCTGCCGGCTCTTTTCGTAAGGATCAACGGTTTCTTGTGAGAAAAATTGGATTTTGGGATCCGTTCTTTCGGGAAAGTTATTTTCAAGCACAAAAATTTTCAAAAACCCATAAAAATATAAAATTTTCAAAAATACAAAAAAATTAGAAAACCTATAAAAACCAAAAATATTTTCTCTTGCATTTTCTTTTTAGTGTATGCGTACTCGATCAACGTCTTATCCCGAGCCCGAGACTCTCGATACTTTAGACATGGCCGATGTACACAACAACAATAACAATCCACCTCACCCCAACATGAATAATCCACCCCTACCCGACCTACGAACCATGGAGGAGCTATGACAACCTACGATGAACGGACGTGGAGGCCCGATTGCACTGATGCAAACCACGGCTCAGGAGTTTTCGTTGAAGCATCACATGATCCAACAAGTGCAAACTAATCCATTTCGCGGAATACCGGATGATGATGCCAACAAACACCTCGACAAATTCATTACCATCGCCTAAAGCATGAAGTCACCCGGTGCTTCTATGGATGTACTTCGCCTTCAACTATTTCCCTACTCGCTTTCTCACCATGCCGAAAAATGGTTTGACAGTCTCCCAAAGAATTCTATTCATACTTGGGACGACATGACTCAACAATTTTTGTCGCGCTACTTTCCACCATCCATGGTCACGAGCCTTCGTAACCAAATTAGTGGATTCATGCAAGACGATGATGAATCGCTCTTTGATGCTTGGGAACGATACAATGATTTGATCGACCGTTGTCCAAATCATAACATGCTCCCCGTCACTCTTATTGATACTTTCTACAATGGTCTCACTTTTCGTGATCGTGACACGATCAACGCCGCCGCCGGTGGTACTTTTATGAAAAGGAGACCGGAGGAGTGTAGAGAGTTGATTGAAAACATGACTACTCACCACAAGAATTGGGATTCATCCGCATCCTCAAGATCTAAACCGAGAGTCAATGTTTCTTCTGCTACTTCCAATTCCGAGATAGCCGAACTTACCCGACAAGTCGTAGAGATGAACAAGAATTACATGACCATGGCCACAAACCACTTTCAACAAGCTAAAGCCGTTTCTATTTCTTGTGACACATGTGGTGGTCCTCATTCTTACAATGATTGTCCTTCTACTCAAGGCAATTTTTGTGAAAACGTTAACGCGGCATACGGTACTTATCCCACGGGAGGCTATCAAGCTCGTCCTCAAGGAGACCGTAGTTTGCTAAGTTATCGTTCAAACAACTATCTTGCACCACCCGGTTTTACTCCTCAAAACTAAAACCAACAACAAAGCTATAACCGAAATAACCAATCCCAACCTCGTGCTAACAATCAATATCAATCCCAAAGAAACCCATACCCACCTCAAGGAAATTCTCAAGCTTACCAAGCTCCACCTCTCAATCAACCGATGGCATTGAATCAAGACATCGAAACGTTCATGAGGACTAATAGAGAGAACGTGACGAATCTTCAGAGTCAATTCATCAACTTGAAGGGAGAAATGGCGAAACAAGGGAGTGATATTCGAGCCGAGCTAAGGAATGACATGGCGAAACAAAGCAATGATATTCGTGCAGACATGAGAGACTCTTTCAGCACTCAAGCGGATACGTGATATGATCGGTTCGCTCTTCCAAGGTAATCAACCCTCTTCTGCGGGTACTCTTCCGAGTAACACCGTTGCTAATCCAAGAGGGGAGATGAAAGCAATCACCACTCGTAGTGGAAAAGGTTATACGGAACCCGAGCTTCCTACACCTCCACCCGTGATTATGAACAAGGAAAGAGAGCAACTTTCCTCACCTCCTTTGCCTTCTACCCCCATTCCCCCACCACCCGCGGTTGTGAGTGATCCTACT